>LNAC01000046.1:1121727-1439195 GCA_002007465.1 Ailurus styani | reverse complement strand
TCCTCCCTCCTCCCCCCTTTCTCCCTCCCTCCCTCCCTCTCTTTCTCTTTCCTTCCATCTCTCAAGTTCCCCTTTCTCCATCTCTCTTCTTCCTTTCTCTCTTTCCTTAAATGCTGACCTGGGCGCCTGGCTGGCTCAGTCCAAAGAGCCTGCCATTCTTCACGTCGGGGTCATGAGTTCAGGCCCCACATGGGATGTAGAGATTCATTGAATAAATAAAACTTTAAAAAATTTTAAAAAATGAAAATACATGTTGGCTTTTGCTCTTCAAATGGAAAGGTGAAAATAAATTTAAACAAAAATTTAAAATTGAGTAAACATAATGAAAAGACGATGATAATAATAACGAGATGGCTGTTGGCGGGCACTTATAAGAAGAGCTTCCTTTTTACACTCCCCATTAGCATCTTTTTCCTCCGGGCACTTGCCCGTGTGCCAAGTGTCAGCCAACTTGTATTCTCCCTTTTCAAGAACCATTTCTTGAGCTTCTCTGCCTTTGCACAAGCTGTTCGCTTCACTGAGCATGCGTTCTTCCCTCCTTTGTCTCGGTTGTTTGCAATCTCCAGACTGGTGCTTTGGACCCCCTGAAGTCTCCGTTCCTTTGGGTTGGCATCTTCACTTGTACCCTTTCTTGTTAAGGAAGAAATGATGCTCTCTTCTTCTTCTTTTTTTTTTTTAAAGTAGGCTCTATGCCCAACGTGGGTCTTGAACTCATGACTCTGAGGTCAAGAGTTGTGTGCTGTGTAATTGAGCCAGCCCGGCGCCATTCCTTCTTGCCTTCTCGATCCTCTGTTACGACCTCAGCCCACTGGGTTATCACTGTTTATTTGCATAAACATAATTATGTCAGTGTTTATTTACGTACAGATTTTGGACTTTTATCCTGTTCCTCTTTGTATCCTAACACCATTCAGTGTGTCTCGTACTTCCCTGCCAGGAAATGCTTTCCGAAAGGCCCTTCCAACTGCAGACTGACTTCAAAGACTTGATGACTCATTTAGCCTTGAGCTACCTTTTGATGGAAAAGAAGTGACTGACTTTCATGAACAATAAGCGCGCACATCAATGTCAGTAATTTTTATTCGAGAAGTTGAATTACTGATTAAAAAAAAACTTGCCATTTTTATGAGCTTGCAAAAATTGTGTAAATGAGTTAGTGACTTTGACCCAAAGTATAATGAAACCACTGGTAATTTTCTTTAAGTGTGCATCCGTGGAGTGTCATTACAGTGGGGTTATATGGTTTTTTAAGAAAGCAGGTATTTTGGAATGCTGCGAAGGGGTCGGATCTCGGGAGTTCCTGAGAGCGTCGACCTTGGAGGCTCGCTCTCCTGGGACTGACGGTGAAGTCTCAGTTTCGCCTTCCCCCAGACGTATGACCAGCGTACGTCTCTTATTTGTGAACTACGATATTTCATGTCGTAATATTACAAGAGATAATCTGAAGATGTTTTATAAACAGGAGATAATATAAAAACCTAAGTGCTGAAGAACTAGTTAAATTTATTTTACTACATTTTCCAACATCCATCCTTCAGCTGTTCATTACCGCCCTCTTATCACGTATGTATTTCCTCCTCTTCCTCTTCCATCTCCTCCTCTCCCTGTTCCTCCTCCCTTTCCCAGGTGGTGCCTTCTAGAGAGCTGGGCTCACCTGGATATGAGGTTTTGGTTTGACAGCTCATTAAGATGTTCCTTATAGTAGTGAACTCTAGGGATTTTTGTTCAAATACATTTTTCTCTAGAAAGGAGACACAAAAGGTAACCCTTCTGGGGCATCTCTGCCTCTCAGAAGGTGTCCGTGCTGCCTTCCACAGAGCGTCTCAGCCGATCCTGTTGACAGCCCTTGGGCAGGCATAGCGAGCTTCACCTCCCAGGGAGGCACGTAGTCCGAGGACCAGCCCGCCTGTTGCACCCAAAGCCTGTGTGAGGCTTGAATGTATGCCCTTGATACACCAATATGGCGCTACCTTGGGGAGTAGTTTTGGGCTGCTGGTCACAATAGTAACCACAAAACAGTCATCATGGACGGACATCTGCCCCCCCCCCCAAATCCTTACATGGGACTTGTCCCGGTACGTGACCCAGCGGCGTCCCAGGCTCTCTTCCGGATTATTGGGTCCAAGTCGCTTATTCTGCTGCCTCATCCTGTTACACGTGAAAAACTTGGTACTTAATGCAGGTCATTAAATATTCTTCACAGAGTAAAGGATCGCTGTCAGTGGGCGCACTAATTCACACTGTTGCCTTTTCAATATCACTGTTTTTTCACTGACATTTTCATATGAAATATTCTTCTGTCTAAAGTAAAGTACCTCTATTTAATTTCCTTCAGGATAATGAATTCTGTACAAGAAAAAGCTGTTTTCTGTGGAGCCTTATTTCTATTCTTTCACCTTGCTGCTGCTTTGTAATTTATTTACCGTTCTGTTCTTTGAGAACATTGCCTGGCCACATGGTCCAACTTTGTTTTTCCTGCAGTTTGCTTTCTCCTCTTTGTGTAATTTTTCAGTGACAAGTGTACTGTCTGCATTTTCATATGCATCACGTTCTTACTCAGGGACACTTCATAAGCCATGATTCACGTTGCACTGAGCAGAGTCATTAGGTGACCATTCTCAATGTGCTCCGTGCACCAGGCACATGGGCATCCATGTGGGGGTTCTGTGCAGCGTCTGACACTGCCAGCGGTACTTGACCCCTCAACACTGGTTTCCCGTGTTTTCCCCAAGTGTTTCCAAAAACCTCGGAAAACAATCATGCACAGCATCTATTTTTATTTGTGTTTTTAAGAAGCTTGTCTTTTCTATTTCATAGTGTACATGCCCTCATGAGTCAGTTTCTTGTCTTTAGGTCTTAACATTTGTTTCAAAAATAAAATGACAAACTTTTATAGATGTTTGGTTGGAAAACAAAGCCCTTCGTTTAGCAGAGATATTGGAAAACAGGAGCGTTTGACATCTTGATAGTTGCCTGGAAAGAGTGGGGGTTCTACAGTGTATCGGTTCACCAATGACACTTTTTCCCTCTAGTTTCAAACTGCTGTCTAATCCTTAGAGCACTCAGTAAAGTAGACCACTTTGAAAAATTATTTGTTCCTTAGCAAGGAGGTGGGAAATACCCACATGGATTTGTTTGTGTATGTGTACATTACAGCAACACACATGCCACACACACTTATGTGTATATATACATATATACACACACGTAATACACATATACTATACCTATGTGTCGGGTAGTATATGTCATATATATAGTACACATTTGTTGGTCATATATTATCATACATAAACTACATACGTGTAGTATACATTATATTTATTCATGCATACATATACATGTGTGCACACATATAACACACATCTGTTATCCCTGTGTGTGTAGATAGAGCATGTGTGTATATGTGCCATATATAGAGTATATATTTATTAGTATGTTTCACATATATACTGCACGTATGTATGATACATGCATATACTTACCTATATACACATATATATACCTATATGTGTGTATATGATTGTGTGTATATATGTCATATATAGAGTACATATTAGTATCTGTATCATATAAATACTGTGTATGTTCTATATATACATATACATACCTATATACACATGTAATACATATCTGTTATACCTATGTGTGTATATGCATGATAGCGCATGTATATATGTAATATATAGTACATATTTATTAGCCTATATATCATATATACTACATGTATGTGCTATATACATACACATACCTTTATACATATATAGTACATCTGTTATACCTGTGTGCATGTATATACAATAGTATAGATATGATACATATGCCACTAATAAATATATACTACATATGACATATATACACACAGTATCATATATACACACATATCATATACATGTGGTATGGATATACTTACCTATATATGCATATACTACATATCTGTTATACCTATGTGTGTATATATATGATGGTGTGTGTATATATATGATAGTGTTTATATATAGTATACATACGCTACTAATATATACTATATAGGACATCTATACACACACTATCATCTATACACATATATATAATGTAGTAGGCATATACTTACCTATATACACATATAATACATATCTGTTACGCCTATGTGTGTATATATACAATAGTATATAGATGATAAATATGCTACTAATAAATATATACTATATATGACATATATACACACACTATCATATATATACACATGTATATGTCGCAGGTATATACTTACCTATATACACATGTAATATATATTATACCTATGTGTGTGTGTATATATGATAGTATATCTATGATAAATATGCTACAATATATACTATATATATGACATACATACACACGATCATATATATACACATATATATATGTGGTAGGTATATACTTACCTATGTACACATATAATGCATATCTGTTACACCTGTGTGTGTATATACACAATATTTTATGATATATATGCTACTAATAAATATGTACTGTATTTGTGACATATATATACACATATCATATACACACATAGGTATAACAGATATGTATTATATGTGTATATAGGTAAGTATGTGCATACTACACATAAGGACTATATATACATATATATCCCAATGGCGACATAGAAATATATCTGTTCTACCTGTGTGTGTGTATATATGGTAGTATGTGTATATGCATGTCATATATATAGTATATATCAGTACGTATATATCATACTTGGGCTACATGTATGTACTCTACATGTATATGCACATATGCAGATATGTGTATGTGAAAGGTGAGTATGATAGTAAAGCATAGTTCGACTGCCGCGTAACTAAGTTGACTGTAAGTGTGCTAGAGGTAAGGAAGAACTGAAGGGCAGAAGGCCAGAGAGGTACCCATCATCACACTCATTTCTAGTGAGTTCTAGGAAAAGGCAGAGGAGAAAACAGGATGCGGTCCCTGTGTCATTAGGGCTTCTTGATAGTGTCAGTGATAGAAGATGGTCATTGAGGATGAGGGGAATCCATAGAGGTTCAGGCAAGAGAAAGGAGAAATTGAGTCCATCTGAGAGATGTAGGGAAGTGCTCATAGTAAGAGTCTCCATAGGTCATTGTCCAAACCAGCCAACCTGGACTTTGGGCTTGTGCGTGCATGCGATAAAAAACTGAGCTGGAAAGCAGAAATGAAAGCAGAAATTAATGGAAAAGCCCAATTGTAAATGGGCCCGTAGCTCAGCAATTTCTAAACTTTCTTGTCATCCAAAAGATGTGTATTCACTGAGAAAAACATACTTCCAGATGCAGATAACAAGGAAGAAAATAAGTAACATACACATTATTACCAAGATTCACATTGAAGTTTTATTTTTCTATTAACCGAGGATGAGCTGGCTTTTCTGTTTGACATCACTGGACTTGCGCTGTGTCACAGACTCAGGGTTCCACACTGATCTGCAGGATGTGAGATGAAATGACACCCCTGGTTCGAACAGAACATCAGGTGCAAGTGTTCGGACTGTGCCTGGGGGCCGAGGGGAGTCAGGTGACATGTGTGAGGAAGGTGGGAACAGGGAGAGCTGTACTGTGAAAATGTTACTTAGGTTGAAATGTGAAGGATTCTGTAAAAGGGCAGATAGCTGACCTGTCGGCTGATGGTTTCAGGCTGGGTGTTGCTTAGAGCACCTGAAGTAGAAAGATTTGAGTGCTGTCGAGATGCAGAACGGACATAAAGTGGCATTTGCTGAGAGCTGGTGGGTGAAGAGGGACAGGTTCTGGGAGAGGTGTGATTCGGTGTCCCAGTGACTGCCGCTCGTAGACGCTGACCCTGTTTTCGTGAATCGGGCACCGAGGTGATGATGGATCTCAGGGTCTGAAATCCAGGTGAAAGGGGGAGACATGGGAACATACCGGGCTGCGCTAAGGACCTAGGTTCATTTTGCAAATGGCTTCAGGGACCGCAGCTTGGAATGTAATAGGTACCAGTGCTCATTTCTACAGTTTCTTCGTGGTCAGAGAAGGGCAGGGCACCTGTCAAAGTAATGACCTGAGGAGTGCGTGAGACGTCTGTTTTTATGGTTCTTTTGTTGTCTTTCTTGGGTTTGAGGTTCTTGGTGCACGGTTCAGAGTCTGCTGTGGGGATTTCAGTTCAGCAGTGGAAGCTGCCTTTGCACTCCTGTCCAAGAAAGAAGGGCTCTCTGAAAGCTGGGATCTGTTTGTTTGTTTGTTTATTTATTTTAAAGATTCTATTTATTTGAGAGAGAGTGAGCTTGAGGGGGCGCACAGGCAAGGGGAGGAGCAGTAGGAGAGGGAGAAGCAGACTCCCCTTTGAGCGGGGAGCCCGACCCGATGCGTGACGTAAGCGTGAGGCAGACACTTGAACAGCGGAGCCACGCAGGCGCCCCGAGCCGAAAGCTTTGACGAGAGCGGCCAGAAGATGAGCAGAGGAACCGACCGGTGTGCTTACATACGTGAAGGTGCATCCTGTGTGATGCTTCAGAAGGAGCAGTCCGAAGTAACAGTGCCTGGTAGGAGGGAGTCATTCAAGGGACGCCCCCCAGTCATGTTCAGCATGGGTGCGCAGGGACATCTGAGTCACGGGCTGGAAGTTCCATCATGATGGGTCAAATCTCCAACACCAAGCACGACGCTAGAGTGAAATTGAAAAGAAGCTCCTCCATTTGAATCCTTTGTGTTTAGACCCTGGCGATACCTTGACACAGACTCCAAAGTGGCCTCTTAGTGCAGCCTGCTGTCTTGCTCACAACACTGGGAGAACGTGATCCATGCCCCAGTCCCACCGGGGACACTATAGAAGATAGGGCAGATCCCGAAGTAGCAAAACAGCGGTGCTCCTTCGGGTGCGTGTTTCATACTCAGCTGACACAGGACACTGTCCTGGCAGCTCACCTCAACTCTCCCGCTTGCATTGTGTGTGTATGTTTATTTAGGCAAACATGACAGTACCAGCCTAGATTTCTGAACACCCAGTAAGTAGCAAGGATGGGAAAACTGGTGACTGATTGTAAAATAGATTGCAGAGATGATCACGTACAAAATCATTACATCAAAACTTTGTATTTTCAGCATTAGAATATAGGTGAACCAGCCATCATGTTTCATAGTTAATTCCAATAAACATTTCATGAGCCTGGGAATTATAAAACTTTTTACAGGGGCGCCTGGGTGACTCAGTGGGTTAAGCCTCTGCCTTCAGCTCAGGTCATGATCTCAGGGTCCTGGGATCAAGGCCTGCATCGGGCTCTCTGCTCAGCAGGGAGCCTGCTTCCTCCTCTCTGCCTGCCTCTCTGCCTACTTGTGATCTCTCTCTCTCTCTGTCAAATCAATCAATCAATCAATCAATCTTTTTAAAAAACCTGTTTTTACAATGACAGAGATAATTTGGTCTCATGTGTTTTCCACCAGAGAAATTCTGTCAGTGAAGATGCTGTATGGGGCACCTGCATGGCTCAGTCAGTGAAGCATCTGTCTTTGGCTCAGGTCGTGATCCTGGGGTCCTGGGATCGAGCCCCACGTTGGGCTCCCTGCTCGGCAAGTGGTCTGCTTTTGCCTCTCCGCCTGGCTCATGCTCTCTCTCTCTCTCTCTCTCTCTCTCTCTCTCTGTCAATTAAATAAATATTTTTTTAAAAAATGCAACATGAAAGGGCGTAAGATTGTCACGAGAAGTCGTTGGGTTCTGGGTTGACCAGTTAACTCTTCGTCCTCTCCACATTCCTCCTCACGCAGGCCCTGTAGCCCCGTCATCTGTGCAGACCTGGTGCTAAGAGCAGCTCCTCCGTTGGGTCTGTGCAAGAGCCGCGCACGTAGCTAACGTGTGGGAAAGAATGTCGTCCGCTGCAGAGTTCAGTGCCAGTTTAGAGATGTCATTAAAGTATATAGTCCTTGCTTGAAGTAGCAATATATATACATACATTTTTTCTTGTAGAACTTAATTCATAAGGAATTAAGTGTTCTGGAATAGTAATTCTAACTCCTCGAGTAGTAAAACTGAGTGTAATTTCTTTTTCCTGTTATATGCCATTTGATAGGAAGACCATAATGTTTAAGGCTTTCATAGGTTTAATGGATAACGGAGATTAGAACTCTTTTTAAATGATCAGATTTGTCCTTGAATAAAAAGGCATTGTAGTCAAATTAGTATTCAGTTGGCTCGTTTTATCCCAAGTCTGTGAACTATCAAGAATCATTGACCATTTGCCACCTTTTTTAAAATTCAGAAAATGGTATTTAGGGCAGCATTGCATTTTAGAAGGATAAAAGGTAAGCAACATTGAATGAGTACTTACGGTGTGCACAGTATCTAGAAAATATGTAATACGTGTTTTGATGGAGCTCAAATGACAGCCCAGTTTCTGGCGAAGCTGGTAACCCTTTGTCCTCTTCTCCCACCCTGACTGCACTTGCACGGGCTGATGGATTTGGGCACCTGTCTAAGAATAGGGACAGGACAGGAAGTCTCAGACCGTGTCAGCCGTTGCAGCAGAGGTACTTCCTGGTGGGCCGCCGGGCAGGACCCAGGGGCGCCAGTGTTGGGCGGGGGGTGGGAGGGAAGGACTGAGACCTTTAAGACCCCGATCCTGCAGTGGACGGTGGAGCCCCTGACGTCCTACTCCTGGTAAAGGGAGGAAGCGTTCAACAGCGTGGTGGCAAGGTTGGAAATACAGACGTGTTGCAGGTGAGGTGAACCCACCATCCGGGTTGACACGTGATGGCTTCTTGGAATTAAGCTTCGGTAGAAGAGGAAAGAGCTGTTCGTGGGGAAAGCTGGGGAGACCCTCTCTGGAGATAAGCCATGTGCAGGTGGCAGGCAGGACGGCAGCAGCTTTTCTTCTGCCCACAGGACAGGGGACGTCTTTGCGCCCCTGCACTTGCATTTCCTGGGAAGCCAAATAATAATTTCCCTGCATTAGAAAAGGCCTGTGGAGTTCAGGCTTTTGACTTCGAGGGGAAATTGTCCCAAATGATGTGCCCCCCCCCTTTTTTTTTCCTGGAAAGAGACTGGGTGCTTAGAAGACCCAAGAGCATATGAATATACGTCGCTCATAGTGTGTCCAGCACTGGTGTATTTTATGAGAGGTCGGGGAGAGGAGGAGAGAGGAGTCAGGCCATTCCTTCTTGTCTGCTTTGCAGCCCCTACTCCTTCATTCGGTGTCATATTCCCATGCGTGCAGGCAGACCAAGGATCGATTCCTTGATGATAGTTTGTCCTATCACAAACCCTAATTAAAAATACGTACGCAGAGAGAATCCCTTCTGTGCAGTGTGAAGCTCCAGGGTGCTGGGAACCGTGACTCTAGGAGACAACGTGTTATCTTTGACCAAAAAACTTGAAAATGAATTAGAAATACCATCTGGATGAGAATATCCTTCCTAAACCTGCCAGGATTCTCGGAGGATGCTCAGAAAAGGATGGATCAGAGAAGCGCGTGGCATTGTGGCGAGATGCCCGGGGACGTAGTGGGAGAGCCCCGAGAGAGGACGGGCTTGCCCGTGACCTCGACCTCCCGCTGCCTCTGCCGCCCGGGCTGGACCCGCCTCACGCGGCGCAGACACCCTTTGTCTCTGGCGCCGCCGGGAGCGTGGCGGGGCTTCCTGGGCCGCCTCTCAATGGGCTCTTCCTGGAAGGGACTCCTTGGAGTGTCTGTCTCACGCCGCCATTCCCCGCTTGGGTCTGGTTTTGGCACGACTTTCCTGAAGCCTCTGGTGCCGGGATCAAACTCAGGGCGGTCACGCTTGCCTTCCAGGAAGTCACTGGCAAACACCCACTCTTGGTTTGTTTTCAGATGTGTCGCCTGGCTGGTGGCCCAGCGTGTCGATCAGCCAGAAAGTGTATCTCCTCCAAATCAGAGCTGAAGTCCATTTGCTGGAACCAGGCTGAGCTACCAGGTTCAGAAGAGAAAGTGTGTGTCGCGCAGGAATCCCATCTAACTATGCAGAATTTATGTGTTTTATGTGTTTGTTACTCCTGAGTGTTGCACTGTACAGGGGAGCGAACGAGAGAGAACTCGTGGGAAGTGCGTCCCGGGGTCGGGCGGATGGCAGATGTGCGATCCAGGGTCCTTCCACCTGCTCCGGGGTGTGTCTCTCCCGTCCTTCCCCAGGGGAGAAGTCGTGTGGTAGGGGTGGTTCACTGGGACAAGCTTCTGCAGAGGTGACGAGTGCAAAATACGGGGTGTGTCTCTGTGTGTGTGTGAAGGTACAAGAGGGTCAGGTTAGAATGCATGGTGGCCTGTTTCACAGCAGCCAGGGTGAAGCGGCACCTGGCTGGCTTAGTGAGTAGAACATGCAACTCTTGATCTCTGGGTCAAGAATTCGAGCCCCATGTTGGTGTAGACCTTACTTTAAAAATAAGTTAAAATTAAATAATTTGAGAAATTAGAGGGAAAAAAGCAAGAACCGCCTTAGGAACATCTCTGGTCCCCGAGGAGCACACGTGGCAGCTGGGAAGATGCACCGACGGCCTCCACGGCCAGCCATCGGCAGGGCTGGCTTTGACCTCTGCCAGCCCTCGCGGTGCTGTCCGCGTCCTCCCACTGCAGACCGTCTCCTGATCTTGCTTGCAGTGTAGAAGCTGCGCCTGTTGTGTTACTGTTGAGGCGGAAACAGGGAAATAAATCCTGGGAGCTGCAGCCGGCGCTTGCCGGGAAGGCACAGTGATGAGAGTGTTGTGTTCACGGGCTTGGAGCCCTGCTTGTGCTTACTTAACTGCTTTCACTTGGTAATTTAGTACATGAGACAAAGAGCTCTTTGAGCAGGATACAGCGGGATTTAGGAGCTGTGTCTTCTGTGCTCCCCAAGCACTGGGCTATTTCTGGATCCATAGTCCTTTGATTTTGGAATTCACAGCAGATTAGAACTGTCTTTCCGGGTGCATGAGGAAAAGCTAGAAGGAGCAGAGGCACAGTTCAGGGGGCTGCTCTTCATTTCCTCCAAGGGCAGAAAGTTTAAATGTAATCATCCCATCCTCAGTTACCCCGCTGGCCGGCGAACATTGCTGGATCTGTGTACAGGGCTTCTTGAGAGGAAGGCGGGTTGTCCCTCATTGGAGTTGCTTGTCAGGCTAGTCTCAGCAGCACTGATTTGGACACTTTGCCAAGAGAGATGCCATGCCCGATCGAATAGAACGCAATTACACTGTCTGCAAATTAGTAAGACCGCGTGAGCACAGCCCTGGACACCTCACGTGGAGTCTGATTGCAAAGCTTTGTGACAGAGGCGGAGTGAAAGAGGCCTGTCGACGGGGTGCGTCCTGTACTGCCCGTCAGTCGTTCTAGGCATCACCAGGGGCAGTGCTAGGACCCGCCACGTGATTGCTTAGGTGGGACGGCACACGTGGACGGAAGAGTAGTGATGCTTTCTGCACGGCTTTGCGTGACTCTCTTCATTAAAACACAAGTTACGGGTGATGTGGTGAATTGGAAAGTACGGAGTCATGGAGAGGAAAGCTGAAGGAAGCCTTTACGAGGTGTACCTCAAATTAGATCAGAACGTAGGGACGTTGTTTAGAGAACCGAACAGCACTTTCTCATCGCGTGGCTTGTTGCGCAGGGACAAAGAACACTGAAGCCGTGTCGGGCTGGGACTGCCCTTTCAGTGCTTCCTACCCTGACCTCCCGGAAGCCAGCTGATATCACAAGCATAACGTTTTCCACACGGTCACCACTCAACAGGTTGGGTTACATATTTAAGAATCAGATGCAGGGGCGCGTGGCTGGCCTGGTCAGTTAAACGTCTAACTCTTGATCTCAGCTCACGTCTTGATCTCAGGGTGGTGAGTTCAAGCCCCACACTCAGAGCTCCATCCCTTTAAACAAACAAAAAAGAATCAGATGCAATAAGGGCATAGACTCTAAAAGCAGAAGGTATTTTAGGTGTCATGCTCTTCAAACTCCTTAGTCAACAAACGAAGTTCCATGGAGGGAAGGAAGCTTCTGTTTCTCCTTCACCCTTGTAAGGTGTCAAGTAGGACCTCGGTAACAAGACATCAGTTAACCAGGGAAGGTATGCAGTTTATTCAATCCAAGTTGGCCTGGCATGGAGGCCTTCCTGGGGAAATGAAGACCTGAAGAAAGATGGAGCGCGGGAGTTTTTATGCTCCATTTGATGCACAGTGCAACGTTGTGCAAGATCCGATCAGACAACGTGAACCTGGGGACCCTCCACGAGACGTGTAAGTTCAGGACTTTGTGTCTCTGCATGTTCAGAGGTGGGGGCACTCCTTTCCGCTGCGTATGGGGAGGGCACCTCTCCCAAGAGAGTTTTCTGACCTGCTGCAGGAGAAGATCAGAGAGGCCTTTCTACACTTCTCGAATTCCTGCCCCTGGAAATACTCAGTTAATGGAGGTGTGCGCCCTGACCCCTAGCAACTGAAACCTAAACAGGTCAAGTGACTAGACTCCGGTTCTTCCCCTCGGTACAGTACCGTTCCCTTGACTCAGTGCAACTCCGTTCCCTTGCAGGGGAACTCTTTACTTTCTGTGACTCGTTTTGATTGTAATCCGTGTTCAGTTATATTTTAGGTGTTGGGACGTCTGGGTGGCTCAGTCGGTTAAGCGTCTGCCTTCAGCTCAGGTCATGATCCCACGGTCCTGGGATCCAGCCTCACATTGGGCTCCCTGCTCCGCGGGGAATCTGCTTCTCCCTCTCCCTCTCCCTCTGCCTGCTGCTCGCCCTGCTTGTGCTCACTCTGCACATGCTCTCTCTCATTCTCTGACAAACAAAATCTTAAAAAGAAACATCAAATCTTCTAGTCAAATACTTAATAAGAAAAAAATATTTTCTTAAATCCTGTTTTCTGTTATGGCCCTCAAATATGTTTCCCAAGAGTCTGCATTGGTTTTTTTTGTTGTTGTTGTTGTTTGTTAGGTTGGTTTTTGGACTTATTTAATTATTTATTAGAGGGAGACCTGGAGGAGGGGCAGCGGGGGAGGCAGAGAGAGAGGATCTCAAGCAGATTCCCCACCCACCACAGACCTTAACACGGGGCTCTCTCCCAGGACCCTGAGATCATGGCCTGAGCCAAAAATCACGAGCCGGCAGCTTCACCGACCAGCCACCAGGCGCCCCGGGAGCCTCCGCTTCTATGGGGGATCCTGCGGAGGCGCGTCGTATCCGTTTACACGTGGCTGTCACTCAACAGCTCTGTCAGTTAAGGTCAACTCTACCAGCACGGCTTCCGGGTTTATGTGGTCACATGACAGTGGTCACTCTTGAGGGCCTTACTCTTTGTTCCTCCGACGCGTCCGATCAGGAGATGCGCCTTTCAGGCCGTGAATCCGAGCGGCTCCGTTGGCCGTGTCGGGCACGGGCCCGGCGCCGGCGGGGTTCCCTGGACGAGCAGGACCTCGGCGGCTACGACGAGTCACAGGGCGCCCCGGCGGGGATGGGCCGTGCCTGCCGGAAACGCAGTGTGCGCTCTGGCGGCCCCAGGCCCGGCGGCCTTCAGTGCCACGGTGACAGAGGGACCCTGATTCACGGCAGCGCCGCTCCGTCTGCCTGAGAGCCCGTCGGCCTGGAATCGTTACCCTTTAGAGGCTCGGCGGGCCTCCCTCCCTCCCCGTCCTGTCGTGTCCGAGTGTCAGGCTCACGGAGTCACTGCCTGGCCGCCAGGTCCGGAGGCTTTTGCTCGCGGTGTTTCCGGCGTCACCTCCCCTCCCATCTCTGCTCACCCACATCCTGCTCGTCCCTAAAGTCTCCTCGCAGCCCCTCAGTCACCCCATCTCTCTTACTCCGCACTTCCCTTCCTCTCTCTCTGGCGCCTGTCGCTCCCTGCCCTCGAGGGTCCGTGGCATTTGTGTTGGTACCCACGGTGGTATTTTTTGAAACCTGTTGCCGCGCTCCTGCTTGCCCTTGGGCATAGCTTTGCCCCCAGGGAACAGAATCCTCCGTTATCTAAAATGCCCATACGGATTTCTACAGCAGGAAAGGGAAGCAGAAATAATGAGGCCATTGTTCACCTCTCGGAAAGCCCACTCCTTTTGGAGAACCTCAAGTGAGGCGGCCCGGCTGGAAAGTCAGGCTCCAGCGCCGAGAAGGGGTTTATAGCTAGCTTTCCATGTGGAAAGGCAGCGCGGCCTGAATGTCAAGTGTCCCTTCGGTCCTGGCGTAGAGAGAGTGCAGGGTCAGCGTTCAGGCCGAGGCACACACTGATTCCGGGGCGCCTCGGGAGTGGATACTGTAGGCTCTGGGCCTCCCCGGGCCCGGCGCCGCGGTGCAGAAGCCCCGGCCGTGAGGCTGAACCCGACGAGTGTGGTCGAGTTCCAGACCATGTCATCGAAGCCACTCGAGCTGAATGGAAATAACTTTCACGTGTCACTAAATCTTCTTTTGATTTTTGTTCACCCATTAAAATAAAGGTGCAGAATTCCCAAGTCTTATCTATGGGGCCCTGAACAAGCAGGACAGAGGCTGGATTTGATCTCCCGAGGGCGGTGGCATGCGGAGTTCCGACCTAAAGGAAAAGGCCCCCACCCCTCCAACACTTAACAGCGGTCCGGAGGCTAGAAGGGAATAAGACGTTTACGCGGCACCACAGCCAACCCCCTTGGTCCTTTGGAGTTTCCTGCAGTGGGAAAGGCCAGCAGGGAGATGGAGAGGAAGGAAAGCCAGACGCAGAGGAGCATTTTCCCTGCTGTCAGCTTGAAAATCTGGGGCACAACTGCTTTAGAGATGGTGCGAGGCTAGCATGGGGTCAGGGATGCTCAGTGGGGTGTGGATCGTTGGTGAGCAGGAGGGTGAACCTGCCCCGGGGCACCTGCCCCTTGGCGCAGGGAGGGGACCCAGTGCCTTGTCAGGTCTCCCTGTGCGGGGTGGGGGGCGCGTCGCACAAAGTGACTCAATAGTTGTGTCCAGGGGCACAGTGACCTCCAAGCAGAGGCACTGGGGTGGACAGTAGGGGACATCTGTGGCATGAAAAAGATGAGGAAATAGTCCCCGTTGGAGCTGATCTCCAGCAGCAGGAATGTAGTTCATGTTTTTTTTTTTCCCTAAACTATCTTTAAAAAAAAATTTTTTTTTATTATTATTTGCCCCAGGGGTACAGGCCTGTGTTCCCTAAACGATCTTAATATCAACATTCATTATTGATGAGCTCTCAAAACTGGGAGTCCTTTGAGAAGACAAGTCCCCTCGTTAGCCCCTTTGTCACTCAGAATCTAGCCTCACTGCTTTAGAAATCACAGGTGCTTGATATTGTTAAGATGTTGTGGTTGGTTATGGGGGCTCCTGTGGCTTTTGATTACGGCGCAGGTCATGGTCGTGGGGTCTTGAGATCCAGCTCAGCGTGGGCTCTGTGTTCAGCGTGGAGTCGGCTTGTCTCTCTTCCCTCTGCCCCTCTCCCCCGCTCTAGCTCAAATAAATAAATAAATAATAAAATCTTAAAAAAAAAATTTGTGGTATATTATAAACATCTTTCATATAGGAAAAATGACCTGAAGACCCAAAGTCGTATGTTTTCTTTTGAGCCTCTGGTTCAAATTACTTTATAGTTATTTGTCTAATCTTCATTGTCATTACTGCTCATAGATTCCTTAGCAAGAATTTTTGATAATGTGAATAAAATTTGCACTGTCTTAAACCTTCCAAGTTAATATTTATCTCCTTCTTTTTTTTCTAACTTTTCTACGAATCTTCACATATTATTTGTTCCACGTCAGTGTATAAACCAGCATGTTCCCCTTTCTTTGTCTTTCTCTTTTGTTCTTGAAGTGAGCTGACACTTAGCACACGAGTGGTGAACTGGTTTGTCAAGAACACTGTTTGTACCAAGAGCTTTATGGAACGTTCCTAGTGAAGTATCTTGAAAGGCAGCAGTTACTAAATTTCATTGGTCCCAAAACATCGCATTTCAGACAGGATTTCCTATTGTCCATGTTTTGGCACTTTGGAAAATGCGTAAAGGAAATTTGATTGTTTTTCTTAAACCCAGTGCAGATCTGCGCAGAATCGAAGGATGAGAAGAGTCTGATGTGGATTTCAGGGTTGTGTTCAGTGAAATATGTGAATGCCGTTTAGGAATATTTCTGTTTGATTATAATATGGAGATGAGCTAGGCTGATTTTCTTCATTATGGCAAAGGGAAAATAAAATGGCTGTGTGATCACATATAATGATTATAGTTTACTGAAAAAAATTTTTTTTCTGGGAGACTGTTATGGGCTGAATTGTGTGTCCTCTACAGCCCCCAAATTCATACTGGGAGTTCTAACGCCCAGGACGTCAGGAATCGACTGTACGGGGAGACGGGGCCTTGAACGAGGCCATTCTGGTAACGTGCAGTCACCAGGGTGGGCTCTCCTCTGACTGGTGCCCTTGTAAGAAGAGAAGATGAGGCCCCAGGCACACAGAGAGGGGCAAGCACGTGAGGTCACAGGGAGAAGGTGTGCACCAAGGAGAGAGCCCAGCTCTGTTTACCCTGTGGCCTTGGACTTGCCGAAGAGTGAGGAAATAACCCTCCGCGGCTGAAGCCCCCAGTCAGCGGGGCCTTCTTGTAGTAGCCCTAGAAACGAATACACAGGCTTGGGTGGGGGTGGTTTGCAGGTCCCAGGAGATTTGGACGGTGAACACAGATGTTATCATATCCTTCTCTGCCCGAGTATCCTTCAGTTCATGACCTGCCTTTATCGAGACGGGCAAACACCTGGTGACAGTGTAAGCTCACAGAACAGTGGGCCTCAGTGGGGCTCATTCGGGCGGTGGGTTGGTGCCCAGGTGTCAGTTGGGGTTGGCCAGCTGGTTGGTCCCCGTAGGCCTCAGACGGCACAGCCGACTCCAGTGAGTTCTCCAAGTGCAAATTTCATCCTTCACTCTCAAGGGTCGGAAATGGGTTCCGGGAGAACCCAGCAGGGGTGGGTCTCCTTTAGGTCTGCTCAGGGTCAGTATGATTGATGAGGCGCGCGTCAGGTGGCGGTCCTCTCCTCTGCCTCCTCTGGAAAGGGCCTGCGAACATCGTCATTGTCCACGTGCTGTGCTGGCTTTGTTCCGCATTCGGAGGCGCGCGGGCGTTCTGGTGCTTTCCCAGCCCCGCGAACTTTTTCTGCCAGGCAGACGGCTGCGCGTGCACGTCAGTCCCTTCCCGCCGCCCGTAGCCCGGTGCTTGCTGTTCTTGGTGGTGCAGGGAGACGAGCAGCCCGGGTCACCCGAACATCTCCTGAAGGCCATGCACACAGTGACGGAGGAATGCTGCTGCTGCTTCCTTCCTTCCTTCCTTTCTTTTTTTTTTTAATGCACAAGGAATACTGCAAGGATTTGGAAACTATGTATTGTTGAAAAGAAAGCTATATGCCCCAAATGGCTTCCCTAAGGCCAAGTCACCAAACTGGGGCTTCCTGCTTAACCTAACTGCAGGTTGAACATCCCGCAGAAATCAAAGTCTTAGCCAGTCCGTGAGAGAGGTTCCGATAAGCCCCAGTGAGGGAACCTGTCCCAGCTCTTCAGCCCCCAGAGGAAGATGCGGTCATCCACCTGCTAAGGCCCCTTGCCCTTCCCCTGGGGGGAGATGGCCTTGCCTGGGAAAATCCTTTTTCTGCTCTTTTGCGGGTCACGTTCTCGCTCCACCTTCCTTCCTGTAGAAGCGTCCCGTCTTGGACAGATGCTGGGAGCTCTCCCCTGCTGCCTACAAGGGCTGCTGCCCACGTCCTGCATCCCTTCCTAGGGCCAGCTACATCTTCACGTGCACTCCGCCGAACCCGCGTGCTTTAATGATATCGAAGGGAGCTCGTGAAAACTCGCTGACAAGGACGCTGTACCCCGGGTCTTCGAAATTCACTTGCGGAGACAGTTATACGTGGAGCTTATTTATGTTCCAGGTCAGTTTGCAGAAATCTGCACTGTGATGCAAATGTGAATAGTAGACAGTTCACCTGCATTTGTTTGTCTAAAGTGTATCCGACAGTAATGACTTAGGCATGCGTACGATTCGCACGAAATCTTACGTGTGAGGTGGGGGTGGATGCCAGGTCTTTGGGCATCCGCATGACTCATCTGACCCTCAAGGCTGCCTTGTGCCTGACACAGGACGGCCACCAGATCATCTCAGAGAAGAAGGGCTCCTTGGATTTTAACCTAACTTGGCTACTTGGAGGTACTATTATTGTTACCATAATCAGTTAATCCATTTTTCTTGCATCCTTCCTTCCTTCCTTCCTATCTACCTACCTTCCTTCGTTAAGATTTTTAAGTAGTGTCTACACCTGGCTTGGGGCTCAAGCTCATGACCTTGAGATCAAGGGTTGCATGCTTCATAGACTGAGCCAGCCAGATACCCCCAATTTGTCAGACTTTAAAGAAATGGAAACAAAATCATCCTCAAGAGTGTCTCCATAAAGGACTGCAGCTGTCTTTCATTTTAGAGCCCTAAGATATTTTTGGACTGCTGATTCCCAGAACCATAAGATAAACGTGTCTTTTTTTTTTTTTTTTTTTTTAAGATTTTATTTACTTGACAGAGAGACACAGTGAGAAAGGGAACACAAGCAGGGGGGAGTGGGAGAGGGAAAAGCAGGCTCCCCGCTGAGCAGGAAACTTGATGCGGGGCTCGATCCCAGGACCCTGGGATCATGACCTGAGCCGAAGGCAGGTGCTTAGTGCCTGAGCTCCCCAGGCGCCCAAATGGGTGTCATTTAAAGCCAGTAAATTTGTCGGTCAGCACAGCAACAATAGGAAACCAGTAGAGTGTCCATTTTATTTTCAGTTGCTCTATTTTTGCCGAAGGATTTATGGAGAGTTAAGAATTGTACTACTGTCAGAGTGCCTGGCTGGCTCAGTTAGTAGCGTATGCAGCTCTTAATCTCGGGGTCATGAGTTCAGGCCCCACAGTGGGCATGGAGCCTACTTAAAAAAACAAAAGACCCTACCACTGTTATCTTGTCTTTGACATACCATTTTCTTTTTTTTTTTTTTTTAAAGATTTTATTTATTTATTTCACAGAGGGAGAGAGATCACAAGGAGGCAGAGAGGCAGGCAGAGAGAGAGAGAGGGGGAAGCAGGCTCCCCGCTGAGCAGGGAGCCCGATGAGGGCCTCGATCCCAGGACCCCGAGATCATGACCTGAGCCGAAAGCAGAGGCTTTAACCCACTGAGCCACCCAGGCACCCGACATACCATTTTCTAAGTGACGATTTATTTAAATTTTAGGGCATAAGACTCAGTCGAATGCAAATTATTAAATATTATATTCCTCCCCAAAACCATGATTGGAAGCAATATTTTATGGGTAAGAAGACAGGATTTATGGAACTGCCTCTTAAATAAAAATATATGTCCTTATAGAAAATATGCCAGGCTTGCGTATCGCGTATAGAAAGGGAAGCGGAAGCGTGTGTTGTTGTTCACTCCGTCTTAGCAGCTCACTTGCTGGGGCTGTTGACATCATTCCTGGGCACCTTCCCCGCAGATAGCACATCTGTACTTCTCTGAAGGCGTTCTGGTGGCAGTGGAGCTGGGAGAGCATCTGTGTGTCACCCAGAAGGGATGCGCCACCCTCCCTCAGTCTCTGGGGACTGCTGTGTACAGACCACTGAGACTACAGTCTTAGTGACTATACTGAGATGAGTACACAGGACGACTTTTTGGAAACGTTCTTTCAAACAAGGGGGATGCAGATGGTCAGTGGGTGATGTGACAAATAGTCACGTTATAGTGAACTGGGATCGTTAAGGATCTGTAGTTGACTGTGGCTTACACTTCATAGATGGCATGTTCCTTTCCAAGTTATTCTTAACCTCTTCTCTTATGTTCAAGCCCTTTTGCTTAAGACCTACAAAAATCCCCGACCCTGTGACCCATCTTCTGATTGGCCTCACAGGCCACTGTCCACCATACCCTCTCCACGTTCTGGTGCCCACGAGAACTGAAGCGAAAGCATGGTCTGCTGTCGCTGACCTTCATGTGTGACTCTGGCTGCCGGCGGTGTTGACAGAGACCCGTCACGGACCGTCACAGCCCCCTGGAGCTCGGAGCTCTCTTGCACCACATGGGTCAACTTTCTTACGATGATCGAAACCTCCTGTGTGCACCACAGAATAACCCGAGGCAGGGGTGCTCGAAATTTAGGGGTGCTGAGTCTGGATTTTAACATCATTCCGCCAGTCAAGTGAAACGCAGCTTTGGGACTTGTGTAGCGATGAACCAGCTCGGTAGAGCAAGCTGGGAAAACTGGTGTACGGTGACCAGTCGGTGCCGACTGAAGTGGTTTTCTTGCGTCCAGTGTTCACAATTCCCTGGGATACCAATTCTCTCTCTTTCTCTGTCTCCTCTCTTTTTACAATACTGTATCTGTTTTTGCAGAGATCTCTAAACCCTTCCCCCATACTATTTCATGGATCCTCTTTCCATCCATCCAAGGAGCAGACGTGTCAAAGCAAGTTATTTAATAGAAGTTGGAGAATAAAGGTCCAGAAAGGGTTCAGAGTTACACTGTGGTCAGTGATGGTGTGAGGAAGACACAGGGGTGTGATTGACTTCACTTCTCTGCAGAATGATGCAGCTGTTTTTTTTTTTTCCTTTCTGCCATCACTTTAAGGGCCATATTATTTACTAGAAAATAGGAAAACAGTTGCCCCAGGAGTCCCTCTCTTTGCCCCACCTTTCTGCCCTTCTCTCTCCCATCCCTCCTCTTGTTCTCTGTGCTAGAAGGGATCCGACTCCTTCCAGCTCATCTTTTTCCTGCCAGCTCGAACTTCTGGGTGAATCTTTCTCCGGGCGGCTGTGTGTGTGCGTGCGCGCGCGCGTGCGTGTGCATGCACGTGTGTCTTCCGACCCTCCAGCCCACCCCAGCACAGCTCCTTGATGGCCATGCCGCACGTAGTCACTTGTGCTTTCGTGTGCGTCGGGCATCTCCAGAACAAGCGTATTGTGAACTCTTTGCAGGTCGGCTATGTGTCGCACACTTGAGGGCAGCCTCATAGCTTAGCCATTATGATACCACGAGTGTAATACAAGTTTAAAGAATGCATTTTGATTAATTAATTTGTTCATTGAAATAGCTGAGCCGTGGATACCAGATGAAACTTCATAATTTCATCAAATATCACTCAGCATCTCTATCCTAACAAAGACTCCCTAATCAAAAGCATACCCAGTCTAACTGGCTGTATTTTTAGACACACAGGTGCCTAAATACAATGTGGATATTATTAGATTTTATAACCACAAATAATAGGGAAAAATCCTAAAGGCAAACACTGCATTTATTTTATGAGAAAGGTGTAAGTTTTGAGAATCAGTTTGGTCAGTGAACAGTTCAGGGCAAAGAAACTATGTGTAGAAAATCATAGCAATAAGCATGAGGTGAACACCGTTTTATTAATCTCGTTTTTTGAAAAAGTAAGTCCCTAGCTTTGGGCAGAACTTTCCCTGTGTCGTCTGATGCCTGCTATCGGATGTAATTACACAACATTGTCATCACTGGACACCCGACAGTACGCTCCCCCCAGAGTCCCCACCAGCCATAAACAGTGAAACCAGCAGCATCACCAACTCCTTCGAACGCAAATCCAGTGCATCTTCTCTTACTTTTACAAACTCTAAAGCCCATGGAATCTTCCGAAATCTTGAGGGAGGCCACGATTACCTGAGAACTATATGTGTGTCCCCATAATTACTTTTTCTCGGGGAAAACACCTCAGTATTTCAAGTTTCTCAAAAGGTTTTTCTTTTCTTTTTAAGATTTTAATTATCTGTCAGAGCGAGACCACAAGCAGGGGGAGCGGCAGGCAGAGAGAGGGACAGGGAGAAGCAAGCTCCGTATCTGGGGCCCGATCCCAGGAGCCCGAGATCATGACCTGAGCCGAAGGCAGACGCTGAGCCAACTGAGCCACCCAGGCGCCCCCTCAAAAGGTTTTCTGACCCTCACCAAGCAGAGGGAGAAAAAGCAAAGGAAAACTGTGCCACTGGAACAGTTTCTCAGCACTTCTATTTAAAAAATATGCTCGTCGCTCCCACAGGACAGACTTTCAAAAAAACTCTCTTTTTTTTACACTAATGGCATATTGATTTTTTATGATGGCCCTAGGGACAAGGATCCTGAAAGGTGATAGTGGTTCTTTAGTTACATGCAAATAATACCTACATTGTATAGCATTTCCAGTACCAAATAATAGATAACAGTTTGTCCGGATAAAGCTCACTGATAACATTGATGCCTAACGGCGGTGTCTCGGAATAAAAAGGGATCTCTGAGGCCGTGGACTCAGAAATGTCCTTTCTGTCCCGTAGGGGCGTCCTCGTGCTGAGGCCTGTAGAAGCCGCAGCGCCCGGCACCACCGGGCACCAGCGCTCGAGGCATCCTTTATAAAGTGCGCCCCCTGGTGTTGGCTTCTTGCGGTGCGCCTGATTCTGTGAGCAGAAAGGGACCCACCGTGTCAGGGCGGAAGTCTGAGGATGGATGAGCTCAGGAAGCAGCAGCTAAACCTTGAACACATGGCAGTCAGAACCCGGACGAGACCCAGGGCTGAAAGGGTGAGAGGATGCGGTCAGGCTGCCTGCGAAGCTGGGGTACTGTCCTCCAGTGTGTAGGATTCGCTTCACTCACAGGCTGAATATACAGCCGGTCTCCAGAAAGACCCTGCGTCCTGAGCCCAAGGGGGGAGACTAGGGAGGGCCCCACTCCCCATCGCCCCCACTGACCCACTGGGGGGCTGGATGCTTTCTGTGCCCATAGATCTCGACCTTGCAAGGGTAGAGGTGCTGGTCCGCAGGGCAGTTACACCTTTGCCAGGGACCAGAGAGAATCCCATGGAACTGTAAGCTCCTTCTGCTGTCCGGGCCCGTTCGACTCCTTGCTTGTGTTAGGCAAGAAGAGGAGGGGTCGTCATGTTGACCCCCTTCATCGGGAGAGGTGGGCGCGCAGTTCAGTGACGAGCACAGGGAGGAAGAGGTGTATCACCCAAGTGATTTGCTTTCAGCAAAGCAGGGGTGCCACAGCCGTGCGCTTAGAGGGGCTTGGTGTCCGGCCTCAGACCCGCAGGCACGAGGGCTCCTGTCACTGCAGCAGGGAAGCCACCAAGCCGCCCGAGCTGGTGCCGGGGTGGAATGAGCTGTTGCACGGGGGGCTGGCACTGGCGGTGTTGACCTTTCTGCAGGGGGAGAAGCGGGGTCCTGCAAGTCGCGGGGTCCCGGAACAGAGATGAGCGGACGGGCGGACGGGCGGACCCGAGCCCGGCCACCCAGCCCCTCCCGGAAGGTCTGGCGGCCCACCTGGGGGCGTGGGGGGGGGGACGCAGCCCCTTCCCCGTGGCTGTAGCTGCGCGCCCCTTGGCTCCAGGGCGTGTCTTAACCAGGGCCACCAACACCCAAGGGTGCTTGGGGGAGGGACCCAAAGCACGTCAGAGGGCGCTCGCGGGCAGACGCGGTGCTGCCTCCTGTGGGCCTGGCCGCGGTGGCGTTGGCCTTCAGCCAGAATAAAGGCCCTCGGGCAGGACGCGTCTCGCTGTCTACTCGCAGACAGCCCACTCTGTGGCACACGTGTTCTCCAAACACCATTTTTGTCAAGATTTTGGATGACTCTACTTTTTTGTTGTCAGTTTGTTGTAACCACTTAACTACATTCTGAGAAGTTAACTACAGTTACGCAGTTTGTTTTAACCACTTAGCTACATTCTGAGAACTTAACTCGAGTTACTCAGAATAGACTAGATTTGTGGACTTGTTCCATCTAAAATAAACAGAACGTGCGGATAGTCCCTTGATCACACAAGTGTCATTTTAAGGCAAGAACGGATATATAGAAATATACTGTGGTAGATTTTAATTCTCTGACTTTGGAATTCATTTCCCCACTGGTGAACGTTCGTTTGTGTTTTTTTAATTGCTTTCCGGGTGATTTGTATCTATTATATTACAGTCCAGAAACAGCTTCCCTTTGTGCACATTCTTGTAATACGGGTTAATATTGTATTCCTAAAAAAGAAACAAACGATTTGTTTGTGCATGTTGTTGTCACCTGAATCAGCGCTACGTAATATCATTTCAAGTTGAAATTCCCCGGGAGACTTCATACCTGTTACTTTACTAAGTCAGGAAATCTCATTCGAGGCAGAGATTACCGAAAAGCCTTTCCTGAGAAACGGACGACGTTAGTTGTTCCTGCAGGGGGCGCTGTCTCACAATGAAAAAAAGACCGTTCTTCCCGGGTCCTCTGATTTTACTGGGCCTTCTTGTTACACGTTTAATGTCAGGCTTCTGGATTTAACGTTTGCAAAATGTATCTTCCATAGTGTGACCGCGGCCGTGTTGGTTTGTGGCAGTATTTACTAGCACCTGATCCTGATCTTCTGTGTAAAAATATATAGTTTGAACTTTTGTAATTGCACATCAGATTCTTTTTTTTAGTAAATTTTTTTTTTAAGAATCCACATAGTGAAATAATACGGTAGCTTTCTGGAGCTTGTTTTACCAGCCTCCTCCTCCTCCTCATGAGCTTTACAAAGCCAGTAAGCCCGAAGGTTAGTTGAGTCATCCTGAATGTAGTTAAGTTGTTTGTCTGTAGGTCAACATCCAGGGAATGGGGCCTGAAAGCACATTGCAATCATCGGTGGTTTTGACACACTTTTATGACACCAGCCCTCTGCTGACAAGCCTTAGGACTTCTCTTGGATCAGCTTACAAGAGGAGCCGCCTTGGCAAATGGTTCCTGTGTCATACCTCACAGGATCTGGGAACTGCAACCCTGTGCCTGAAACCTTTGGAGTCTGTGCCTTTGGAAAGACCCAGAGTTGCAGTATTGTTGCCAACTTGAGTTTCCAGTTGAGCTGCTTGCCGCCAGGCCTCCCGGGTTGGGATTCAAATGCAAATAGGAGTTTGCCTGCCCCGAGCTCTCAGAATCCTGAGCTTTCAACCACTCCGTGGAGGGCCTGCCTTTTCTTGACTCTTTTCAACCCTTCCTCCCTATCTCCTTCTATCTGTGCAAGCGGGTGTCACAGGCACGCACACGCTCAGCCGAGCAGCCCGAGAATCACACACCTGGTGGCCTCGTGCTGCCTGTGCCGTGATCACCGTGTCCACCCAAGACCCCGCCTCACCCGCCGCCCGTCTCCGCACGTTTCAGATACACGGTCCAGTGTCACCCAAAGTAGGCCTCGCGCCAGACGTCAGCACAAGTCTCATTCATCTTGTAAGGTTTGTACCCTTTTATACCAAGTCATTCTGTTTCCCCCACTCACAGCCCCTTCCCAACCACGTTTCTGCATCTAGGAGCCTGACCTTTTTTTAGAGTCCTCGTACAAGCGCAACTGTGGACTATTTGTCTCTGTCTCTCTCTGGCTTATTTCACTCAGCATAATGGCCGGCAGGTCCGTCTGCCTCCTCAGAAATGGCAGGACTCCCCTGTCTGCTCAGGCGGGATGAGATTTCTGTCTCCGCATGATTTAGTCTTGGGCAGGTTATGTATGACGAGGAACGTGTCTGTTCCAGGCTGTACCATTTGTTGGTATGTAACGGTTCTTCCCTTGCCCTTCTGAGTATGAAAACCTTGTCTCCAGTGTTCAGAAGGTCCATTCCCCACCCCCAACAAGTAACTCTCTATATAACAATTTAAAGACGATTTTAAAAAATCGACATTTACGGGCGCCTGGGTGGCTCAGTGGGTTAAAGCCTCTGCTTTCGGCTCAGGTCATGATCTCAGGGTCCTGGGATCGAGGCCCGCATCGGGCTCTCTGCTCAGCAGGGAGCCTGCTTTCTCTGCCTGTCTCTCCGCCTACTTGTGATCTCTCTCTCTCTCTGTCAAATAAATAAATAAAAAATCTTTAAAAAAAAAAATCGACATTTACAAATACAGTGGAAAACTACTCTGAGGATAACAAAACTTGCATTCTGCAGTAAAAGTCCGGAGCTGGGAAGTGAATATTCAGAGAGTGAGGTGCACGTGCCCTCTGGACGCAGTGGATTCTGTGACACGTACCGGGGTTCAGTGGAAGACCCCAGCTTGCACTTACCGTGGAGCTGAAGGCCCTCAGTGCCGGCCAAGGTTGCTGCTTCGGCCCGTGTTCGTACTGGAGCCCCTGCTGGCATCGCACCGAAACTTCTTAGGAAATACCTGTCAGATTCCTCTGGCAATAGTAACTCTTGTTTTACTGTTGTTTTGTTGTTTTGTTTCTTTTTAGGATTTTGTTTGTTTACTTGAGAGCGAGTGAGCGAGAGAGAGAAGGAGAAGGGGGAGAGGCAAAGGGAGGGGGAGAGGCAGACTCTTTGCTAAGTAGGGAGACGTTTACATGCAGGAAGCCCGCTAATTTATGTGACCTGCTTACTACATGTAACTAAGTCAAGTCAGGCTCATCTTCGATCGTGATGCTAACAGTATTCATCCGTAATCATAAGCAGGTGGACGTGCTGTGTTGATGCAGACATTGTGCGGTAGCCTAGCGGGCACTTAGCAGGTGTGTTTTAGGGATTTTACGAAGGAATGATGAGTCTGCACAGACAAGAAGCCTCCAGTCCTCTGCTTGTCTCTGTCTCAAGTGGGATAGTCACAGTTTCTATTAAATGCTGCCCAATAGGAAAACGAGACAAATTCTGGGATTTTGCGTTGCTTCTTGGTAAATGCCCATTTCTCTTTCACAGTACACCCTAGATCTATTCGCTTTCTTTTTTTTAAAAACTTTTTAAGATTTTGCTTATTTATGAGAGAGAAAAAGAACACAGAAGGGAGGAGCAGAGGGGGAGGGAGAAACAGACTCCCCACGGAGCAGGGATCCCGATCCTGGACTCGGGACTCAATCCCATGGCCCTTGGGTCGTGACCTGAAGCGGAAGGGAGACGCTTAACCGACTGAGCCACCCAGTGCCCCATCCCCTTTCTTGACCACTTCCTTGTAGAACCACAAAATGGGTTTCACCCAGACAGGGAAGAGTTCAAAGTAAGAGCCCCCCACGGGGCACTTCCGTTCAGACTGAGCACGAACCATACACAGCCTGTGGTGGGAGGGAGCCCGTGTTGTGTTCGGACGAAATGGAATCTCAGAAATGAAGGTACTTACGTCATCATTCTCCTCCGGGGTAGGACTGGACAAAGCCATGTAGAAGCGCCGTGCCACAGATCAGAGCTAGTAAAATAGTCTAGGAAGACCCTCGTCCACGCATGGTCTCTGGACACCCCAGGTGCAGTGAGCAGAACTTTCCACGGGGCCCAAGTGCTCTCTCTAGATGGCACCGTGGGCCGTTTGGGACCCACGGTCGTCTTCCCCCTCTCCTCCGTAGGGCCCAGGCAAACTCTGCGGCTCAGGACAGAGAGGCTCTAAGTACCCAAGGGGTTCCCGAGCGCCAGGTTCCCCGCAGCTATCAACGGCCAGTGCCCACTGCCCACAACCAAGCAGCCCCTTCGTGACGATGGTTTCGTGAAGGTGCTCCCAGATGTAACGCTCGCATTTTAAATGAGGTGAGACCCGTACCTGATGCGAGCTCAGGAAGCAACCGCGATTCGAGTCTGTAGTAAAAGAATTCTATCAGAGTTTTTAGACATGGCAAATAGGAATTCCTCTTTGGATATTGACAGACATGCCTCTCCTATCTGGACCGTAGAGTGACCACTTGCTTGTTTGTGGTCTCACCTTTAATTTTGAAATCCACGTGGCGTTTTAAAAGAGACTGAACAAACATCGAATGTTTCTAATTTCACATACCTCTTCGATCTGTTTTCTGGAAAATTCATCAAATGGGGACACATTCAGAGCAAGAACTTTCCAAGTGTTTCTTTAGGAAAACTGGAAGCCACACTTTTGAAAATGATAGAAGCAGATTTAGTTTCCAGAAGACAGTTTCCTAACCCATATCTATTTTATTCATATTTACATAGAGATTCTCAAAATCAGCGATACTTAATTTAGGCAATATATCTCATAAGGCATCTCCTCCTGCTTCCAGCTGGTTTTCTCACGAGAAGATACAAGATCCAGGTAAACCACAGTTCGTCGGCGTGAGCACTGTTACCGTCGGGCTGGGTCCGTGTTGCGGGCCGTCCTGGGCGTCGGAGGAGGTCCGCATCCTGACCCCACAGATGCCTCCAGACGTCGGGAATGCCCCTTTCTGGGGGAACCAAAGGCTGGCCAGAGCTCCGCCTGCTTGAGAACTCCTGAAGCCCATTAAGGGATTTTCACGTAGTTTAAAAAACTCAACCAATCCGAAATTGTGGGCATAAGTATGGGTTACAGTTGAGATTTCTATTTGAGTAGAATTTTCAGCATTTACATGATTACATGTATTGGAGTTTAAATGTCAAGAGAAAGGGAGACCAGACGAGATTCAATTTTTAAGCATTTCGGGAGATGTATTTTTGCAGTATCATGTATTGAGATATATATGCCATGTTGAAGTAGGTGCCACAGGGATACAGCTTATTTTTTGTTCAATTCTGTCACAGTTTAGACCTACAGTCCTTCCTCATATCAGTGAAGCAAGTTACCTATGAACAGACTTTGACAGACCTTCATCTCAGACACAAGGGTGAATTCTGTGGGATGGGATGGCTCTTCTCACTGGTCGACAGAGCAGCCCTTCCCGTTCAGAATTGAGGTGGGAGTATCTTCCCCCAAGCATGCCCTGCTGATCAAGACCTGCAGGGACTGCGTTTCCCTGGTGCCCAGGTTTTCGTTTTTTTCCATCCTCCTCTGTTAGATGCCACCATGAGTATCGCATCGCAGGGAAACGCAGACAGTTTGAGGTGGGTGTGGTCACACTACCGAAATCCTTTTTGGCACAGCATTCGGACCCCGTTGGCTCTGTGTGGTCGGGCGGAGTGGGGCGACAAGTCGTTTGAGGTAGGAACACAGGTAGGGTGTGCTGCGCTCTGGGAGAGGCTGGGAAGGAAGCCCGCGCCGGCGCAGGTGCTCCGAGGGGAATGCTCCACCGTCTCTGATGTGCTCCTTGCCCGTGACGCAAGTGTGTGTGTGAGTGCGGCTCTTCAAATACCTGTACACACATTTCCTGGCGAAGCCAGAATTTATTTTGGAGACATTTGCTTGGCTTTTAAGGTAACTCTCACTCACTTGTTTGCTCAGTAGGGGACAAAAACGTTTGGGAGACTACCTTTCAAGTTAGTTGTCACCTAAAGAGTTTTTGATTCCCTTCAAAAAGTAGTATCTGGGGTTGTGTGAGGGTTAAAATGGTTCAGGAGCCAAAGACTTGCCCAAGGAAGTGAGAATAACCCAGTCATTGTTCCTGGAAAATGACAACTCTTGGCAGAGGGTTAAGAATTTGAAAAAGGAGAAACCTGAAGATACAAACTGGAGAAAAACCACGAGCAGATAGGAGACTAATGGAAGTAGCAACTCAAGCAACTTGGACAGAACAAGGAATAGCACTTTGTTCCAAGTGTCCCTTTAATCCACCTTTCCGCCCTCAGGCCTATCTCGTCATCAGAAGCTGCCGTGGGAAGTTAGCAGGTAGCACTGTGATGCGGTTGCCGGCTGTGAATCTAAGTTTTCGCTGCACTGGATTGATGAACGAAGGACACCATGTCCTGCTGGCAGGAACACAGTCATTCTAATAATGAGATTCCACAGGATGCTTGGATAAGGGGGAGGAAAGACGAGTCAGTCGTCGATAGCAATCCTGACACGCAGCTGGGAGCGATGCGCGGAACCGCACGTGCGGGACGGAAGCGTCGGCAGCGCCCAGCGGACAGACGGACAGACGAATTCTGAGCCACCCCCGTGCGGGGGCTGGTACTGATGGTGGCGTGCTTATCTGCACGGCCCCGTGGGTTCTCCTGGGATACGGTCGAGGCCCAGGCAGTGACAGAGCTCATCACGACAAGGCCTGTGAGACCCGGCCTTCGAGTGGCGTGCAGGACGTGGGGGAGATAAGCCTGGTTTTATTTTGCCGTATTTTGCATTGGTGACGCGGTTGGCTCCCAGCACCTGCCAGCCGCCCTGCCACGCGCAGCCCGTCACCCGCGTTGTTAAGTGTGACCGAACACGCTCATGTCACTTCCCGGCGGGGAGTCCGAGCGATCGCACGAGCTCTGTTCGGAAAGCTAACAAGTAACACTTCCACTTGCGGAAGCTTTCCTTTTGGGACCTGGACAGGCATCACTGTGATTAGTAGGTTTTTTCCACAAAGCAGACTTGGTGACCTGCTTTTAGCCCCCCCTTCTGCGACGATCATCTGCCTACCCCACCTCCTCTGTTCTGTGCTGCTTTGAGCCCCTCGTGTTTTCCGGATGCCTCCAACCCCGAGCTCTCCCTTCTCCTCCTCCGATTGCACTGGGTGGCCCATTTCAGGTCTGTCTCTGCGGCGTGGCCTCCTTACGGTCCTGGGGTTGCTGAGCGCCCTCAACGAGCTGGGTGGCCCCACTGCGGTGGCCACAGTCTTTTCCCGGCCAGCTACCATTCCTTCACCCCTTTCCCTCTGACCATGTGAAACGCAGGGGTGTGTGTTGGGGGAGATGCAGGAGAGAGAGGAGGTGATGTGAGGCCGTTTTCCGTCACTGGGGGGAAGTGGTCTTGATGGGATCGTTAGATCAGGAGATATTTAACACCCCGATGCTCCCCATTGGCACAAATCGATCTCTGATGTCAGCTCAGTAGGTTCATTGTTTCCAGTTACGTAACCACTGCCCCTCAGTTTAGCCAAAGGCAACACCGCTAGGTTGCAGGCGGTGTATGAACCGCCATAGGATTGAACTAGGTGTTCCAACGCTTTCAGCTGATGTAGTTGACTTGCTTTTCACTGAGCAATAAACCATGATTCTGGAAATACAGAGAGAAGGCTTTTCTTTACCTCTTTCCCCCTTTCATTTCTTGATGAAGCTGCCTCCCCTGTGGCACTTGAAAAACTTTTTTATTTTACAGCCCTTGTCAGTGCCTTTTTTTTTTTTTTTTTTTTCAGATGTATCATGATATGCCTGGGGAAAGGTACCAATCAAAGCAGGCTGTGAGCATGAATAGAAGACATTCCTTGTGTTGTTTCTTATGCACCACCAGTTGACATTCAAAGGGACTCTCATTTCTTTCTGCCTGAGGAGGGAAAATACTCAGATGGGTAATAATCAGGGTGACTTCTCATGAATACCAGCGTGTGTGATCATTTTACGTGTATTTTTCTATTTCCTGAGGCTTTTTGCAGTGCCTTGTGCGTGGACAGTGCTCACAAAATATTTACCGAAATGAGCTCGACTGAGATTTGCTTATTTTAAAGCTCCTCGTAGAGCCAAAAGTTGGAGTATGAGAGAAGGGGCAGCATCTGTCATCATGGCGATACGTATTTCCAATAAAGTTTGAACTCTTGCGGAATTTGTCTTCATTCTAGGCCTTCTGTTAGGACTCATTCATAGTTTGAGAGAAGTTGAGAAGTCTTGTCAACACCACATCATTGAGGACACAGATGAATTCTTTCCACCCTGAAATGTGATAACTTGGCCTCAGCATTAATCCACGGCTAGCGCTGGCCTGGAGCATTCGAAACCCAAGGTTAGAGCTATCTAATAGGGCGCCGATGGCATCGGGATTGTATTACGGTGTGTCCATCCTGGCAGCACCGTCACCTGACCCGCTAGTGGGACAGCAGCCTGTTTCTTGGATGGAGGGCCTGTCTCAGTAGTCACAGTTATGAGGGGAGCCCACAGGCGCCGTCACACATACTAGTGTTCTGCTTAAGAGAGAAGCGCCCACGTCACACGCCGTTTTTTCAGCAACCCTGGGAGAAAGTTGTGTTTGAGTCTCGGAATCTAAAAATCAAATTACGATACATAGAAATCCAAGGCATTCTCTTCCTGGTGTTTTGTTTTATTTATTTATTTATTTAAGATTTTATCTTTAAGTGATCTCTGTGCCCAGTGTGGAATTTGAACCCACAGCCCTGAGATCAAGAGTCACATGGTCTACCAACCAAGCCAGGAGGTGCCCCTGTGTTTTTAATACACACTGAGTATTCTAGGAATGCAGCCGGCAGGCAGATTGAAGAGATGCTTTGCTTTATTTCCTTGAGAATATCAGAAAGAGTTGTACACTGCTAGAGAAAACCCACATGACTTTTGACATTGCCCCTCACGGAGTTGGTGGTAGAGTCCTGTGTTAGGGTGCGTTTGGTATTTATGTAGTTATGTTAGATTTACAACTGTGCACAGATACACTGTCTTATTTTCAAAATGTCAAAATTTTCAAAAAGTATCATTATTACCCAGGTGAACTATGTTGCTTTTCTTCTGATGTCCTTTATAAATGAAAGCAAGCAGAGGCACATGGGTGGCTCAGTCGGTTAAGTGTCAGCTGAAGGCTTAGGTCATGCTCCCAGGGTCCTGGGATCGAGCCCCACATCAGGCTCCCTGCTCAGTGGGGATCCTGCCTCTCCCTCTCCCTCTGCCTGCCTCTCTGCCTACTTGTGATCCCTCTCTCTGTCAAATAAATAAATAAAATCTTAAAAAAAAATGGGAGCAGGCATATGCAACCTCTGTTATCATCTGCCAGTCATTTCCATATTTAAAAAGGTGATTTCTTATCAATTATATTTTCTCTATTTCTGCTTTACATTGGACTGGGCATGGTTTTCTGTAATGTTTATAGCTATATATGTAGGTAGACGATACGACCTATGGATTGCATTTGGGGAGAGATTAGAAGGGCATGATGGAATGAAATTCAGACTTAAAAATCCACAACGGAGTGCGGAGAGGAGCGTATACTTAGTAAGGTCAGGCGGATTCTGGGAAAGCAGAGGATTGCGGATTCCAGGAAAGCAGAGGATTGCGGTCCCTCTGAGGTGGGCTGTTGGCCAGATGTGGAACACGAATTTAAATACGTAAAGGGGGGTTTTCTCCCTCTACAGAGAAGTCACCTATTAGTGACCAAGCTGCGTCCTGTGGAGCAAAGATAACTTTGAGGGAAATGTATAAGCAGTGACCTAGGTAAAGGGAGTTGGTTTAAAAGTTTAAGAATGGAATTCAGGCTTGTGAGAAAAATGACTAGCAATGTTGCAGAAGGTGCTGATTTTTGAAAGTTTAAGACAACTTTTGTACGCTTCGAAAATGCTTTTAATATATTTTATATATTTACAGTCATGAATGTGTATGTGTATGATTGTGTACATAATTGTAATAGAAAAATAGATTTAGAAGTTTAAAATGCATTCACCCGGGGGCGCCTGGTTGGCTCAGTCAGAAGAGCATGTGACTCTTGATCTCGGGGTCCTGAGTTCGAGCCCCACATTGGGTGTAGTGATGATTTGAAAAAATAAAATCTTCAAACAGTAAATAAATACATAAAAGTCATTGATATGGAGATCAGAGACTTATCTATGTTTTTTTCTTGGAGTTTCATAGTTTTAATTGAATTCTGTAAAATGCGTTTCAAATTAGTTTGATTGGGTGTAAAACTCTAAATCTTTGTGATTTACCAAAATTGCTAACCGGTTGTGTCCTGGTATCTTTATTGCACATTTAGGTTTCTGTTTTAATTCCGATATAGGTAACATACAGTGTGATATTAGGTGAGCAATATAGGTGTGCAGTAATTCTGTATTTCACCCAGTTCTCATTAGTACCCTTAGTCCCCATCACCTGTTTCACCCAGTCCCCCACCCACCTCCCCCCTGGTAACCATCAGTTTGCTTGCTATAGTTAAGGTTCCGTTTCTGGGTTTGTCTCTCTCTTTTTTCCCTTTCCTCATTGGTTTCGTTTCTTAATTCCACGTATGAGTGAAATCATATGGTATTTGTCTTTCTCTGATTGACTTATTTCATTTAGCATCATACTCTTTGACTCCATGCATGTTGTTGCAAATGGCAAGATTTCGTTCTCTTTTATAGCTGAATAAAACTCCATGGTGTGTATATAAATACCACATCCGGGGCGCCCGGGGGGCTCAGTCAGTGAAGCGTCTGGCTTCTGCTCAGGTCATGATCCCGGGGTCCCGGGATTGAGCCCCATTTCAGGCTCTCTGCTCAGTGGGGAGCCTGCTTCTCCCTCTCCCTCTGCCCCTCCCCCCAACTCATGCTCTCTTTCTTTCACTCTCACTCTATCTCAAATAAATAAAATCTTAAAAAAATACCACATCTTATTTATCCATTGTCAGTCAGTGGATACTTGGGCCGCTTCCACGTCTTGGCTGTTATAAATAATTCTACAGTAAACATAGAGGTGCATGTATCCTTTTGATTTAGTGGTCTTGTGTTCTTTCGGTAAATGCCCAGTGGTGTGATTGCTGGATCGTAGGGTAGTTCTGTATTTAACGCTTGAGGAACTTCCATACTGTTTTCCGCAGTGGCTGCGTCAGTTTGCATTCCTACCGACAGTGCCAGAGGGTTCCTTTTCCTCCACATGCTCGCCAACACTCGCTCTTTCTTGTGTTGTTGATTTTAGTCCTTCAGACAGGTGTGAGAGCCTATGTCATTGTAGTTTTGATTTGCATTTCCCTGATGGCAAAGTGACGATGAACATCTTTCTCTGTGTCTGTTGGTCATCTGGATGTCTTCTTTGGGAAAATGGCTCTTTGGCTCTTTGTGCCTCCTGCCCATTTTTTAATTGGATTATTTGTTTTTTGGGTGTCGAGTTGTATAAGGTCTTAATATATTTTGGATACTATTGGGTATGTCATTCGCAAGTATCTTCTCCCATTCCGTAGGTTACCTTTTAGTTTTGTTGATGGTTTCCTTCACTGTGCAGAAGATTTTTTAAAAAAATTTTATTTATTTATTTGAGAGAGAGAGAGTGAGCACAAGCAGGGGGAGGGGCAGGGGGAGAAGCAGACTCCCCACTGAGCAGGGAGCCCAGTAGGGAGCGGGCAATCCCAGGACCCTGAGATCGTGACCTGAGTGGAACACAGATGCTTAACTGGTGGAGCCCCCCATGGACCCCATGTGCAGAAGATGTTTATTCATGGTTCCAGTAGCTTCTTTTTGTTTTTGTTTCCCTTGTCTCAGGAGACTGATCTAGAAAAATGATGCTGTAGCTGATGTGAGAGAAATTACTGTGTATGCCGTCTTCTAGGATTTTTATAGTTTCAAGTCTCATAGTAGGTCCTTAACCCACTTTGAGTTTATCTTCGCGTGTGGTGTAAGAAAGTGGTCCAGTCCATTCTTCTGCACGTGACTGTCTAGTTTCTCCAACACCATTTGTTGAAGAGACAGTCTTTTTTCCATTGGATATTCTTTCCTGCTTGGTTGAAGATTAAGTGACCATATCATTATGGGTTCATTTCTGGCTTTTCTCTTCTATTGCATTGATCTAAGTGTCTGTTTTTTGTGCCAGTACCATACTGTCTTGATTATTGCAGCTTTGTAATATAGTTTGAGGTCCAGAATTGTAAATCCTCCAACTTGGTTCTTCGTTTTTAAGGTTGCTGTGGCTATTTGGGGTCTTCAGTCGTTCCATAAAAATTTTAAAAGTGTTTGTTTTAGTTCTGTGAAAAATGCCGGTGGTGTTTTGATAGGGATTGCATTAAATGCATAGATTTCTTTGGGGTAGCATAGATATTTTAATAATATTTGTTCTTCCAAACTATGAGCATGGAATGTCTTTCCATTCCTTCAGTTTCTTTCATCAGTATTTTATAGTTTTCAGAAGAAAGGCCTTTCACTTCTTTGGTTAGGATGATTCCTAGGTATCTTATTATTTTGGGTGTAGTTGTAAATGGGATTGTTTTCTTAAGATGTCTTCCTCCTGCTTCGTTATTGGTGTGTAGAAATGCAGCAGATTTCTGTGCATTGATTTTGTATCCTGCGAGTTTATGGAATTCCTGTATCAGTTCTTGCAGTTTTTTTTGGTGAAGTCTTTTGGGTTTTCTGCACAGACTATCATGTTGTCTGCAAACAGGGAATGTTTGACTTCTTCCTTGCTGATTTGGATCCCTTTTATTTCTTTGTGTGGTCTGGTCGCTGAGGCTAAGACCTCCAGTATTGTGTTGAACAACAGTGGTGAGAGTGGACATCCCTCTCTTATTCCTGACCGTAGAGAAAAAGCTGTCTGTTTTTCCCTGTTTAGGATTTTATTAGCTGTGGGTTTTTCATAGATCACTTTTATTATGTTGAGGTATGTCTCCTCTAAACCTACTTTGCTGAGGGTTTTTATCTTGAATGGATGTTGGACTTTGTCAAGTGATTTTTTCTGCATCTGTTGAAATGATCATATCGTTCTTATCCTTATCCTAGATGATAAATGGGATTCTTTCCATGATCTCTCCCACACACTGATTCTTTCCAGTTTTAAAAAATGCTTTATTGAATTTGATAGATGAGACAGACTTCATTGTTTTGATTAATACTATTGAGGTCGAGTGATTTTTAAGTCGATATTGATGGAGAAAGACCTCTGGTGTTTCTTCTTATAAGGATAGTAATGCCATCATGAGGCCCCACACTCATGATCTCATCTCATATCCTTCCTTACCGAAGCCTGTACCTCCCACATTCATCGCACTGGGGGCTAGAGCTTCACCCTAGGAATTTGGGGACACACAAACTTTAAGTTCCTAACAGCATCCTATCCCTATGTACATTGCAGTTATTTTCTCAAAATTTAATGAACAATTTTGCTTCCCCCATGTTTTTGTTAAAATGCAAAGAAACAATTTAAAATTGGTATGTAGTCAAACATCTTAAATTGTTTTCTGGCTTTGCTTGTATGTTTGTAAGGGTCATTGTATATTGTAATATTAGCTAGGTATTCTCTGGTACGTTCATCTCGTCAAAGTTTTTTATATTTGATTTCATAACCATTTCAAACGAAATTTGTTGTGTCTGTGAGCTGAAAATCTTTTTACAAGAAGCATCATTGAATAGTGTGTGTTCTTTCGCTCATTATCTCAAATGGAATGCTTTAACTTGGATCTTTCTATAACAGGGTTATTCATCAATTGATCCTATTAATAATGATATTGAAACTATTCAAGTGAATTGACATAAAGGAATACATTAATCCAATTATCAAATCTTTATAGTTCCCTTAATATATGATGGTGGCAGTCCTATGTTACGTATATTTTTGTTAATAATTTCATGGGTATTGGGGTCCCTGGCTGGCTCCGTTAGTAGCGCATGTGACTCTTGATCTCAGGGTTGTGAGTTCAAGCCCCATGCTGGGTGTACAGATTATATAGAAAAATGAGATCTTGAAAAAAAATTACCTGGGTATTTGCAAGCATATATTTTTCCCAATAATTTTTGTTATGATTTATAATTCTTCGTACATGTTCATCCCATTCTTGAGATTCTTTTTTCATGGCTGAGTAAGCGGAGTTGGCTCGGTGGACTACGGAACATACAGTGGGTCAGCAGCATACTTTGATTTATGACTCATATACAGGAATACCCAGAATTGAATTAAGACTCGCTGGCTAACTCTCCAGCATACCAGCCTCTAAGCAAAACACACCATTGGACTAAGTTAATTCCTGTTTTTATACGTAACTTCTTAAGTGACTGGGGCAGTAATTAGTTGGTTACCTTCATGAAGTAGATATCAGGTGTTCAAGTGGAGACACCGGGAAAAAGAAAACATTTCTGTCAAACAGAGACACTTCTGGCTTTCAGACTCTGAGGCAGTTGATAGTCTACCACCGTAGTCTGTTTTAATCATCTGAATTCTGCAGGTTAATAATTCATACAGCAGTGCGATAAAGTGGATGTAGACTTTGTGATTCTATCCACAGAGGCTAAACTTACTCTGAATGAGGATGAATGGTTAATTTAGCCTGCTCTGACTCTACCACATAAGATGGAAACTTATGTTTATGAATGGAATATATTTCTTATATCTAATACATAACGACACGCTTATGGTTATTTGTATTAAACATACTTTTCTACTCCCTTTAAACATAGTGCACAGATAAATTTAGAGTATATGTTTTGAAAATAGACCAAATTATTAGTTTACCCGTGATAGCCACAAACTTTGAGTTGGCTTTAGGTGTAACTGCTTACTGTTTTTTCTTACATAGTCCATCATCTTCCTTGTGAGTGGTGAAGAAGTTGCCTATTTTCAGAGCAGAGTGGTCACATAGCTTTCAGTGGTAATGTGAGGCTCTCTTTTTCTCAAAAGTATTTCAGTGGGAAGTTAGAAATTGCAAGGATCGTGTCTGCAAGCCTGCCTGCATTCTCTGATGGCTCTGTGACGTTGGGTCCGTCTCTTTCTCACCCTTGTTTCTCTGTCTGTGAATAAGCAGTAGCAATAGCTGCCTATACTGCTGTTAGCACAGTCTCCAGCACTCGTAAGCATTCAGTGAATAGTAACTGCTGATGTGTGGTCCTGGTTGGACCTTCCCTCTGGCCATTCACCTGCACATGTCTCGCAAGTTCTTTCCCATTCATGTGAATCGCAGATGTGCGGTCTTTTTTTTTTTTTTATTTAAGTCATCTACACCCAATATGGGACTCCAGCTCATAACCCTGAGATCAGGAGTCACACGCTCGTCCAACCGAGCCAGCCAGCCACCCCAGATGTGCAGTTTTGTTCAAGTCAGTTTCCCTGGACAGTTCTTCCTCTCCACCACTTCATTTCCTCTGCCCTCTTCTCAACCAGGTTTTGCGTCTCTTATCGTCGAACCTGCATTGGGTCTTCGCGTTTGGAGTATTTATATGCCACTCTGTGTGGTCTAAGTTTGGTTTTCCCCTAAGATCCTTGGCTGGGTTTAACCCCTGTGATTCTCCATGGTCTCACATACAATAAATCATTCAGTTGAACGTTTGAGATCCAATTTGTTTCAGGGGAACAATATTTCCAAGTTAGGGACTTGAATTTTGATGTGTAGATTATGACATTTAATGTAGAAATATAGTATTACAAAAAATACATGCATTTTAAAAGTAGCTAGGCATTAACAGCTTATTATTTCATACACAATTTAAGATAGAAATCAAATAAAGGCAGCATAATTCATTATTTTGGATCAAGTAAACAGAGCTGGGATCTACCCAAAGTGAGAAAATTAGTGCATTATAATAAAATTCTGTTTACTGACAAAAATAAGGAATTTATTTTAGTTACTGTCCTAACCTAAATCAGAATTGCAGCACATCTGCTTTTCTTACACACCATCAAACAGTAGCCACCTTGCAATGGTATCCAGAGCTGAGAAGGGACGGTGTACCCAGAAGTCTTCGTTGACCTGCACGTAGGAGGGCAGCAGGGTCTTACCCTTGCGATTTGCCATCTCAGTGGACACCTCCATCGCTCTTTGAAAGTGCCCATCAGCATCTTTGGCCTCGTCATACTGTGTCTTCTTTTCAAAAGTTTCTTTCTGCCTCTACATCCGGAGTAGCTACTCTTAGTAGTTCATGAAACTTAGGGAACTTCACAACGGGAAAAATTGTGTTTCACCGCCTGTGCAAATCTGCATCACTCTGTGGACACGTTGCAGACTGTGGGACTCTGGCCTCTTTTGCACTCAAAGCCCCAAAATCACATTGTTCATTTTCAATTGTGATAAACATGTGATGTTTGAAAATATTACTCCAAATACTATGCTTTTAGAATGCCTCTGCAGTATTCTGATTCTATAAAATCATTTCCTCTCCCTCTTTGAGTCACTTTAAATCTACCGATGCAGTCACTTTGTGGGTATTTCAGTGGAACCCAGCCATACTAAGGTCCTTCCTTTCAAGGGGGTGGTTTGCACGAGAAGCCAGGTCAGTGGTTCTTAGCTTCTGCGTGACTGACATTCAGAGCTGGATAACTCTTTGCTGTGGAGCTGTCCTGTGCGTCATAAGATGCTGAACAGCCTCCCTGGCCTCCACCCACAAGATGCCTGTAGCCTCCAACCCCCGCTGTGACGACCTGACATGTCTCCAGACATTGCCTCATGTCCCCTGGGGGACAGAATCAACACTGGTGGAAAACCACTGCGCTGGATTAATGTCCTTCTCATACCAAGGCTGGTCACTCACCCCTTAGTGTGGGAGACTTGGCATATTAAATCAGAACAAGAGAGAGAAGCTATGGATAGACCAGTCATGCCAATGTGACTTCTACTTCTTAGTGAAAAATCCTTGCCGGTGTTGCTGCAGAGAGCTATCTGCCCTCTTTGGATTCCACCTGAGTAGGCACTCAAGTTAATGTGCCTCAGGATTTTGTGGTCCAACCAAGGTGTGCAGCAATCATTAACATTAAACTATTTGGATTTGAGTAGGATGCGTTTCATATACGCATGTCAATTTAAAAAACCAGCTTAGAAGGAGTGAATAGACAATGGGAAAAGGACAGTCTCTTAAACAGTGTTGGGAAAATTGGACAGGCACATTCGGAGGAGTGAAACTGGACCACTTTCTTTCACCATACACAAACATAAACTCAAAACAGATTAAAGACGTTAATGTGAGACCTGAAACCATAATGCTCCTAGAAGAAAGCACGGACAGTAAACTCTCTGACATCAGCCATAACAACATTTTTCTAGATACGTCTAGATAGGTCTCCTGAGGCAAGGGAAATAAAAGCAAAAATAAACTCTTGGGATTTCCTAAAAATAAAAAGCTTCTCTGCATAGTGAAGGAAACAACCAATAAAACTAAAACGTAACCTACAGAATGGGAGAAGATATTTGCAAATGTTATATACAATAAAGGGTCAGTATCCCAAATATACAAAGAACCTATACAACTCGTCTTCCCCCAAAAAGAGGGAATCCAATTAAAAATGGGCAGAAGACATGAACAGATTAAAAAAAGAAAGCATTTCTTAGATTTCAACCAGTAGTTTTCTACCTGGTATAAGAGAGGTGGAATGGTGATCACAGCCCTGACTTTGAATGTCATCTAGATGGTCTAAGAGGAATGATTCTCCTAGGGTCCTTTTAGTTCTTGGTACTCAGACAACTTAGAACATTCCTTATAACAAAATCACTAAAACTGACCTGGAAAACGTGAAGCATTTTAACTTTTAACTTTGGTGTGTTTCTTCAAAATAAGTTCATCATCTGGTAAAAGTTCTATATACTCTGATCACTCTAGTTCCAGTGTAATGCAGGAAGAATTTGGTAGAACTCAACTTGCTGCTAGATATTTAAAAATAATAATTTTTTTAATCACCAGCTATGTTCTCAAGGATTATACTACTGAGGCCTTTTAGGTGGCGTGAAGGGATTAGAAGGAATCTGTATGCTGAATTCTGCTATTATATGTTGATTTTTAATAATAATCCTAATGATGACAGTGATGCTAGCAGGCGAATAGAATTTCCCAATGGTTTACCAGGAAGGGTATGTAGCCCAAAAAACGGTGAGGAGAACATACGTAAACAAGGCTGGTCAGTTGAAAGAGGTAGGAGGGGCAAGCGGTGACGTTCTCTTAAAATGTATATCAGGAAATAACTTAGAAAAAAGAAAAGAAAGAAGATATTCAAAAAAACTCATCAGAAGTGAAATGGGTGGAGGGGATTAAGAGTACACTTACGGGGGTGCCTGGGTGGCTCAGTTGTTAAGTGGTTGGGCGTCTGCCTTCCGCTTGGGTCGTGATCCCGGGGTCCTGGGATGGAGCCCTGAGTAGGCTCCCTGCTCAGCAGGAGGTCTGTTTTTCCCTTGCGCTCTGCCCCTTTCGCCACCGGCACCTGCCCCATGCTCTTTAATAAATAAAAATCTTAAAAAAAAAAAAAAGGTACGCCTATGATGAGCCCTGGGTAATGTATAGAATTGTTGAATCACTATATCCTACACCTGAAACTGATATAACATTGTAGGTTAATTATACTGGAATTCAAAAAAGGGGGGGAAGCCTTGTCAGGATGTACATGTTTATTTCTTAACTGGAGCTTTCAAAAGGGGATGATTAAAATCTACTTGAATTCTGTTATTTTTAACAAATCAACCAGATATAATTTTAATGTGGCTCATGAGGATGGAAGCTGTGTTTCTCACGTGACGCACGTGGACTTCTCACCTTTGAGGAGAGGCTTTACTCTCACGTCATTGTTACCAGAGTCAGATCCCAAGACCCAAATTTAACAAGCAAAGCTAAGATAGTGCCGGAGAGCTACTGAAAAGGTATCTTGGAAGATCTCTTTTACTGATGAGAGACTTGCGAGATGCAGACTATAGAAAAAATTTGTGTGTGGTTATAAATAGTTGTGAATCACTGGATTTTATTTGTTGAAATAAAGGCTAAAGGAAAATTTAAAAAGAAGACAGGAACAGACGTTTTTCTAAAGAAGACATCCAGATGACCAACAGAGACCGAAAGATGTTCAGCGTCACTCACCGTCAGGGAAATGCAAAAGAGAACCATGATGACGTATCCCCTCATACCTGTCAAAGGGCTAAAGTCAACAACACAAGAAACAACAAGTGTCGGCGAGGATGTGGATAAAAAAGCAGCCCTCTTGCCCTGTTGGTGGGAATGCAAACTGGGGCAGCCACTGTGGAAAACAGTGTGGGGGCTCCTCAGAATCATAAAAATAGAACTGTGCTAAGATCCGGCAGTTTCACTACTGGATATTTACCCAAAGAATACAAACACCCTAATTTGAAAATTTGAAGGGATACATGGGCCCTTATGTTTGTAGAAGCATTATTTACAATAGTCAAGATACAGAAGCAGCTGAAATGTCTATCAGTTGATGAATGGGTGAAGAAGAGGTGGTATGTGTGTACACACACACACACACACACACACATACACGCCATTGGAGTATATCATGGAATATTACTCAACTATAAAAATGAGTGAAATCTTGCCATTTGCAATGACATGGTTGGAGCGTATGATGCCAAGGAAAATAAGTCTGTCAGAGAAAGACAAACACCATAGGATTTCATTGATGTGCGATTTAAGAAACAAAAACAGATGAGCAAAGGGGAAAAAGGAGCGAGAAACCAAGAAACAGACTCTTAAGTATGCGGCCCACGCTGATAGTTACTAGGGGGCTGGTGAGGGGAGGGAAAAATAGGTGTTGGGGATTAAGGATACACTTATCATGATGAAATAAAAATTAGAAAATCTGCTTAATCAGATAAAGCAGTCAAGCTCTGAAAAATATTTTTGAAGAAGATAATTGCACCTGCAATGTAGCAGTCTGTTCTTGGCTTTTTAAAAATTAAACTAAAAAATACAGGGTACTTTTTCTCTAAGACAGTATTTCCTTATTCATACTCTTTAACACATCCAGTGTCTCTGAATAATAAGTATTTTTATTCTGCAGAACTAAAGGATTTCTGATTTCTTTTGTAAGTTTATTTTATTTTAGTCACGCGTTTACCCAACGTGGGGCTCAAACTCATGACCGGAGGTCGAGGGTCACATGCTCTTCCAACTGAGCCAGCCAGGCGCCCCTTCCAGTTTCCCTTTTGAAAGAAATTTAACCCACATATAATCCTTCCTGATTTTTATTTTGCAATCATCTTAGGCTTAAGCGTAACTGTGTAATATCCCGGCATCTTTGGTTTTCCGTGAGCCGCTCGAAGCTGACAGCAGACCCAAGACTCGGTCACTTCCTGCACACGACAGCGGCCGAGCCCGGTTCGCCGTCGCCCGCGGCCGCGTGATGGTCTTTATGGCAGGAGCATCCTGTCCGGAATCACACAAAGCCTTCAGTGTTCCTGTTCCTTTGGTGCCTGTCAGTCTCCCTCTACCGTCCTGGCCCCGGCTGGCCGTGGAGGTTACGTGCGAGTTACTTGGGCGGCGGGCCCCGTGTGCACTGTGGCGTTTCCTGGTGACTGTGCGGGGCTGGTGCGTGTGCACAGGACTGGCACGGAGGGGACTCTGCGATCTTCTCCCCGCATCCCCTCGGCTGGTAGCTTTGGCTCTCGGCTGGAGACCTGCAGGCTCGGTCCCTGGCGGCAGGAGGAGTCCCGCGGGTTTCTGCCTTGCAGCCGGTGCTCCGTGCAGAGCTGCGCTGAGGCCGCGCCGTGTTCTGCTCCTCGCCAGCCTCGCAGGCCCTGCTCTCCTGGGCATCGCCGGCCGATGGTCTGTGTGCACGGCTGCTTACGTGATGCTCATTCCTCACCAAACCCACCGTGCGCTCATCCATTCTTTCCCGCACTGCCTCTTTTTTTAGGCAGTGCCTCGGCTCTTCCCTCCGGTTTGTCCGTCTGTACTTGTCTTGTCTCCCTCGGACGGGGCTGTGCCCCACAAACTCAGGGAAGCGAATCGCTTCACATTCCATCAGCCTCGCTTGCCTTCCTGTGGCCGGAGGACAGATGCACACATGCCCCGGTGTCTCCCCGCGGCTGGGCCGCCTTGCCCTGGGCTGCTGCCAGACACACTCATCCTACCAGGCTGACCTAGGGTTCTGTTCGTTGTCGCATTGGTGCTGAACTGGGTTGGCTGCCGTTCTGGTCACCGAGGAGATGGATGCGGGCACCCGACAGCCACACAGCCTGTTTCTCTCCCCCGTACCAGAAATGGTTCTGCAGCCCTAACGACATTCATTTCGGCTTCCCTCTCTCACTGGCCCTCATTCATTCAGGACCATGTCCTGGGCGGGTTTCCCTCACAGATGCTCACCTTACCCCTTCCCGCCCCACAGCCCACTACAGATGGAAGGCTGGGGGACTTCGTGGGAGGCCACGGACCCAGACATGACTCCCTGTAGGGTGGAGGTGACTGCCTTTCAGAGCGACTGTCCGACAAAGCAGGACAGCAGGTGCAGGAGAGGAAACGCTGCTGGATTAAGTCCCTTCGTCATGTTTGTTTGCCTTCACAGGCACTTTCATGGCCACGCAAAACCCAGCCAACCAGTGGTTCTAAATAGGATGTGGTCCCCGCACCGCGGGGGCGTGCTAGTGACTTCTCGGGGGTCCAGGCCGGACATGCCCCTGCTCGGTTCCTCCCAGCAAAACACTACCCATCCCCAAAGGGGAACAGTGCCAAGTTGCAGAAAAATACAGGTGGCATTGTCGTGAGTTAATCTCACATGTTATGGTTCTTTTTGTGTTTCCCGAGCCTTCCAAAACCTGATGTTCTTCATTGATTACTTACTATGGTTTCAAAATTGTACTTGTTCCAGACTTAATCCAACCGTCCCAATCTCTTAGTTGATTTTTCTCTCCTCTGACAGTTACCATGGACCCCAGATTGATGCTGGAGAAAGTACAGTCAAGTTCAGAACCAGGGTCTCTGAGCATGAAGAGAGAGGCCTGCGCCTAATTATTATGCACCTAAGTGGTAGACCTAGCTCTTGCGTACAGCAACACACTAGCTGTATTTGTTTTATTTAGGTATTTGGAGTGTGTATTATGCAGTTGATACATGTCATAGGACTATTTTCTTCCCCTTTTAAAAAATACTTTGGAGAGGGCACTTGGGTGGCTTAGTTGGTTAAGCCACTGCTTTCATCTCAGATCATGATCCTGAAGTCCCAGGAGCAAGTCCCACATCAGGCTCCCTGCTCAGCAGGGAGGCTGCTTCTCCCTCTGACCCTCCCCCTTCTCGTGCTTTCTCACTCTCTCTCTCCCAAGTAAATACATAAAATCTGTAAAAAAAATAACATTTTAGAATACTTTCATACTGCCTTTACAAGTTGTATCGATGCTTTGTGTATAGATGCATGCTTCCAGAAATGCAGTTTGTGACTTCTTTTGTTACCTGAAGGGACATTAACTCTTTATTGTTTCTGCTTAATTGCAAAGACGTTGATGCTTTTCAGCAGTGTTTGACCCACTGGATTGTTTTCCCAAATATTTATGTCATTGTTGCTGACTGCAGGAATTCAGAAACTTTTTAAGGTAAACACAGACACCTGAATTGAAGGCAACAAAAGTTGGTTAGATTCACGTTTAGATCTTAGCACGGTTGTTAGAACCCATGGGTTTGTGCTGATTGATATAGCACCACATTAAGAAATGGCGATTTCCTGTTTTCTGGGTTCCCACAGTGCACCAAAGAGTAATTTCTAATCTGTTCCCAGGCAGTGGAGAACCTTACCTACACTCTCAACGCCAGCTATTTTGTCTCCTGTTCCTGTTCAAATGGATGCCGTGAACGGGTCTTGAAGATGTCAAGGCAGCTAGAATTTTTCCCTTTGGACATTTAGAACCCCAGCCAGTATAAAACCTTTGTCAGTTGCACGTGACTTTGTCCTTTGATGCCGAGCAGCTCAGCAGCTCTCGCGGGAGCGTCGTGGTTCATAATGGAAGACACCAGAGATTCCAGGGGCAGAGCATGCCGCGCTAGAAGCGCACACACCTAAGGCCTTACGTGTGTGTACGTGGTTTTACGTTTTATTAAATATGCCGTAGAACCTCCTTGGATTCTTCCAGGCAGCCACAGTGCGTTACAGTCTCGAACACGAGTAAGATGCAGCGCGATCAGACGTTCGGCCGGCGGACAAGTCAGTGCTCAAAGCCTGCTCTCCAGCACCGGCTGCTGCGCACTCTCCCCGCGGCCCCCTTGCTGTATCCCTGGAGGTTGCCTGACTCGCGGGGTGCATGGAGGAACTATGGTTTTTAAGGGAATGCTTGTTTGTGCTTAGAAGCCAGGAACACTGCAATTTTTTGTTGGGTTGATAATAGTTGTTTTTGTTTAGCACGTGGACAGGTTAGGCAGGACGTATCTTAAGCCACATTTCAAGACAGAGTTGAATCCCAAAACTGTTACTAACAAGATGGTGCCCGCCGGAAATTCTCTTAGCTTCCTTGGTACACGTTTTTCATATCCTTGGAAAAGCAATCGGGGGGCGGGAATTTGAATATTGTGTAGGATCATTTTCTCCTATGAGTGTCTAGGGTTTTAAATTTAACTGCACAGGATGAAGCTTTAATTCAAAAGGTTTTTTTGTAAAGTGATGAAAAGGCAATACCATTTTTAATTGGGTTTGTAAATCTTGTTCTCGTTTACGATAACTAAAATACTTACTTAAAAATATCACATGGCCGTGGAACAGTTCTCAGTTAAATTAGAAGTACTTCTGCATCTACAGCTCCCAGGATGAACAGTGTGAAGTTAATGGCCTGTCTTAGTGTATGAATTATGTCAGATAATACTGTACCTTTCTTGGGAACACCCATTTATGGATTTGGGGTAGTTCTGTTCAGTTGGCTTTATATTTAAAGTGCAGCGTGTTGACCTAGGTCTTACTAAAGGATTTGTCTGTGGACGAGCCCATGTACGCCTCCTCATTTGGCTCGGTGATGATTCCAAGTTTTGTGCCTGTCATCCATCGAGAGCTCTGTCGAGTGCTCCTCAGGGTCTGACATGGCAGGAGGCTCTCGGTACTTGCAGGAGTGCTAGATGGAGCCTCCGACCTCCAGGGTGGCAAAGAATGGGGCCGTCCCTTCTCCACGGTGCTTAAGAGAAGATGCTTAGGGAAGATCCCAGCAGAGGTCTTTGAGGTCTGTCTTAGCAGGCAACATTTGAACTGAGTATGGACATTGCAGGCAGCAAGGGAAGAGCATGTCGTGTGTAGGAAGAGATAGGGAACTTGGGACACAACTGGTACCGTCCAGGAAGATGCATCAGATCTGCAGCTGACGTTACAGCAACAGTGGAGCAAAGCAAGAGGATGGTGTGTGCTCAGGAGAGCGTGTGGGTGCCTGTTTGCCAATTACAGGGGAGGTTTCAGGAGGAGGGAGACCGACGTCTGAGACTTTCGTCTGAGTGGTTAGGAAAAGACAGGAGGGAGAAGGATGTCACATAGGGGAAGGTGATGATTTTCATTTAGGGGATTAGTCTGGGGCACGGCAGGACACGTCGTTGGATAAACCTAGCGGCTGGTGAATCCACGGGCTGTGCAGGACTCCCACACTTGCAGTTCCTCGGCACGCCCTGGGGAGCTGCGCTGGCATCACGAAGCCTCATCGGGGAGGATTAGGAAGGTACCCAGGAGGGTGCTGGTGTATTAGGGCAGTTTTGGGAGAGCACACGGGTGACGTTTCTCGTTGGCCTAGCTTCTAGACGGTCACCTCTGCTGCCAGGTGAGGTAGACTGGGTTGGGTCATGCTCCCCCGCTGTTGTGGCCCTCCTTTGAATGGTTTCTCTTAACACCACCAAAGCCATCGTTGCTGACACCGTATGCATGGCTCCTAGTCGTCCAGACCCACAGCGCTCATCATCTGTAGAACTTCTTAGTATTGATCATCTACCACATGGTCTGTTTTTCCCTTTGTAAAGAAGTTTTACCTGAATGGTTCGGTCGGTGAAGTGTCTGCCTTCAGTTCAGGTCATGATCCCGGGGTCCCGGGATGGAGCCCCGCCTGGGGCTCCCTGCTCAGTGCAGAGAGTCTGATTCTCCCTCTGCCCCTCTCCCTACTCATACATGTGTGTGTGCTCTCCCTATCTCTCTCAAATCAATAAATAAAATCTTTCTTAAAAAGAAATTATAATTCTAGCGTAGTTAATACAGTGTTATATTAGTTTCAGGCAAATCATGTAGTGGTTCAGCACTTCCGTATGTTACTTAGTGCTCATCCAGATAAGTGCACTCTCTATCCTGTTCATCTGTTTCACCCGTCCCCCCATCCACCTCCCCTCTGGTTGCCACCATTTTGTTCTCTGTATGTAAGAATCTCTTCCTTGGTTTGTCTCTTTCTCCTCACTTTGTTTCTTAAATTCCAGTATGAGTCTGATCATCTGGTATTGGTCTTTCTCTGACTTATTTCACTTAGCATGATACCCTCTAGTTCATCCATGTTGTTGCAAATGGCAAGGTTTCACTTTTTCTTATGGCTGAGTACTGTTCCGTTGCGTGTATCCATAGACATCTTCTTTATCCGTTCATCAGTCGATGAACATGTCAGCCGCTTACGTACTTTGGGTATTGCCGATAACAGTGCAATAAACATAGGGGTGTATGACCCCTTCGAGTTAGTGGTTTCATAGTCTTGGTGCAAACACCCAGTAGCGCGATGACTGGACCGTAGCATAGTTACATTTGTCACTTTGGGAGGAACCTCCACACCGTTCTCCAGAGTGGCTGCACCAGTTTGCATTCCCACCACCAACAGGGCATGAGGGTTCCTTTTACTCCACATCCTCACCAGCACTTGCTGTTTCTTGTGTTGTTGCTTTTAGACATTCTGACAGGTGTGAGGGGTATCTCATTGTAGGTTTGGTTTGCATTTCCCCGATGGTAGGTGATACTGAGTGTATTGTCATGTATCTGTTGGCCTGGTCTGTATGTCTTCTTTAGAGAAATGTCTCTTCATGTCTTCTGACCATTTTTGATGGGATTATTTGTTTTGTGGTGTTCAGTTGTATAAGTTCTTTATATGTTTTGGATACTAACCCTTTATTGGATATGTCCTCTGCAAATATCTGCTTCCTTTGAGTACATTATCTTTTTGTTTTCTTGATTTTTTTTCCTTCGCTATGCAGAGCCTTTTATTTTGATGGAGTCCCAATAGTTTATTTTTGCTTTTGTTTCTCTTGCCTCTGGAGACATATCTAGAACGATGATTCTGCAGCCGATGTCAAAGAAATGACTGAGTCTGCCTTCCTGTAGGATTTTTATGTTTCAGGTCTCTCATTTAGATCTGTAATCCATTTTGAGTTTGTGTGTATGCTGTAAGAAAGTGGTCCAGTTTCATTCTTTTGCACGTGGCTGTCCAGTTAGCCCAACACCATTTGTTGAAGACATTCTTCTTTTCCAACTGGATATTCCTTCCTGCTTTGTTGAAGATTAATTGACCATATAGTTGTGGGTTCATCTCTGAGCTTTCTCTTCTGTTCCATTGATACACGTGTCTCTTTTTGTGTCAGTACCATACTGTTTTGGTTACTGTAGGTCTGTAATATAACTTGAAGTCTGGAACTATGATACTTCTAGTTGTGTTTTTCTTTTTCAAGATTGCTTTGGCTACGTAGGGTCTTTGTGGTTCCATACAAATTTTAGGATTGTTTGTTCTAGGTCTGTGAAAAATGCTAATGGTATTTTGGTGAGGATTGCAGCAAATGTGTAGATTACTCTGGGTAGTATGGACGTATTAACAATATTTGTTCTTCCATTCAATGTGCATGGGCTGTCTTTCCATTTTTCCATTTCTTTGTGTCATCTTCAGTTTCTTTCACCAATGTGTTCTAGTTTTCAGAATACAGATCTTTTATCTCTTTGGTTAATTAAAGATAAATCTATCTTTATTCTGAATTTCATCATCACAAAGTTGAAAGTCTGACTAAAACTGCAGAGACCTTCTTTATAATATCGGAAGTATTTTGTAGTTGTTCCAAAGATCATTGACTTGTAACCTGGAGTCTAGAATATGTTTATTACTGGCCAAACATTTGTTAGATTTTCGCTTCAGAAAACTCTTTCTTTGTTCAATTAAAATTTTAAAACATGTTTACTCTAGGAAGATGAGTGTCTGACCACTAGGTTTGGAGAGAGTAAATTTTAACAACCTCACTGATGTTGAGTTAAACTCAAGGTAGGAATTTATTTATGGTAAAACAAACAAACAAATGAAGTTTAGGAGCACCTGGGTGGCTCGGTTGGTTAAGCATCTGCCTTTGTCTCAGGTCATGATCCCAGGGTCCTGCTCAGCAGGGAGTCCGCTTCTCCCTCTCCCTCTGCCTCTTTCTCCAGCTTTGCTTGAACTCTCGTTCTCTTTCTCTCTCTCAGATGAATAAATAAAATCTTCTAAAAAAGTTAAGTGAGTTTAAAAGTAATTTTCAAATAAAATGCAGACTCATATGTCAAGTCCTAACAACAAATGAGGAAAATGAAGTTTAAAAAAAAAAAAAAAAGTTTCCTGGCTAGTGGCAAAGCCTGAACTATACCCAGTCAGGTCTTCACTGATAGACTGACCCATCCATCCGTCTTTGTACCTGCCTCTGTTTAATTAATTAAAATGTTCAGTTGAGAGAGCACATATCGCTTACAGCAGAGCGCCAGGACTTGTGTTCCACTCTGAACGTAGAAGGACGAGGCAGACACTATGTTTTCAGGCAGTTGATCTGAAGGTGGCCGTCAGAGGCGTTCTGGAGAGCCTGCAGGTTCCCTCAGCGGAGCTTTGAGGCCCAGCACGTAACCCCACAAAGATGCATTTACTGCATCTTCAAATCTGAGGATTGCAAGGGTTAATCCATTCACTTGCTTACGTGTGGACCTGCCCAGTGATGGTAACTGGAAAAGGCATGAAACGAGCCTTTTTTGAGTCCTACCCAAACAGCTTTCACTACTCGGCTGAGCGCCTGAGAGGCATCTGACCCAGAGAGGCCGGGGGCCCCTAAGTAACTGTTGGAACGATGTGTTAACAGTCCGTAGCTGACAAGTGAGAGAGCCACATAAAGACCAGGCCTGGGGTTTCAGTGCAAGCCGGACACGTGACGGGAGAAATGAGGTGTTTGGCATCTGGGAGAGACTGGTACAGCCCTCTCCTCGGGCGTGCGGGAAGAGAAGCTTGCTTTCTGTAAAGTGGACTCGGAGGGTCTGGCAGCGGGCTGGGGAGGGGGAGCAGGGGACGGTGAGCTTTTGGGGGAAAGGAGCTGACAGCTGCCGAAAAATGATAGGGAGAGCAAAGATTCTTGAATATTTGAGGTGCGTCATGGCTTCAGTAAAATGGTCGAAATCCATTGCATTGATAGCTCATTAATTTAGCAGGTGTACATGTTAACTAAAAATTATCTTTTTAGGATTGGAAGCATATGTCTCTATTTCTTTTAGAGTGTTGAGAAGACATGCAGGCCTCCCTGTATCTCCCGAATACAAGACCCTCATAGGGTCACTAAATAAGTTAATACATTTTAGAAACTTGGGTTTTCAGAGTAGAGATTTCATGGATTTGGAAAAATTTCTTGTTCAGCACTGTCAGTTCTCAGACTGGTGGTTAGGACTCTTTCCCAATCCTGATAGGTATTTGCAGGGGTGCCTGGAGGGAGCTTATGAACTTGTTCAAATCAAGATTTGGGGAGCTCACTTGTGGTGGCTCTCAAGTGTTATTCCTAGAAAATATTGGATGAATTTTTATATGGAAAATTGAGTTAACAGTTCCATTAATATACCATACCTACCGGACTTTCTTTGCTCAGAGTGATTATCGGTTGCATCGTAAAGCCACGTCATGGGAATGAAAGGTACAGAGGAGGGACTGTAGTCAGTAATCCTGTGCTAACGTTGTATGCTGACAGATGGTGACAACACTTTGCATGGTGAGCACAGAGGAATTCTAGTTTTATGGGATTCTAGAATCAGTACGTTGTACTTGAAACTAGTAAAACATTGTGTGTCAACTGTACTCCAGTAAAATAAAATAAATTAAGAAAAATTTAAAACCCGCTCTAAAAGATGTCAGATGCAAGGACAGCATAAAGGAGGGAAGGATCCAGACATGGTTGAGAGAAGGGCGCATTATTAAATCAAGTCATGAAGACAACTGCTTGGAAGGCTGTGGATGATTTTGGTGTGCCAATTCAGGGCGTTTGCCAAAGCAGTCTCTGCCCTAGAGAGACGCTCTGTTAACGCTCAGATTGTCATTCTGTAATCCGGGGGGCCTAAGGAACAGCTCCCATAAAAGACCACAGTGCTACTCTCCACTCACTAGATTAGAACCTCGTCCTCTGTCCTTTCTTGGGTGGCTACCCAGCTGTCTCGAATAGTGGCTGTGTGGCTTCGTGCTCTCCTGTGCCATTCCGAGGTGGGAAGACCATCCATTAATGCTTATGGGGAAAATGCAGAAATCTGTCAGATTGGAGGAATGTTCCATTAAGTATTTTTCAGTTAAATTAATCTTAGAATATTCTAAACTTTCAAGGCTGACCTCAACGTGACGAAAATGAAAATTATGATGTGTTTAATAGGGTGCCTTTTAGTTAGGTGTCGAGTATTGCATTTGGCTTCGTGAACCTTGGAATTTTTACGGTCGTTGTTGCAGTAGGAAATTTCAAGGGAATCATTTTATGGTCTGTATTTTACTCCGTACTCATAGCTTGGCTTCTGAGTCTGTAACGTCCCCTTACCTTTCACTCTGTGAATTAAGCTCAGATATTTTCAAAACCTTCTTTGTGTTCTAATTGTTTTTGGCTTCAATAGATTAGGGCAGAGCCAAGTAGAATACAAAAGTGGGTCTTAAATAAAAACCCGAAAATACTGGATTCGCCAAGTGCTTTCCCCTTCATTTACTTGGGAAACACTCTTGTATTTTGCCAGACTGTGAAACAAGATCCTCTTGTCCTTTACTACATCTCTTTTTCATCACCTGATTAAATGTTCCATGTGGTTCACGGGCATGGGGAGAGAGGGAGGTGTCTACATGTGAAAGTGGTTACCTGCTCCAGTCTCTGTACCTTCGAAGAGCTATCGAGGCAAGTTCAACTTCATCAGCAGGGAGGCATGGATGCCGGTTTGGTCCATGAAGCCGTGGCCATCATCGCGGACAGACTGAAGTGCGGGGCTGGGCAGAAGGGGGAAGCAGAGGAAGCTCTCCAAAAGTGCAGGTGTAGTTTTGGGGAATCTGGATCACATAGGAATACAGATTAGAGAATGTTTTATTTGCAAAGGACTTGGTGTTTCGAGTCCAGCCGTCTACTGGGCTCATAGATAATCTCCCCGAAAACCGTACACAGACCTTCACTAAAGAACGAAGAAGTCACTGCCTTTTGCGACGACCACTTGCATCTCTGCAGGGATTTTACGTCCTTGCTCCTTTCAAACAAAAGATGAGTCTGGAACGCCCCTGCCTTGGGTCCTGTGCTACCCTTCCCAGCAACACTGAACAGCTCCAAGTTTTCCAAACGAAGCAGCCAGTGGTATTCGAGGCTTGCTTCTGTCCCAGAGGCTCCAGGCCTGTGCCCCGCTCCCCCACGTTCTGTCCTGCGTAGGCCTTGCAGTCCCCCCCATGACATGCCCCCTTGGGAACGTCTGTCCAGCGTGCCCGCACCCGTGTCCAATGGCTCAGGTCTGGGAACAGCCCCCGTGGGGTGGTGTGAAGAGGTGGGGTGGGTGGGAGCTGCTCTTTATTGTGTCTCTTGATGTCCACAGTTCTGTTAATGAAGTCAGAATTGCATTAGCTTTTGAGACAGTCATGACACTGTTGATCTATGCTGAACTTGCAGTGAAGTGACTTTTTAAAGTAGTTTTATATACTATCTCCTCACATCTAATATTTCTGGATTTGTTTTTTTCATCATAGTTGCAAGCTGTTATTTATTTCACCATTATGTTAAAATAATTTCTGTGAGTAAAATAATGCTTAGGAAAAATCAAATCAAAACTACAATAAAAATATTACGGTGTTACGGAATCGGGGGTTCACTTCATTTTTGTATTTCTATTTTTGGGCTTATTTCTTCTGTTTTTTGTTTTTGTTTTTTTTAGAAATATTTTATTTATGTATTTGGCAGAGAGAGCAAGAGAGCACAAGCAGGGGGAGCGGTAGAAGGAGACGGGGAATCAGGCTCCCCGATGAGCAGGGAGCCCAGCTCGGGGCTGGATCCCAGGACCCAGGGATCATGACTTGAGCCGAAGGCAGACGCTTAACCATCTGAGACACCAAGGCGCCCATGTTTCTGGGTTTCTGTTAACATTGATATAATATTTGTACCCTTGCATTAAACATAAATCCTGTTGGTCCTTAGACTTTATTCCAAACCGTTGAGATTGGATTCTCTCTTCTCAGCCATTGACGATTCTTTCTAAATCTTTCCTTTGGAACATCTGTATTGTCATTCAGGTAATGATCAGAAAGGACCATGTGGAGGAAAGGATCCATGGCCTACTAAGGTGCACTTGGTCACAAACCAGCATCCGCTGTAACGTGGGCCTGCTCATCGGTACTCCTTGTTTGGAGTCAGTTCAGTGTCTATCAGAAGAAATTAACAGTATTTTATGACCATGGTTTCAACAACAGATCCTGCTCAGGGACGGATTTTTGCAAAACCATAAAATGATTACTCTAAACCCCAGTTATTTCCTAAAACGTGTAAACTAAAAACTGCTAACGAAACAATTTCAGCCCAACTCATCTGAGGGGAATAATAATCACAGACCACAGCAAGGTTGTGAGCACCCTCCCCCTTGGGGGACCTTGTTTAAATCTGTTTGCAGATGTCGTGAGGTCTAGGACTTGTTTCTTTTGTGGATCCCAGAGAAATTTCTGGAAAGTTCTTTGGCTTCAGGGTGTGAATAGGTTCTTAAATTTCTAGAAAGTTCTGTGACTTGGGGGTGTGAGTTTTGTGCATGCACTTTTTTTTTTTTTTTAAATCTTCAAATTTTTGATGTGCTAAGGAAGTGAAAGTGGGATTTGTAGACCCTGGGTCGTGAGCCCTTTTTCTTGTCTCTTTGCTTTTAAGTTTTGAGCACGCTTTCTTATTCCCCTCACAGTAGGAGAGTGAATGCAATACTTATACTTGAAAACCTTCCTTCTCTCTGTATGTGTTTTTTCTTCCCTTCTTGCCTGCCTTCTCTTGCCATGTCCCTCCCTCCTCCTGTGTGTTCTTGCACACGTCCTGGGCTTCCCGTGAATGAGCACCTGTGGAGCCTCGAGCCTGGGGTGGTTGGAGAGATGGCAAGAGAGCAGGAGGTCAGGGCCCCGAAGAAAGGGTGACGTGTGCAGGTCAGCAGCTTCTCTGAAAACGGGGGCGAGTGAGCGGGTGACGTCGTGTGTTTGCCGTGAGTGTGCGGGCTGCCCGTGTGCACTTGGCCGTCCGGCAGGCTCGGCGCCCGCGGATGTCTGTCAGTGTCCATGGGCCTCCTCCGAGGCCTGCGGTGTGACAGCCGTCGGTCCTTCCGTCTGGAGTCCCAGGCGCACGCCCGTGTGCAGCTGACTGCAGACCCGCGTGCGTGAGCAGAGCTGACGGCTTGGTGGACAGGACGGGCCGTCCCCGTCGTTAGCACGTGCGGCTGTCCCCCGGTGGGTGCCGGTCAGCGCCCCTGCCGGCTCCCCGGGGAGCCACCGCGGTCTCCTCTGCACCTTCAGCAACGGGTGCGTGCCGGTCCCGCTGGAGAGTTCACGTTGACGTGTCCTTGCCCTCGGGGACGTGCACACGTCTCGGAACCCGGGAGCGGCGCAGGGTCCGGGGGACGAAGGCCTCCCTTGCGCGGCCCTGATCGGGCCCCCGGGGCCCCCGCCGTCGCCCCACGGGGAGCTCGCCCCCCCGCCGCAGCTGGTCCGCGCTGTGCGCACGCTGGCAGGGCGCTCTGCGCTCTGAGGCGAACTGAAGGACCCGCTGGGAAGCGCAGGGGGAACTGCGGGTTCTCCACGTGGGCGCGTGTGCGGCGCGCACCCGAAGCACTCGCTCGGCGGCCGTTCCCGCGGCCCCGCAGCTCCGGTGCGCAACGGCAGGCGGCCCTGTGTCCCCGGCCTGCACGGCCACGCGCCATGGAAGCTGTTTCTCAGGTGTAACGATCTGGACAAGCGTTCCCGTTCACTTTTATGAACAGCAGCGAGAGAGATGGTGCCAGAAAACGTTTCGAATGCAGAGCTGAGCGCGTGATCAATGTCGGTTTTGTCGGACGTCACAAGTGTCCCCGTGTCCTCCACAGACGGTCCCCAGTTCTTTGTTGACACCGAAGTCTCCTTTTGAAATTGGGCTTTGGTTTTGGCGGAGGAAGAAGTGTGTTAATGAGATCCCCACAGTGGCACTCAAGAAGCCGTCAGCTTGACACACGTCCCTTCCACACGAGTGACCTGTGTGGGGGACGCTTCTGCGTCACCTTCCTGCCCAGCGAGGCTCTGCGTGTGGCCGCCTGTGCACGTCCTGGTGCTCGGGGTGCGCGGGCAGCAGCCCGTGCCCGCGTGGATTTCACGTGGATTTCAGACCACGACAGGCAGGGAACCCTTTCTGTCCAGGAAATTGGGGCACTTTGCGCTCCTAGAGGAAGACGTGCGCGTGAGGCCGGTTGTGCCAGCGGCTCCGCGAGTGAAAATGAACCGACGCTGTCCGGGGCTTCCGAGCCACGCGGGGCAGGGCCTGCGAGTTCGGGCTGTCGCTGGTGAGGTGCGTGGGCGACACAAGAAGCCGAGCACCGGCTGCAGAAGCATGAAATAGATTCCGATCCTCAGGAGAGCAGCTGACACAAACAGCGCGGGAAATCCGTGCCGGACTGCGTGATTCCTGCAGCACGAGGCACAGCTCGCGCACGCCGCTCTCCTCTTTCTGAGCCCCCGCTCAAAGCCACGGGTGCGCCAGCGCCCTGATGCTTGGGACTGCCTTCTCATCCACACTTCGGGTCTTCAAGTCTTCAGAATGACGTCTCGAAAAATATCCCCACGGTGCACAAATGGAGACGTGTAAATACACACCAATACCACGTTTTCCTCTCTCTTGTAAGTCAGCGAGTCACCCGAGAAAGCGTATTCATACCTGAGGTCATTGGAAGACTCTCTATACTGCAATTTAAAAGAAAAGCAAACAAAAAGCAAGTATCTCGGGCCTTCCTGGATTATTCAGCATCATCATAGAATGACTGAGGCTTCCCACATGCGTGAATTTTATCGAAAACAGAAGCTTTTTAAGACATGTCAGTTTTTAATTCCTATTCATTTATTTCTATAAGAAAAAAGAAAAACAACCCGTAAAATATATTGCCCATCCCTTTGCCCTGCAGTAGAACCTGGACACTTTAGTTTACGTGCCTAGTGATCCAACGTCACCGCCGTGAACTTTCCGTTGTGTTTAAACCTGTAATACAGAGGTCGTCCTCAGCGCAGATCAGGCTGCACTGGACTGTTTGCCTTTACATTCAGTAGCCCCCAGATGCCTTGTTTGTTGAGTCACTGCTCTTATTTTTATAGTTTTCCTGCTTCTGGCTTCACTTTGCTTCTAGCAATGGCTGTATTTTTGCAGCTGATGGAAGCTGTAAGCCCATGTGATGTACCAGCATTTTTTCTTTCGCTGTTTATCTGTAATGCGTGACTGGGAGTCCTATAATTTACTGGGCAACCTCACCATGCCCCTTCTCAGGAAATAAATCCCAAGGGAGACAGCAGGCATATATAAGACCTTAGAGAATCCCACAGAAGATTGTTGTGCCCAACACAGAAAAAGCATGGGGTCCTGTGTTCTTCAGGCTGGGAGCACCAAGAGGAAGGGTGCATTTGAGGCTGAAGTTGGGGGTGGGGGCAGAAGAACAGGGATGGATTTTCCCAAAAACATTCTGGGTGGACCTGTGTCCAATCCCAAGGCTTCTGTGCCATCCTGCAGTAACAGACAGAAGTAGTCGTAGTCAGAAAAAAATAAATGTCATCTGCACTCATGAGGACATGTGGCCTCACAAAGACCCAGGCTTCTTCCAGCTCTGCAGCCCACCGTGCCTCACAGGGTAAGGGGTTGGCTGGAGCCCTAGCCATCATAGGAAGTAGGATGCATCACTCCTCATCCTCAAAAGCCACTATCCGGAAGTGAAACTTTGACCAGAACTTCACCACGCGGCCGCTTCCATTTGCAAGGGAAGCTGGGAAGTAGAGTGTCTTTGAAACTTGATGGGCATTAGAGATTCTGTCACTAAAATTCGGGGAAAAGATTAAATACATGTCAGATTAAGGATTATGTCTTTGAATCCGTGGCCTTGAAAAGACCTCGTATAGAAATTGTTTCCAGAAGTCTTGGCTCCTCTGGGAATCTCCCAGGTTAAATGTGATTTTGTAAAAATATACTTTGAAAGAAATAACTGGATTTCTAATTTTTTAAATGCTATTTATCGTAGGAACAGAATGAATCAGAGGCACATAAGTGGCCAGTTTTAGAACAGAGTTAGAAAAAATGAAAATGTATGTTCATGGTAAAATAGTACATTGGGAAAAAGGCAATTGTCTCAGCAAATCATTTGGAAGTTTAAGAGTAGATTGAGGAACCCTTGGCAACCAGGTGAAATCACCTACAGATTTTCAAGATTTACACGAAGCTTTGGAAATGCTACTTACTGATTGACTATAGCAAAGGTAATGTAGAGAAAACAGTCCACAATATGTTCTGAGTTTGTCTTTTTTTGTAAATGGATGAGCCCCAAGGCCGCTCATGAGGAGGCTGGGACATTAGTAACATCCCTTTCTCCCTCCTCATGTCCTTCACCTTCTTCCTTCCTTCTGCAAACTATATGACCCTTGAAGACAAAGGCTTTTCTCAGTGGCTGAGATCCTTGTGAAGTCTTCTGAAGTTGGGGGGTTTTATTTTGCTTTCTGGAGGAACTCGGTAACCCAGATGCTAGACTGGATGTCTTGCGTCAAACTCCCTGAACGTTGTTGTCCTGTCTTCCCTGAATATTGAGGTGTGGCTGTCAGTGGCATGAAGGACGTCCACGTGGAGAGTAGACTCCTCAAACTCTGTCCGTTATGAGGAAATACTTAAAGAGTGGTCGACTCAAGGGCAACCAAATTTGAATTCACTAACAGGGTGAAATGATGGAGCTGATGTCGTCCGAGAGAGCACAGCATTTACACTTCCCAGCTTCAGTTTGTAGACCCCACGTTATTTTTAACTTTGGTAAACAGACCTAGAGTTTATACATACTGTGTGTATACTGAAGAAAGTTCGTGATTTCAGATCTGAGTCCCTGCTCTGAAAATAGCTTTTGGAGCTGAGTCCCCTAAGCACTTGGTGAAAGGTGAACATCTGAGTCTCAGACACATTTAGACACGAGCAGAGATCAAGTCGGATGTATTGTGAACACAGGACAGGGCTTTTGTTCATCAGCGTTTGAATGCCTTACATTTCAAAAGGTGAAAGATTTTTTTGATCTGAAGAGGAGCTGGAGTATCGAATGCCTTACATTTCAAGAACAAAGCAAACTATGGCTCACATGTTCCCAACTGGGAACTCTTCATGAGCGAAGAAAAGAGATTTCCCTGTTTCTCTTTGGAATTTATCTTTGTAATGCATAGCACACCTGGCCTCCGTAAGATTTGTTAAAGCCCATTGGAGCGCTCAGGAATTGTGTGTCTACTAAATTAGTTGGAAGGACGAGGAGTAAAAGCTAATTCATTACTACCCAGTTAATTAATCCAGCATTAATTAGGAACGCTGCATTTTTATTGTTTTTACTTTACATTGATAGTTGTGAGTAATAACTTGGGTTTTAAGTTCCCACCTCTCTTTCTGCCAGGAGAACCTGATAATTTCAACACATAACTTTCTTCATTTTTGACATTATTAACTTGGACAGGTTTTTTTTTCCTGCATCTATTTTAATTTCAGATGTTAACTAGACATAAAATATAAGGGTGGATTACTGTGGACACCCATATAAACAGCACTTATGTTGAACTTGTTAATATTTACTCATATTTCCCCCCCTTCCTTCCTTCTTCCACTGCCTCAGGGTAAGCTGGAGACCTTGTTCCACTTCATCTGTAAATGTTTCAGCATGCATTTCTAAGAAGTACATAAAATACATACAGAAATCATGATCACAGCTAATAAAATGGCTAATTGAAATATCTAAATTTGATATTCATGTTTTCCCAACTGACCCACCAGTTTCAAATTTGGTATTTGATGGTTCCATATCCAGGACAGTTTTAATCAAGTGTGACATTATTTGAAAAAGGTACTTAGGATGCAGTTGAAATTATTTAAACTGTGCAGGGTCTGTGGCGTATCATAATTCTGTGTCATTTCAACCTAGGTTGATGGTATTCACAGGCAGAGACCAGAAATGTTTCTTATTAGGGTGAGCGAGTGAGTGAGTGTGAGTTTGTGTCGATTTGAGAGTCTAGTCCACAAATGCTATGCTTCCGATGCGTGACCTGATTCTCTCATCTGTTGGCTTTCTCCTGCCGAGCCCAAGAAGCCGGCTGGATGGCCGAGCAGCCACTGACTGAGGCTTGACCCGGGCTGTGCCCCGGGGAGCCTGGCCCCGCGGCTCAGCAGGTGGACCCTGGCAGAGCCTCCCGGGGACGGGGCTGTGGTAGAGGCAGGCTTCCTCCCAGAGGTCTGGCGAACAGCGCTCCTTTCTTGATGGCCCTTATCTCGGAGGGATCAGTAAACAGGCAGATCCCACAGGCTGAGCTGGACAGATGAAAGGTTCCATTCAAAGCTGACTGATGACCCTCACCCTCAAAGAGCTCTCCTTGGAAAGATGACAAGAGGATCCCATTTCAGGGGCTCGAAGCCCCGTAGGGATGCCTTTCATCCATCTCCAGCGCTCCGTCCGTCACCGTCCGCGGCTGCTGAGAGGAAGCCGTTGCACGTAAGCACAAAGGGCCCAGCCCTCCGTCTGTTCTCTCCTGCCTTGCCGGGGGACCTTCCTAACAGCCTCCCGCCGCCGCCTTGCCCCTCGGGAGCTGCACGGAGGGGAGGAGAGGGCGCGTGTCCTCGCCCGGCCGAGGAAGGGCGGCCTCGGGCCCACTGGCTGTGGCGGACGTGGGCGGCCCGGGGCCGGGCTCCCCTCCGACGGCCAGCGACGCGGTTCCTCGTGCGGAGCTCGGGCCCGCGGGGGTGCGGGCCGTGTCCGCCGGAGGAGAGCCGCCTGCAAGCTGCAGGCAGATGCAGGAGATGTGCCGCGCGGACAAAACACCCAGAATAGTGAAGCTTCGGTGTTCGAGAATGACATGTCCCGGCGAATCTGGCAGTTTGCCCCACCGCGTGGCCACAGTTTGCCAGGTCTGTAGTCAGTCTAGGAGAGGTGCTTCATTGACGGCTCTCACTGTGCATGGAAATCATTCGTTTCTGAACTCCTGGATGTGGGAGAACTTACACAAGGTGAAGCATCAGCTCTGGAGTTGCTGGACCAAGTTGAAATTGAGTTTAAAGAAAATTCCTTTTGTGACCAGGAAGATTGTGTGTGTGTGCCTGCTTTTTACTTTTCATTGTGATACGTTCCTATGCTTGAGGATACAGTATATAAAAAGTACAACTTTGCAAATCAGTAACAATGTGCAGCTGTTTTGCAACGCCTAAAGCTGTCCCCATGAGAAGGAGTCCGGCTTTAGCTGTTTATTTCCTCTCATAACAAGCACTTGTTCCGTCGGTAGCCCGGGACTGCGGTGCAGATCGATAACGGGGCCTTAGATCCCGGGGCTTCTGCTCCGCACCGGGAATTCTGCTCGATGGCTCCTGGAGCACCTCGCGTGGGCTAAGGTGTCAGCGGAAAGAGACTCAGGGGCAGAAGCGCGCCCCTGGGGGTCTGCCTTCTTCCCCACCCCCTCCCGGACACCCCTGGTTGTAAGGGCATCTGGAAGGGCGGGCATTTCCACCACGCACGCTCTCATCCTCAGCATTGTGGTTCTGATAAGGAAGGGGGAGAGGCCGGGGATGGGGTAGGCAGGCACTTTGGTGGGGAGCGCCGTCGGGACGCAGTTAGGGGACCGTTCATAACTCAGGCAGATTGCCCTGTGATTGCAGAACTTCAGGTGGGGCTGTGAAATACTTCCTTAACTTCTGGAGGCAGCGAGACTTTTAAAGGCAGGTGTTACGGGGACAAACATTTGAGACAGAAACTCGCCCTATAGCAAAGATCAACTTTATAACCAAGGATAACATTCATGCCAAATGAAGCAACCTCCTTATAATAAAGATGAAGGATGTGTGTTACAATGGGGAGAAAGCTCTAACTGGACTGGGAGGAACATCAGGGAGATGTGGGGAAATTAGTAAAAGACTTGAAAGGCTGGCAGCGGTATGGGTTTCATGGAGGAGGAAGGTAAGCAAGCACGAGCTCTTAAGAGCTTCCTGTGGGTGGGTGGGGTGGAACCATAGCGTGTGTACCAAGGAGAAGAGGATTGGCTGTTTAGATAAAAACAGGAAGAAATAAATTGAAAGGATGTTGTAGAGAATCCTGCGTATTGCTTTGGATCAATAGATAGGAATCAAACTTGTACTCACAAGTAAAAAGAGAGAGGACCACCAAAGACAGCCACGCATTCTATTTTCTGGCAACTTGGGAGAATTGTCGTGTGACCAGAAAGAAGAAACACAGTCTGGGGAAGAAGCATTGTTCAGTTGGAGTAGAGATCATCGGGGCTGCTCAAGCTCCTAAATAATCAGGCAGGCTGGAGGCTCTGAGTGTGTGGGAGCAGATCCCGGGTGAGGGAGGGCCTGCAGGTCCGTAGGAGGCATTAGTGGCCTGGAGGTTGGAAGGGAAGAAGAGTGGGGATGAACTCGGAGAGCTAGAGAGAATACCAGGACAGAACCTTGGACACTGTCCGCATGAAGGAGAGGGTTCCTCACAGACTTTGGGGACAGCCTGAGGCTGCAGTGAGGTGATAGGGCCCGCGGCAGGAGCGGGGGCCGCGGCGTGGCAGGGGTCGCCAGGAGAGCTCAGTATGGACCAGGAGCTTCAGCCTGACGGGCAGTGACAGGCCACGGGATTTCCGTGCAGAAGGCGACTCCTAACTTCAGGGAATCGGTGTCAGGAGATGAGACATAGAAATCCTGTGCCAGGCATGTGGAGAGCGAAGTTGTGGAAAGATAGGCAGGAGGCACAGAACACACACACCCAGAAAAACTGTCTCACGGCTTGAAGAAGCAGTGAGCTGGGGCTTCACCCCTAAAGTGGGGCTGTTCTGACCGTATGAGAAGACAGACCAAAATGTCTATACACAGACCCTGAGTAGACTCGTAGAGAAAGACACGTCCTGAGTAGACTTGTAGGGAAAGACATCCTGAGTAGGCTTGTAGAGGGAGACACATCCTAAATGGACTTGTAGAGGAAGACACGTCCTGAGTAGACATGTAGAGGAAGACGTCCTGAGTAGACTTGTAGAGGGAGACACATCCTAAGTAGACTTGTAGAGGGACACATGTCCTGAGTAGACTTGTAGAGGAAGAGACGTCCTGAGTGGACTTGTAGAGGAAGATGCGTCCTGAGTGGACTTGTAGAGGAAGATGCGTCCTGAGTGGACTTGTAGAGGAAGAGGCGTCCTGAGTGGACTTGTAGAGGAAGAGGCGTCCTGAGTGGACTTGTAGAGGAAGACGTGTCCTGAGTGGACTTGTAGAGAAAGAGACTGTTTTCTAACAGCCTGACCAAGGTTGTGCGTATTAACCTAGTGCCAGTCCCGTGGAACGCCCTGTTCTTGTCACAGTGTTTCTCAAAAAGATGGAATTGGTTCCCAGCAACAGGAAATGTATCACTTTTGCAGAAGTACATTTGTGCTTTAAGGAAGAGGATCCTGCTCCTGGAAACTTTCATGGTCCTCCCTGTGCATAGAACTTACTCCTCAGCTGTGATGCCTGCACGAGCTAGGGAAATGGCATCTTTTAAAAAGGTGTGGAATTTGTGAATGTATACTTACCAAAGGCAAAATTCACTCCGAGCATGTAAGGCCCTATCTTCTTTCCCCCAGTGGCATGTGTGAGGATTACAATGCAGTTAGTTTTGCGCCTCAAAGATGCGGTTCTTAGTAGATCCTCTAATACTGTGGAGCTGATGCAGGAATGGGCAAAGTTGTTTTTTTTTATGAACATATAATGTAGTATTTGTAGATTTGAGGGTGTTCTGGAGCATAAGCCTGTCCAGTAGGGTGTATTTTTTTCTGTGAAGTGCTCCTCCACACAGAACAAAGCAAGCACTTAATCGTTTTCAGAAACTTTGCGAACAGGGAAGATGAACCCAAAGATGAGCTAAGTTCAGGGTTTCAGATATTTTTAGCTCTTGCGTATGTATCTCATGCTTCAACAACACCGGTTAAGTGGAAAACAATGACTGGCTCCCTTGCTTGTCTCATTAAATTGAGGTCGCTTCACATCTTTGGCTTATTTTTGCTACCAAGGCAGTCTTCATGCTGACTTTGCAAACAGCATGTGTATTTTACAGGTCTGTAGCATGTAAACTTTACCGCCGACTTGCCGCAAGCCTACGTGGGAAGATAAGGTGTACACAAGTCTAGACCAAAAACTTTTCTTAAAAACCTGAGCTGAACTGAATGTAAACAGATGTGAGCTAAAGATGCTCCAAAATTTAGCAGAAAGAGAATCAGGCTTATGAAGACCCGTGCTTCAGTTTTTGCTTTACCCTTAAAGGAATATAAAACTTAGGATTTCATTTATCTGGGCTCTACAGCCTTCTCTTCCATATAAGAAATAAGCTTAAGGGGCACCTGGATGGCTCAGTTAATGAAGCATCTGCCTTTGGCTCAGGTCATGATCAAGGGGTCCTGGGATGGAACCCCGTGTCAGGCTCCCTGCTCTGTAGGGAGCCTGCTTCTCCCTCTCCCTCTGTCCCTCCCTGCTCACTCATGCTATCTCTCTTTCAAATAAATAAATAAAATCCTTAGAAAAAATAAGCTTGAAATGATGATCCACAAAATCACTTCTGGTGCTAAAATTACATGATGCCATGCATTTGATGAATCCTGCATCTTCACTGGCTTTCTGAAGACAGGAGAATGCATGGTATTGGGAAGACTGATCCACATGTGGTCTGGATCTCTGTTGAGTGCGGTGATCCGTGTAGACAGTTTTGAAACCTTTTCAGTTACCTCTAGTCACCCATGTACACCTGGCTGGACACAGAACCTTCCAGAATCTAAGTCCCTGCCCCTCTTCCAGCAGGCTTCATAAGCTGTTACAATTGGTTCCGTTGGGCTGCTAAACGGTTTTGACTTGGAAACAAATGTAAACATTCAAGTTGGGTATATATCTAAATGTTTAATTCATCCACAATTCATATTTATTGACGCCCCCGTCTGCCCCCAAAGATTGTGTTATTTGATCCTATACGCTTACAAAAGGCACTGGTGCATTAGCAAGGCAAGTTTCTGTCAATCCAGAAGAAGGGAGAGCGACGTGGCAAGCTCAGCGGTGGACCTGGAGAGAAAAACTGTCCTCTCCCTGGGTCATGAGAGGTTGACGTGACCTTTGCTCCTTCACAGAGAAAGGGAGCCTGCCAGGCCCGTCTGTGTAGCTGCTCGAGGTCGTTCACACCCTGGCAGCAGCTGGCTGCCGGATCCTCCGGGCCTGCAGTTTCTCCTGGGCGATCTCAGAAGTTAGGCCTGGCACTCTGAAGTAGGTCTTAGGTGTGAGCACAGTAAGATGGACGGTTGTCAAGGAGCGTCCGTGTGCGTGTCTGCACACAGCTTGTGCACAGCCAAAGCACGCTGTGACTTCTGGAAGCTTTCTTTTTAGGACAGGCTCCAGTAAAGCCCGCATGTGCCCCTGTGAATGAAACAGATATGAAGTGTCTGGTTGGCAGGTCTGGGCAGCGGGAAACTTGCCCCGTCTTATTCCTGACGGATTTCAAGGAGGTGATCCCTGTATTGGGACGAGCCTCGTGGCACAGTCCAGACATCCATCTGCTCTCGCCCATCCTCGTCTGGCCCTGCTTCTGCGACTTTCCTGACACCTCAGAGCCTGTCCCACTCTCCGTGGTGGAGGTGGCTTTTCCCGACTTTTTCTCAGACGTTCACCTTTCTGTGCCAAGAGAGGAGTGTTCTTTGGCTACTTTCCCCAATTTTTCAAGGACTTAGCAGTGGTTCTGTAGATGCATGAGGTGGTCAACAGGTACAGTCAGGATAAAGCCGGTACACTCTCTCTGGGGTTTGTATGGTCTTCTCGCGTTGCTCCAATCATCAGCTTTAGCTGCTGCATTGTCCTTTGCATGGGCCTTGCACTTGGGAGATATACGTACTGTGAGCATGTGCAGTGAGCTCTGTATCTCTTGTTGGTTCCCACCACTGGAGGAAGCAACTGCTTGGCCACTGGGCCACTCTCTGTAGTTATTGCTGTTCTTGTCGTCCCAGGGCCACAGACATTGCTGTTCTTCATGAAGGTGCAGAGGGGGTCCTTCTGGGTCACATCGGACCCATGTGTCTCAGCGACTTGCGTGTCCAGCATTACTGGAGAAGCTACCAAGGAAACTGAGCCCATGGCACTTAATTGTGTGTCTCAGAACCAAGTCTCATTTTTTCTTTCTGCAGTAAAGAACATAGGTTCCAAAGCATGGGGATGTGTATATAGTTTCTGATGAGATCTTTACCTTTATTCTTTAGCGCACGTGATGTTAAAAGCCCGAATAACACCCATACACTGCCAACTAAAGTTGGTTATTCTGACTAAATCTGCAGTGTCACTGTACAGCCTGTTAAAATTTTGGACCAAGGCTCTTTGTCTGATAGTCCATGTAAAGAACCTTTCTGTTCCTGATTAATCTTGAATTTTGAGAGCAGCGGACATCAACTTTATGTGGCATCGAGTCTTTGCAAAGAACAATTGAATATAACACACACACATATTTGATATGTGTGACATGCCTACATGGATGTTTCATGGCTGCGATTTTAGTATAGAAGGGATCCACAGCCCTAAACCACCTCAACTGAGCATGGCCTGCGAGAGTCTGATCATTGTAACCCCACGCTGGTGGAAACAGACGAAAACAGGTATATCAATCAAGCAGAGTCTAGGGTCATGAACACGAGTCACTTCCTTTCTAGTTGTGTGATCTGATTTTAACTTCGGTGAGCTTCACTCACTTCATCTCTGAACAACGGAAAAATCGATGCTACGCAGAGGCTTTGGAGCTCGGCAAAATTTAAGAGATGCTCATTCATGTCATTCCTGCCTATTGATCTGTGAATGTGCGTGTGGCATTTCTGTGGCATTTCCGAAGATGTAGGATGTCGTGAAGACACAGCGTCAGCCACAGGGACACAGTCACATATTAATGTTGGCTGGGCAGGACCTTAGCGATTCAGTGTCATGTGATGAGTATCAGCTGAAGTCAAAGCTCACAGCAGAGGTTACTAAATACTACCTGCCCCCCACCCCCGTTATCAAAGAATTATAATACACCTTGCCCAAATGTATGAATCCAGAGGCAATCCAGACTTTGTCATTGTTTTCCCTGGGTTTTCTTTACATAAATGTGTTTCTTTGTTCACCTAGGCAGTTGCAAGACTGAACGGATTAGAGGCAAGAGGGCAGAGTTGGGTGAAAGATGGTATCATGCTGTTTCCGTAGGAAAACGCAGGCCCTAAACCCGTAAACATGAATGAGATCGCTGTGGTTTCAGAAGGGTTTTTCTCAGTAAATGGGAGCTTTGTTTGTTTTGTGTTTGAGCTGTATTTCACTTTTGTTGAGCCGTGAGCTGTGTTTTTCCTCGTGTGCCTGGTACCCCTGCTGTTCGTAAAGGTGTCCAAGGGAGCCGCATAACCTTCCGTGTTCCTGTCTCTAGAGGGGCCCACCGTTTCTGCTGGATTCATCTCTTCAAGGCTGGTTTCGGGAGGTTGGGAGCTTTTTCAGGCTTTATGCCGTAGCTCTGAGGGAAGGCCTTCCAGACAGCTTCTTTGTGCGGCAAGAGGGACGATGCTTTTTATTCCTCTGTGGAGCAAAGAGCAAATGTAGAAAGAGGGGGTCAGAGATCCGAGGAGGCTTGTGACGAGGCGCTGGAAGGCGGAGGTCACCTGCTTCTGTGTAACAAGCTGCTGCCGCGTTTCCAGTCGGGCTCGTTAGAACCTGAGCCCTGATCAGAGCCCGTCAGCCTCTTGGGTCGGGTATTAAAGGGACAGGACAGTCCCCAGGTAGCTTATAATTCAAGCCAGTTTCATCCATGCGATCATCCTGCATTCTCAGTGGAGTCTGCGAGGCATACCACGGGTGAACGAGGTGACAGCGACCAGAGCTGGCCTTACTTGGGGCACAGTGTGTGGAACTACATTCGTGGGAATGCAAAAAAAAAAAAAAAAAAAAAAAAAAGATTGGTCTCGTATTTTCTTGGTTGAATGTGTGTGTTTCAGAAAGTTCTGCAGGACTATAAATACTAACCCACTGCAATGCGGTAATTTTCTCCTGCTCGTGGAAAAGCATCTTGAGGAAATGGAAACCCTACTGTTTTTATTTTAGGCTCCTCCGCTGGACCTGTAGTTGGCAGGCGAGCTCCTCTGGGCCAACGCTGGGCCACCACCACCTGTTTTGTGAATCCCGTTTTGTCAGAAGACAGCTGTGGCCGCTTGAGGACAAGCCCGTCGCTGCCTTTGCCACACGACGGCAGAGTTGAGTTCCTGGGACGTTCTTTGGCCCACAGTATAGCCAAAAACATTTATTATCTGGTTCCCTACAGAAAAGTTCATGTAGCACCTGAAAGACCCTTGTACTCAGGCTTCCCATTTCTCTGACGCTTCACGTGACTTTGTTCTTGGCGGAACCTCACCTGGCTTGTCTTGACCAAAATCTCTTTTACGAAGCACCCGTGGCCGTATGGTACTTTGAATGTGGCCGCCAAAGCCAGAGGACTGAGTTTTGAATTTTACTTAGTTTTAATGACTTTAAGTTTAAATAGTTGCACATGGCCATTGGCTACTCGGATGGGCGCGTAGAAGGAGCTCCGGGGCCTCGCTGTGTCCGGTCACCCCGTACTGTTACTACGCTCCGTGTCTCATTGTGAAACGTGATACACAATGTGCTGAAGCCTAATCAGAGCAGATTTATTTACCGCATATCTGATTAGTCAGGGCTTCAGTCTCCTTGTGAGTTTGTCTTCATGTGTGTAAAGGAGTGTGTATCATCTGAATGTTGAAATTTTGAGCATAATGTAGTTAACCAGCCAGTTAACCAGTTCATTTCAGGATCAGTTACGTGTGCTGTATTATTTTTATTTTTTGCTGGGTCAAATTTCTAGCTTATCGTTCTTTTTTTTTTTTTTTTTTTTTAAAGATTTTGTCTACTGAGGAGAAAGAAAGAGTATGAGACACAGCTTGAGCAAGCAGACTCCCCACCAAGCAGGGAGTGCGCTGCGGGTCTCCATCCCTGAGATCTGAGCTGAGCCGAAGGCACATGCTCAACCCACTGAGCCACCCCGGCCTCCCATGCTTCCCTTTCTTGTGAAAACATCAGCGTTGAGCTATCCTATTTCTTTGTCTCCTCTTTCATTAGTTTGTGGCGTCTTGATTATTACCATCCTTGTACTTTGTGGACTCATTTCCTAGACTTTGTTTAAATGCTCCCTTTCAGTTCTTGACACAAGAACCTTCAACAGTTGTTTTTCCTAATATATGTATGTTAGGTTCAAGTTTTCTGTGGCCTCGTCTGGTCATATCATTGCGACTGGCGTGTGATTCAGCTTTCTTCGTCGTCTTGCTTAGGATTGACTGATCTTTCCGATTCAGAAAATTCATGTCTTTCATCAAACCCCAAGAAAAAAAATGTCCTCCTGTTCCAGTGGATATATGTTGGACCTTGGCATTCAGTCAGTGAAATCTCAACATTGTATTTAATTTCTGTTCTTCTTTACCCCTCTGAAGCCCACGCTGGTTTATTTCTGCCCATCAGTGTTACGATTCACTGAGATTCTCTTCAGCTCTCCCACTCTGTTTGTAATCCTGCCATTGATTTTTGAAATTTCAACTATCTTTTTGTTTTTTCCTCCATTTTTAAAGCTCCACTGGCATTTTCTCAAAAATCTGCGTGGCCATTTTTATCTCATTCCTTACGCATTTGTCGATTCCTTCTACTTTTAAAAAAATATATTTAATATATATTTATTTCATATTCTGCTTCGATAGTCTTCATGTTTGACATCTTTTGGGGTTAAATCCTCCTCTTTGATTCTAGCGAGCGTCGCATGTAGTGAGTGGAAACCGTACGTTTTATGATTTCCCTTGGGTCTACCGTTCCAGGATCTGTGTGGGTCTGTGTGGAGGGGAGTTCCCCCCAGGAGAATTTGTGTTTGCTGCTGATGCCTTGGAGCGCTTCAGAGCTGAAGGTTCCTTTCAATAGCATTTCTTTTTGGTGCTTCTCTGGCCACTCGGGGAGCTTCTTGGCCGTTCTTGCCTCAGGTCACCTTGTTTGTTTCTGATACCTGAATTCTCAAGGCCCTGTTTTTTGGTGGTTTGTGTATCTGTTTGGGATTTTTCTGGAGGGTGTGTTTTTATTGTTACTGTTGTTCTTGGCCTCCGTGCAGAGCCAGAGAGCAGCTCCTCCTCCACGTAGGAAGAAGCTGCACACGGGAGGTAGGTGTGCGACGGAACACGTTCGTCCCTATCCTGGACGGGGTTCAGCTCACTCGTCCTGCGGTTTAAGAAGACACATGTGTCAGGACATGGTGCTAATCTAAAGAAAGCTGAACATCTGCCCTCTCAAGCACACCTCCCCAACCCACACACACTTTTATAATCACCCGGAATGTGTGACGTGACGTGCGCCCAGGAGATTTTGTTGGCTGAATGCATGCGTCGCTGACGGAAGCGATTCATTCAGACTGGATGAGCCCCTGTGTCCTGAATAAATGGTTCGTGGTGAAGTTGTTTGTTAGTGTCCCGGTCTTTGGAAACCACAGAATGGGGCCCGGGCAGTTTCCTGAGGGGCAGATAGAGTTCACAAAGGTGGCTTTACACGTGAACACTGGGCCATCTGTCGGGAACTGTGTCTGGTTGACGGGAAGGATCAGATGTGCGGACAGAAAATCCTGTGTTCCTTTCCGCGAGCCGCTGTAGAGCCCGGCCTCGTACCCAGGTGCGGGAAGATGCCGATCCTGGCCGCCAGGGCGCCTTCACCACCTCCCGCCCTGACGGCTTTCCTCTGTCACGTGCCATCGGGTTTGCCAACTCAAACATGACTTTGCTTCTCTGTACAAAAGCAGGTTGTCTTAAACATCAGTTTGGGGCGGTTAAAATTTTTCTTATCGTTCTCAAGCTTAGAAAGGTATCCCATAATTATCTTTTTCTTTGCATACTTCAAGCCAGGAGATGGATGGATGGATGACAGTTTACAGCCTATATGTCTGGGGAGATTTTTTTTTCCTATTAAGCACTAAATTCAAGTTACAAAATTGTCACTAAAACACTCTTTTAGGGAATTCACTTCCCATGAACCACACACTCCATTTACAAAATGACCCGAGTGCTTGTGGAAATAATTATTTTCGCATTAAATACCAAAGTGAAGATACTAGCTAAATATATTGGGACTTTGAAAATTTGAAAACTCTCATAAAATATAAATTCATAGATAATCTTCTGATCCATATATATAACGTTGAAACTTGTGTTTTTTGTTGGTTCTCAGTCACTTGTTTTTTTTTGTTTGTTTTGTTTTAAGATACATTTGTTTCAGAGAGAGAGAGAGAATGCATGACTGGAGGCAGGGGCAGAGGGAGAGAGAGAGGCAGACTTTCCACTGAGTGCACAGCCCTGTCCAGGGCTCTGTCACAGACCCTTGCGATCACAACCTGAGCCAAAACCCGGAGTCGGACACTTAACCAACTGCACCCCCCAGGCGCCCCTCAATCACTTATTTTTAAGCTCTTACCCACGTGGGACAAGAAAAGCACCTTACTAATTAAAACCTGTTCTCCTCATAAAGCACGTTATTGATTGGCTTGCGGATCTCTGTGTACGTGCTGTTTCTGAGACATAGACATCTGGGTGCACAACGGGGAGGAAGTAATAGATCAGGTCTAGGGCTCTCTGTGTTCTCCGGCTCATTGTCCCCCAAGTCACTGGCCGGTGGACTAGGGGCAACATGTGTAAGCTCTTAGAGTCTCATTTCCCTCTTCTGGGACGTGAAGGAAATAATTCCCCGGATTGTCATGGGGTGACACTAAGTAAGGTGATTTGTGCAAATGCTCTCGTGGTGTTTAGCCTTTACTAGATGATGCTGTCTCTTGTTGCGATGGTGGACGTTGGTGTAATTTTCACGTTGATGATCATCTCTGTTGTCATTAGACGACGTGGCCGTTGTCTGTGAGGATGACAGGCTGGGGAGTCATATATAAAAATGCATACAGCTGCACACATGGTCGCTGAACGTTTTGCACAGAGCACAGGAGTAGACAGCAGAGAAATGGATTTTATGACTCTGGAGCCCTTTAAACGTCTTCTTTCTCCCCAGTAGAAACATTTTGTTCGAGCCCAGTTTTGATATGTGTCCGTTCCTAACAGTGATTGAGTAATTAGTAAACGTCATTAACCCGTTTTGCTTACTTTTTGTTTGAAGGATAGATAAAACAGTAATGACATAAAAACATGGTAAACAAGAACTGTATTCTTAAAGTGGTTATTTGTGATAAGGTTCTACCTAAAAATGAATGCGGAAATACCGCAGTCCTGACTTTGGGTGGACCAGACAGTATGGCAACAAAATAGCTAAATTGATTTTTTTTAAATGTCAAAGGTAAAAATAAATATTGCCAAAGGTAAATAAATGGCAAAAAATAGTTTGATACACACATGTAAAAATCAAATACAAACATATCATTGCTTTTTTTTTTTTTTTTGGCCAAAAATTCTAATACTCAAGTGAACTCAAAAAGGTTTATATGAGGAAGTTCACTGCTTGGTTTTTCATTTTTTGGTAGTGAAAACTCAAACATCTATCAATAGATGATGGTAAGTGTGGAACAGATCTGTAACATGGGATACAATGAATATAATATTTAAAAGCAGTTCATTATACATGTGAAAATGTATCAGTCAACAGCATCATAAAAACCAAGTTGTAGGAGAAGATTGACTCTACCATTCAAGGTCACTGAAGATGCACAGAGCCCTGTGCTGACACAGGTAGAACTGCCCTTAGAGGAAGAGTCTGGCTATGCATCACATTCTCTTTTTTCTTAAGACTCGATTTATTAATTTATTCACGCGAGAGCTCTACCTGGGAGGGGCAGAGGGAGAGAGGGAAGCAGACTCCCCACGGAGCACAGGACTCAGTGCAGAGCTCCATTCCAGGACCCTGGGGTCAAGACCCGAGCCGAAGTCAGATGCTTAACACAGGCACCCCTATGCATCGGATTCTTGGTGGTAGTTACAAGGAGCAGGAGTAGAGGAGATGGGAGAGAGAATGTGGTCGTGGGTGACTTCATCTTTGTGTGAAATGCTTCATGCTCTTTTTAAATGTCTGAGCCAGACCAGACGTGACATATGCAGGACACTTGTTTAAATATGTTTTATGCTGTTTTCTTTTATTAGAAATAATAAAGCAAGCCTTCAATGAATTAAAAGTAGACACCCGGGAGATGATGTCACTATGTAGAGAAAAGCACCACTGTATTCCAAGAGGAAGTGCTTCTGATGTGTTCGGAAAATTAGACTTTTTTTTTTTTTTTTAATCCGCAGAAGAGACGTATCTTCTCCTTCCCAGGTCATGTAATATGATCAGATCCCCGCCAGTTAAATCCTGTACGTGATCCTTCTCTGTGATGGAACCGAAGCATCAGGAATTTCACAGCATGTCGCTTACCCGCCTGAGGCCCTGAGATTCCTTCTGGACTCCAGCGGCTTGGAAGACCTGCCGCAGGTGTCGGCCTCTGTGTGATGTGCTCTGTGGGTCACCGCACACTGTGACTTGGGTGTGCGCAGAAAATAGCGGGGCACCTGGGAATGGAACTTTCCATCATGTCCATCGTATTCCCTCAGGACTTCCACTACAAAACAGCTCTTCCCCCAGCTGGTCATAGCGGTCAGGCTTGAGTAGTAAGAAAGGAGGAGTGTAACTTTAACACAGTTACGATCGTGAAAAATTAAAGCAGAAAAAGCATCTTTTAAATTCGCTCTGTTTTCAGATACTGCAGATTGTAGGACGACGGCATTGTTTCCTGGGTAATTCTTTGGTTTCCATCATCATCTTTTACAGAGAATGATCACTGTCAATACGTAGTCTGCAAAATGCGTTCTTGTGCTCACTTCTGGAATTTTTTTTAAGTTTTCATTTTAACTCCAGTTAGTTAACACCCAGTGTAGGATTAGTTTCAAATGCACAAGAGAGTGATTCAACATGCGTCAGTTGCTGCTCATCACAAGTGCCTTCCTTCATCCCCGTCACCTGTTTAACCCGTCCCCCATCCCCTTCGGTGACCAACCAGCAGTGTGTTCTCTGTAGTTAAGAGTCAGCTTCTTGCTTCGCCTTTCTCCTCTCTTTTTCCCCTTTGCTCACTGGTTTCTTAAATTCCACCTAGGAGTGAAATCATCTGGTATTTGTCTTTCTCTGACTTATTTTGCTTAGCATTATGCTCTCTGGCTCCATCCATGTCTTTGCAATTGGCAAGATTTCATTCTTTTATGGCTGAGTACTAGTCCACTGTGTATATATTTCATACTTTACTTTCTTCATCTATTTATCAGTAGACACTTGGGCAGTTTCTGTAAATTGGCTATTGTAGATAATGCTGCCATAAACATTGGGGTACATGTAACACTTTGAATTAGTGCTTTCGTATTCTTTGGGTAAATACCCAGGAGCGTGACTGCCGAATCATCGGGTAGGAGTTTCTATTTTTAACTTTTTGAAGGCCCTCCATGCTGTTTTCCACAGTGGATGTAGCAGTGTGCATTCCCACCAACAGTGCAAGAATGCTCTTTTTTCCTTCACATCTTCATCAACATGTGTTGTTTCCTGTGTTTTTCATCTTAGCCATCCTCACAGGTATGACGTGGTATCTCAGTGTGGTTTTGATTTGCATTTCACGATGGTGAGTGATGTCGAGCATCTTTTCATCTGCCAGCCACCTGTCATCTTTGGAGAAATGTGTATTCATGTCTTCTGCCCATTTTTTAGTGACCCAGTTTGGGTTTTAGGTGTTGACTTTTATAAGGTCTTTATATATTTTGGATTCTAACACTTTATCAGCTATGTCATTTGCAAATATCTTCTCCCATTCCATTGGTTCCCCTCAGTGTGCAGAACCTTTTTATTTTGATGTCGTCCCAGTAGTTTATTTTTCGTTTTGTTTCCTTTGCCTCAGGAGACATATCTGGAAGAAAGTTGCTGTGGCCAATGTCAAAGACATTACTGCGTATGTTCTCCTCTAGGATTTTTATGCTTTCATGTTTCACATTTAGGCTTTTAGTCCATTTTGAGTTTATTTTTGTGTACAAAAAGTGGTCCAGTTTCATTCTTCTGCATGTGGCTGTCCAGTTTTCCCAACACCATTTGTCGAAGACAGTTTTTTCCCACTGGATATTCTTCCCTGCTTTGTCAAAGATTAATGGAGCTTATAGTTGTGGGTTTATTTCTGGGGTTTCTATTCACTCCATTGATCTGAGTGTCCATTTTGTGCCAGTGCCATACTGTTGTGATCTACACTACAGCTTTGTAATATAACTTAAAGTCCAGGTTTGTGATGCCTCCAGCCTCGCTTTTCTTTTTCAAGACTGCTTTGTCTATTCAGGGTCTTTTATGGTTCCTTACAAACTTTAGGATTGTTTATCCCAGCTGTGTGAAAAATGCTGGTGGTATTTTGAGGGGGATTGCATTAAATATGTAGATTTCTTTGTGTAATATGGACTTAGTAACAATATTTGTTCTTCCAGTCCCTGAGCATAGAATGTCTTTCCATTCCTTTGTGTCTTTCTCAGTTTATTTCATCGGTATTTTAGTTTTCAGAGTATAGTCTTTCACCTCTTTGAAGAGGTTTATTCCTAGGTGTCTTATTTTTGGTGCAGTTATCAACGGGATTTTTTTTCTTAGTTGCTCTTGGTGCTGTTCATTATTGGTGTATAGAAATGACATCCTTTTTTCAGTGGTATTGACACTTAATATACAAAGCTATTTCATTTCTTCGATTCATGCTTCTGAATCTCTTCCTGAATGATTTAATTGCATGTCTACTTATTCCCATTACAGTTACAACAGTGAACTGTAACCCCCAGTTACGGCAGACCCGTCACCGCCACCACCACGAGCCAGGCATACGTGATACTTGGTCACACATGCCTGCTGGCACGCGCACCTGTGTGTTTGTGAGCACCTGCTCACCTTAGCTGTGTCAGGGGAGGGGTCGTGTTGTGTTTCTTACTCTAGACCAGGACTCAGGACAGTAACGAACCCATGGTAGATCATCAGTGTGCAAACGTGAAATAGCTTGAGCGACCCTCAGTGTGTTTCCTAAGATGAAGAGTCACTTACAGTTTGTCTCACTCTGGTTTTGTCTTGCTGGAGGGGAGGGGGGTGGGAGATGGGGTAACTGTGATGGACGTTGGGGAGGGTATGTGTTACAATGAGCACCGGCTATTATATAAGACTGATGAGTCACAGACCTGTACCTCTGAAACAAATAATGCATTATATGTTAATTAGTTGAATTTAAATTAAAAAAATAGTGAGTTTGAGAGACTTGGAAACCACCATTCAAGCGATGTTTCAATAGGATAACTCGAGACATGAAGACATGGCTGAAATTGGGTATAGGAGATACAAAGGGGCTAGTAAAAAGCATGTTTTTCAATTTTTACTCTAAAAATTTTAAACACAGGAGCGCCTGGGTGGCTCAGTGGGTTACGCGGCTGCCTTCGGCTCAGGTCATGATCCCAGGGTCCTGGGGTCGAGTCCCGCATCCGGCTCCTTGCTCAGCAGGGAGCCTGCTTCTCTCTCTCTGCCACTGCCTGCCGCTCTGCCAGCTTGTGCTCTCTCCTTCTCTCTCTGACAAATAAATAAATAAAATCTTAAAAAAAATTTAGACACAAACGTTAAGGAGGAACTATAGAGGTCCAGGAAATTTCCACTCGGCTCTGAAAAGTGTGTACTCACGGCCAATTTTGTCCCATCAATATATCCTGTCCCTGCATTTTGATTACTTTGAAGCCAGCTCTGTGGTTACATTTCAGGGTTTCTCTCTAGACTCTCAGAATCCTGTATGAAGAGTCAGCTGAATGTGTGACTTCAGAGAGTAGGCCAGGGCCTTTGAGCTGTTTGGTGAGGGACACAGGTTGACGTGATGAGCCGACAACAGGCGTAGAGCCCAGACAGAGTGCCTGGAGTGAATTTAATGAGACAGAGGCGAGAGGGACAGAGCGTGTGGCTCAGTGTGCGTTCCCTCTGAAAGCTCATGCCTTCGTGACTGCAGCCGGAGCCGACGGCCCTAGCCTCTTTGACAAGACGGTCTTTTCCACACACCACAGTCACAAGGAACTAAACCTGATTCTGTCCTTTTCTGTTTGGGACACCTAGAGGTCTGACATTAGAATAGGGTAAGAGATCAGATGGCCAAGTGACCTGTTTGTCTGGGACAAGTTCACGTGTTGTTTTTTTTTTTTTTTTTTTAAAGATTTATTTATTTATTTGACACAGAGAGATTATAAGTAGGCAGAGAGGCAGGCAGAGAGACAGGGAGAGGAGGAAGCAGGCTCCCTGCTGAGCAGAGAGCCCGATGCGGGCCTCGATCCCAGGACGCTGAGATCATGACCTGAGCCGAAAGCAGAGGCTTTAACCCACTGAGCCACCCAGGCGCCCTCACATTTTGTTCTTTGTCCGAGACTAATGTCTGAGTATAAACCCATCCCGTTTCATGTCCAGACTTGAGTCTGCCAGTGTATGGTAACCCTCGATGTCACTGTCTTAAACTAGGTGGGAAGTTAACAGTGAGTGGGGGCCACGTCCCAGAGGAAAATGCATAGGCCAGTCACCATGAGGAGACAGGATTTTCAGAGAAGCCATGGGTCAAAATGAACTATTTCAAGATCTCAAATGATTTAGTACAGGAGTCCACTGCCAGCAGTTTTGGGTCCTCTGATTCCAGTGGTGAAGACACATGATCTCTTCCCTTCATTTACGCATCTCGTTTAGGGAGGCAGATAGAAGGTGTCACTACATTCTGGGGTCCTGGAAGAGTCTTCTCGGGGACCAGGACTGTTCCTTTCAGCCTAGAGATGCTGGGTCTCTCTGGCTTCTTCCACTTCTAACACATTGTGCTCACGTGAAAAGGGCTTACTTTTCAGAGGACATTGTAATCTGCTTGACATCACAAAGCTTTCGTGATGGGTGATGGTTCCAGGAGTGTGTGCCTATATTGGTCTGCACGTATGCAGACTCATCAGATTGTATATGTTAAAGTCACGCACTTCTTTATATTTTCAGTTACAGTTTATTAAAGATATCTAAAAACAACAAGAAGGAAAAGTAATAATAAAAGAAGGCAGGAGGAAGTGAGGTTTCATGATGGAGCCCTTCAACCGTATACTAGTCACATTTCTGTAGCTGGGTTGTAGGGACAGAGAGAGTGTGTGATAGCACATTTGTATACAGGGCTGTAGGGACAGAGTGTACAATAGTCACATTTATGGATCAGCTTGTAGCGACAGTCACATCGATGTGCAGACTTGTAGGAAGATGGTTTCACTACTCATTACTGGACCTGAAGGAAAAGTAAGATAGGGTTTGTGGTAGTGAAACCGTGGAGTATAGAACTATTATGGAGGTAGGAATTGGTAGGCACTCTCGGCAGATTTGCTTTAAGGAACAAGAAACGAGGTGAAACGGAGAAGGGCATTGAAACGGACAAGAGGAGTGAGGTCTGTGAAACCACAGTGTTGGAGGGTAGAGATGAAGGAAGCCAATAGAAAGGGGATTGTCCTGGGACCTCTGGGAACATGTGTGAATAACGCAGGTTTTCAGTGAAGATGGTTTTGAATAGAGTAGAACGGATAAAGGCCCAGGAAAGAAGGCTACAGTTGCTTCATCAGAGGGACTTTGGTCTTCCCATGGAGCAACAGGACCAGCTTTAACAAAATGTTACGGAAGCCCACCCAACCCTTTCCCGTAATTGTTTGCCTCAGCTCTTTGAAGGAGGACCATGACTTCATGGACACACTATTTGAACTAAAGCAGAAGGAACCTTTGTCTTTCTATCCCTTCATCTCTTGCTGCCTCACTCTAAGACGGGTGTTAATAGATGCTCAGTGAGGAGCACCTGGGGGGCTCAGTCGGTTCAGTGTCTACCTTTGGCTCCGGTCATGATCCCGGGGTCCTGGGGTTGGGCCCCACATCTGGGTCCCTGCTCAGTGAGGAGCCTGCTTCTCCCTCTGTCTCCCCCCACTCCCCACTCATGTTCTCTCTCTCTCTCAGTAAGATTCTTAAAAAACAATTAAAAAATAGATGCTTAGTTAATAACTAGATGAAAGGCTCACTGAACCTTACCAGGGCCTCATAACTGTTAGTTTTTCATTCTGTTCTGATGTCCCTCATGCTGGCTTAAGCATTTACCACATCAATTTATGATTTAGTTCAGATGGTTATAGATTTATATATTTAGATTTATATATTTCATATATATAACTTTATATATAATCAGATGTGCACAATTCATGTATGTATTTCAGGTATTTATAGCTTACATATACATAGTATATATATATGATATATATATATTATATGCAGTATATATAATTATATATTATGTATTATATATAATATACATTATATGTAATATATAACAATTATATATAGATAATTAGTATAATACCAAATATAACATATATATTTATTATATATATAAAGTTAGACATATATAATTTTATTTATTTATTTTTTAAAGATTTTTTTATTTATTTATATGACACAGAGAGAGAGAGATTACAAGTAGGCAGAGAGGCAGGCAGAGAGAGAGGAGGAAGCAGGCTCCCCGCTGAGCAGGGAGCCCGATGCGGGCCTCGATCCCAGGACCCTGAGATCATGACCTGAGCTGAAGGCAGAGGCTTTAACCCACTGAGCCACCCAGGCGCCCAGACATATATAATTTTAGAAACAAACTATAAAGAGGCTCTTGGGATGTGCATTCCAGGAACAGAAATAAAAAAGAGAAAGTATCAGCATCTTAAATACCAGTACTGAAAAGAAGGAAACATTTTATTTACTTTTATTTTTTTTTTTAAAGATTTTACTTATTTATTTGAGAGAGAGAGAGACACAGTGAGAGAGGGAACACAAGCAGGGGGAGTGGGAGACGGAGAAGCAGACTCCCCACTGAGCAGGAGCCTGATGCAGGACTCGATCCCAGGACCCTGGGACCATGACCTGAGCCAAAGGCAACCGGTTAATGTCTGACCCACCCAGGCGCCCCGAGAGGGAAACATTTTAATACACAATTTTGTCCTGTGAATTTTTTAACCAAAGCTAATTATTTTCCACCACTATCCCTCTAACAGCACCCATGCCAAAAAAATGAACTAATGAAAACATAGTTGTACTTATATGGAATGTATGGTGAAGTCTTTGGAGCCCAGTAAGACTACATTTTTACTCTTCCATGCCACACGCATTGGAAGAATTTGCACAATTTTTTCCTGTTGTCTTGTGCCTCGTTTTTTCCTGTTCTCTTTTTGAGCAAGGACTGGTAAGACAGTGGCTAATAGGATGGGGAATTTGGATGAGTTTTCTGCTGAATTAAACAGATGATTGAAATATGTTTGATTTCCCCAAGAAAGAATCAGTAAAATCTGGAAAATTGTTAGTTTCACCCCTTGAGCAGAAAATCATAAAGTTAGAGTCTTCTTCCTCCCAGATTTGGCCTCAGTTCTGAGCACGGTAGGTTGGGTGTGTGAAATTTAGCGCAGAAAAACAGTGGGATCATGCAGCGTGCCTTAATCAGTTTAGACTGTGGTCACTGTGCAACAGCGGTCCTGCGATAGAAGTTGAGGGCAATAAAACAGTTCCGTGAGCTGTCTGTGTGGGAGTTGATTAGAGATGAACCGGAGGAAATGATCGTGGTCAGACACAGCCTCTTCCTCCGTCAGGAAAGGGAGCGTGTGCTTCGCCAGAAGGCGATCGAATGAGGCAGGGCCTTTGCAGTCGTGGAACGAGATTGGGAGATGCAGAAGCGTCCCGGGAGTTCTCGAAGGTGCTTCCCAGGGCGGAGGCCCCGTGGACGTGTCTGCGGGACTGCATTGTGCCCAGAGAAGTGCAGTGCGACCGTGACTTCAAGATGACAGCGACCCAAGGTGTGGATAAGTCACTTGTCAGTATCTTAAATACACAAGGGTGATGGGTTTGGCGGAGTGTCCTGCTTGCCCAAGGTCGTATGTTCAGTTAATGAACTAACAAGGACGAGACATAATTTCTTCCAGATTCCAGTGAATCTTCTGTATACCACTTTCTCTTCTTTTTCTTTTTCTGATTTTATAATACTGGTTTAAAAGAACAAAAGAGACAGTCGCCTGGTCTCTAATGTCCTCTGTCACCTGTAAGCGCTCACGCACACATGACGTGTACCTGGAAAACACGGGAGTGTTGTTTCGGACACACGAGCCATCACTGGACCTCTGCCCCGCGCGTCACCCTAACAAACGGTGCGGCTCCTCCAGCTCAGCATCGTGCAGTGATCGCTTTAAACATCTGGCCGTGCTCCGGAGAGTCACGGCTCGAGGTCAGGGGAAAACACACGTGTCACCTGTCTGACATTTTTACTTTTCTCACTGTTTGTTTAAAGACACGGAACCTTTGCAGACCCCCCGCTCCCCCCTCCTCTTCTTGCCCACACGCGCGTCCGCATCCTACGCCGCTACCCTTGGTGCTCGTGGCTGGACTGGATGGTGTCGTGTGAAAGAAGCGTCCGCTCCTAGCAGCCGCTCACACCGTGTTCAGGGGATCCTCAGTTCCGGAGGTCTGGAAGTGTTTCGCCAGTTAGCAGTCTCCTCCAGGACACGCTGCTTTCTCCGTGTCTGTGTTAGGGCCTCTGCGTCCCTCCGGAGAGGAGGCGTGAGCCGGGAGGTTTGGGTGGGGAGCTCTGGCGGGCTGACGTGTAGGTGGCTCCTGGGCCTTCCGCCTCCAGCCGTCCCTTCCCGTTCTGGTGTCCCACTGCGGACGTGGCAGAGGAATCTTGCGGCTGGAAGCCAGGTTTTAATCAGTTGGCCTTCAGACGGGGGACTGCCGACCTCGCACCAACGCGATCACAGCAGGCCCGTAAAGGCCGGGTTTCCTGTAGCTGAGAAGAGAAGCAAACGTCAGCGATGTAAGGAGGTTTCGGCTGCAGGGGAGGCACAGTGATGTGAAGACGCCTGAAGGCCCCGTAGCTGAGACGGACCCCGTCCGACAGCCCGAGAGACGAGGGGGTCCGGTGCTCCGTGTCCACGTGGCCTCGTGTTCTCCCAGGAACCATGGTGACCTTGACGGTGACTCTTTCCCAGGGTCTCCAGGCGGAGCCTAGTCCTGCCAGCATCTCGGTTGTGGCCTTGGGAGAGCCGGAGCAGGGGACCTGCCGAGGCCGTGGTAGCGGTGAGATGGCAGAAGACAGCACGGCGTCTCCTCGGGGCACATGACGCCGGGGCAGCGGGAGGAGCGCGGAGGAGACAGGCACTCAGGGTGGGCACGGTGGAGTCCCAGCCGGTGCTGGAGGACAGCCCGCACCGAGCTGGGGGCTCGGTGGGGAGTGCGTCCGCGGCAGGGAGCCCGGGCCGACACCGGGACGAAACGGGCTGGAGCACAGTGAGGCGTCTCTACGCGTGGGGACGGAAGGGACGGCGGCCCCCGAAGCCGTGTCGTCCGGGAAGAGCTGAGTTTGCATCAGGGAGAGAAGGGCAGGAAGATGTGCAGAGACCCGAGGACCTGGGGGAGTCCGCTGAGGATACGCACTTGGGGCAGAAGCACCGCGGAGGGTTGGAGAAGGGAGGGCAGTGGAGGCCCGTGCATGGGGTGTTCCGCGTGCAAGAACGGGGCGCAGGGGAAGGGGTAGCCCGGACAGGGGCCCCTGCTGATGCCTGGGCGCATTTGTCCCCGTAGCCCCTTCGCACGCCGTGAGGGACAGCTGAGTCCCTGCAGCTGTCGGCCGTCAGAATCGGGCTGCCGGGCACAGCGCACGTTCTGGCAGGTGGTCCTGCGTTCAGAGCCCCTGAGCGTCCACACGGGACGTCAGGGCTGGGCTCCGTCTGTTGCTTGCAGATCCCCAGGTCAGGGGACTGCGCTGTCATGGAACTGGTGCCTTGTGTGTGTCCGCGGAATGCAGTCTGGGGAGTGTCTGCTCTCCGTGTCCCTGGCGTACCCCGCCTGGCAGGAGGGGACTCGACGCACGGTCTCATCTCTCAGCCATGTCAGGTGTAAGCGAAAGCAAACGACCAAGGACGTCTCAAAACCGTTAATCCTCGTGCTCTGTAAGAGCAATATTTGGATATATGTTTGCATTCCTGTTTCTCTGAAGAGAAAGTTCTCCAGCAGCGAGAACTTCTGGTTTCGGTCTCTGCACGCCTCACCCCACAAAACCCCTCCATCTTCCCCACGGGTTCCACGTGGACCGCGTGGGTTCTCGGTTGCTACCGCAGTCTGTGTAGACTCTGCCTGCAGGTGCATGTACAACGCGGTCACTTCTCCCACCTCCAGCCCTGCCATCCCAAAGCATCTCTCGACGGGTTGTTTGCCCTGGCCACGTTAGAGGGCGCAATCCGCGAGAACAGGGCTATTTCCGTGCCGTTCGCCGGCGTCTTCCCAGCGTCTGGTTCTGCACCTGTTTCTTAGCGCGTATTGAATCCATGCGAAATTAATGAACAGCTTGATTCTTTCCGTAACTCACAGTCGTTAGAGACTTGGTTTAAAAGAGACAATCTTTCAGGAGAGAATAAAATCTCTTGTTGTATGAAAAAGAGCAAAGGGTGAAGGGACAACATGCACCCAAATTAACTGAATGATGGGGTGGCCAGCAATTCACAGCATACGGAGCTGAGGTCGTCCTCAGTGTGCCCACGAAGGCGGCGAGGCCAGAACGGGGAAATGTCCTCTCGCGCTCAGATAGGCACAGTACAACCTGGCCAGCCCTGGAACAGTCTTCGGACCGTCCAAATTATAAACCTGCCTCTAAGAGGCGAAGAAAAAGATCTGTGAGCAACCAGGAGCAAATCCCTCAGCGACTGCATATTCACCAGTCACAGCGCTGGACACCCGTGCATTCACTCTTTAAATGTATTTCTCCAAGAGAATGTAAAGACAGAGGCTAGAACAGACTGCCAGTTTGTGTTATGTTTTTTTTTTTTTATGACTGGTGAAATTGCTTTGGTTTCAGCAATGAACCTAGCACTTATTTATAGCTGTTTGAATGGGCAAGAATATATTGTTTTCACAGCGTAGCATGGAAGGAATAAGTATAAATAAATGTTACAAATAAAAACTTAGCAACAATGACATGAATTAGGGAGGATTTATTTAGGATTGCAGGAAAAAAAAGGGCAAAGTATTGGATAAACAATGACCAAATGACGACATCATCCCAAATGATATTTCATGAGGTAAGTTTTAAGTGTAGGTGAAGCAAACAAAGATAATTTAAAACTTAGTCATAAAAGGGTACAGGGAGATGAAGCAAGCTACCATTTCGACCAAGTCAGCCTCGCTTATTGTCACACCGGATGACATATTTACATTTGCTGGCCCACTGTGGGTGATTTATTCGGATAAGTCATACTTAGCGTGTCTGGCCGACACACTGGCTCCGATTAAAACAGAAACACTCCCTAACCCCTGCCCTGTGGTGTGCGTGTATCATGAGCTTCATCTAAAACCATACTTGGTTACGAGCAAATAAAATCCTTACACGTTATATTTCACCGGGGTTTCAACGAGAGGTGGTTTCCAGTACCTTCTGCATTTGTGGAATCGTCAGATAGATACACCAGCAGCTGGAGCTTGGCCGGATCAAAGCTCGCTGTCCCGGGAGTTGAGAAGACAGGCATGTCCCAGCAGCACTGTCTTTGGGCAGCTCATGTCCATTTGAAACCTGCCTCTCCTCCATCTCTCTCCCTAAGGCCCGTGGGACTCAAACGGCCACCTGGCTGGTCAGCATCTCCTTCCTTCCTTTCTTTCAGGCCTGAATCGGTTATTTAGCCATTGGTTCCTTCTCAGAAGCTCACGGTTACATCGGCTCACCTGTCGGCCATTCCTTATGCCTCCCAGCAGCAAAGTCCTGCTAACTGTGTCTCTTCCAAAGCTCCTATTTTTCACCTCCCTGCTCACAGAGCTTGTCTCCAGAGCAGTCACGTTAACTTTCAAATGGCCCTTGTCTCTGCCTCCATTCTTTCCCCCCATACTGATCCATCCCAGTTAAAGCCCAGAGTTTGCAGAACTAAGCCTTTTAGTTGCCTCTCCCAACATGGGGACTAGATTCCAGAGTTGAGCTTGACGTAGAGCTTCCCCTTTCCCTCATTCACATCCTCCCCACACCCCCAACCCAGGTCAGACCAGTCCCATGGAAATCTGTCCATCTTCCAAGCACAGAGGGCACATTCCCACTTCGGTGACTTTCATCCAGCTGTACAACACTTCTAAAGGCCCTGCTGGAGCCTTGTTCCTGTAGTTGGCTCTCACTCTCAGCTCTTCCTGATCTTTTGTTTTTGACTTATGGCATCACGTCATCTACACTGCACCTTACCCTATAGTGTCTGTTTGCATCGCAGATGGCTACACACTGAACTGTGTGTGTCCTTACACACACGTACTGTGTCATCTGCCCAGTACTGAACAAAATGCCTGGTTCATAGTAGCTGCTCAATAAAATACTGATTTTCTCAATTCAGTAAGTAAAGTTCGTTCCCCCCAAAGTGCATTGTATCCCTGATCATCTTCTCCATGATGAAATACCCTGTCTGATGTTACCAAGGCTTTAACTAGTGACCAGTTTAACTGGGGAGGACCTACCCTAGAAAACCAGTTTATGCTAAACTCCTCATCAGATAATGAATTCGTGTATTCTCTCTTAGATGGGTTAGTTCCGCTTTAGTTTGGTTCCTTACTAAATAAACTCAATACACTACCTCTCTGTAACGTTGAACACTGAGACTGGGTGATGATGAGAAATTTGGGGTCTGGAGCACTTTTAGGAACCCCTAAGTGACATCACATAGGTGGGTCCCTGTGTCAGGAGGCCCATGAAGGAACTGATTGTTTTCCACCATTGTTCACTGCTCTGAACCTGGGGCCTTCTGGGAGACACATATCTACAACTACCAGGGGTTTCAGCACAGGTTTGAATACATAGCGGTTCCTTGTTGTTGATTAACCAGCTGTTCATAGTAAACAATTGTGTTTGAGATGTTCTGGTTTGGGGTCAGTATTGTTACAGTTCATTCCGTCTTATTAACTGGGGCGGGGAGGGAGCTATGTTACCCTTCAGATTCTACTCTAGAGATGATAATCTACTTCTTATTGTAGCCAACTTCTAGTTGGAGAGAGAGCAGTTTTTGACAGGGTCTGCCTTAGAAGTGTAAGCTATGTAGAAGCTGAGAGGAGAAAGGTTAACGAAAAATTACTTCCGTTTCTGAATGAGAGAAGAATCCATGCAATGAATTATGACCTATTAAGAGATAAAGTAACTTGGGGACATGAGTACCTTCTTTCTTTTTATCCCACATCTACCGAGTCTTCTTAGCAAGTGCGTTTGTATACGGTATCGTGAATAAATCATTGAATAAAGCTTTGGAAAAGATTGATACTGTATGAAAGAAACCTCATAGTTTCATTTATATACCTGAAATAAGATATTTTAATGAATATTTTAATGGATGTTTTAATGAGCTAACAAAAGGAAAACAAAAGCAAACTTCCAGAACAACAATTTACCCCTCCCCTCCAGAAGTTGGTAATCAGAACTAGAGCTCACTCACAAGACAGAAGTGTTGTTGAGCGAAGCAAGATTGGTTGCTCCTCTTTGCATGCAGACATGTTGCAGGAGTGGACTGCATTAGTCTCAATGTAGCCGGCAGGAGATTTTTTGTTTCAAGTTCACTGCATGCAGCCGTAACAAATCGGTGGAGAGTTCTTACTGGGAATAGCTCTCCGCGGGCACACACGCCCAGTATGGGTACGGGATCGTCACTGTGATGCAAACCTGATGAGAAACGTGAAGTGATGTATAAGTGTTGGCCACAGGAGGACACGGTACACAGTGTATGTATAAAAAGGAGAGAACAGTGTTTTATATGTGTAAGCGGTGACTCAAAATTAAGATCCATTCCCTCTGGGGCTCTTTTCCCAGTGTCTTGCCCAGGGCAAGGATTTGTCAAGCATGGATTTTTACCATGGACATAGGTTGCTGCTCTGTTGACCACAAAATAGGATCCCGCGTAATGACGAGGATCCCGAAAAGGAGAAGAGGGAGACGGGCAGGGTGAGGGTGATGCTCTGTGACAAGCTTGTCCTGTCATGCTGGCTCTGAAGGTGGAGGGAGGGGCTGTGAGCCGAGGGATGCGGGCGCCTCCGAAGCTGGAAAAGGCAACGGACGGATTCTCCCCTCGAGCCTCCACAAAGAACGCACCCTTGCTGACACCTGGATTTTAGCCCCGTGACACTCGTTTGAGGCCTTTCCCCTCCACACTGTACGACACAAGTTTGGGTTGGTTAAAGCCACTGAGTTTATGATCACGTGTTGCAGCAGCCGTGGGAAACTAGTGCAGCAGTCAGTTTCCGACGGACACATTTGTTCGGCTGCGTTGCAGGCATCCAGCTGAATTCTCTTTCCCTAACGGAAGGCACAGATAGCATTGCAACGTTTCCGCTGTAGCCACGACCCACCTGCCTTCACCCAGGGAGGTGTTCTTTGGGCAGCCGCCTGCAAACTGAGGGCCGCCTGGCACTACTGGGGCCTACATCTGCGTCACTTACCGAGTGCCTGCTTCTCAGCGATGGGCAGCCTTCGTTGCTCGGCCCTGTGAAACCTGCAGCCACAGCCTCTGCACAGTCCTCGCTGGAAGTGTCCCTTCTCATAATGAGCACTTTGTATTGTATTTTATTGTATTTTTTATATTTCATTTTGCATGGCTCTTTTTTTTATTAACATAGAATGTATTATTTGTTTCAGGGGTACAGGTCTGTGATTCATCAGTCTTACACAGTTCACAGCACTCACCGTAGCACAAACCCTTCCCAGTGTCCATCACCCATACACCCTATCCCTACCCTTCCTCCAGCAACCCTCAGCTTGTTTCCTGAGATTAAGAGTCTCTTATCTCTTATGGTTTATCTCCCTCTCCAGTTTTGACTTGTTTTATTTCTTCCTCCCTTCCCCCATGATCCTCTGCCTTTTTTTTCTCAAATTCCTCAAATCAGCGAAATTATTTCATAATTATCTTTCTCTGATTGACTTATTTTCTCTGATTGACTTAGTGTAATACCCTCTAGTTCCATCCATGTTGTTGCAAATGGCAAGATTTCAGGTTTTTTTGGATGGCTGCATAGTATTCCATTGTATATATATATCACTTCTTCTCTATCCATTCATCTGTTGATGGACATCTAGGTTCTTTCCATAGTTTGGCTATTGTGGACATTACTGCTATAGACATTCGGGTGCATGTGCCCCTGAGGATCACTGCCTTTGTATCTTTAGGGTAAATACCCAGTAGTGCGATTGCTGGGTCGTAGGGTAGCTCTATTTTCAACTTTTTGAGGAACATCCGTACTGTTTTCCAGAGTGGCTGCACTAGCTTGCATTCCCACCAACAGTGTAAGAGGGTTCCCCTTTCTCCGCATCCTCGCCACCATCTCTCGTTTTCTGGATTGTTGATTTTAGCCATTCTGACTGGTGTGAGGTGGTATCTCACCGTGGTTTTGATTTGTTTCTCCCTGATGCTGAGTGATGTTGAGCACTTTTTCATGTGTCTGTTGGCCATTTGGATGTCTTCTTTGGAGAAATGTCTGTTCATGTCTTCTGCCCATTTCTTGACTGGGTTATTTCTTCTCTAGTTATGGAGTTTGACAAGTTCTTTACAGATTTTGGCTACTAGCCCTGTATCTGATATGTCATTTGAAAATATCTTCTCCCATTCTGTCAGTTGTCTTTTGGTTTTGTTGACTGTTTTCCTTTGCTGTGCAAAAGCTTTTGATCTTGATGAAATCCCAGTAGTTCATTTTTGTCCTTGCTTCCCTTGCCTTTGGTGATGTTCCTAGGAAGAAATTGTTGTGGCTGAGGTCAAAGAGGTTGCTCCCTGTGTTCTCCTCAAGGATTTTGATGGATTCCTGTCTCACATTGAAGTCTTTCATCCATTTTGAATCTATTTTTGTGTGTGGTGTAAGGAAACGGTCTAGTTTCATTCTTCTGCATATGGCTGTCTAATTTCCCCAACACCATCTGTTGAAGAGACTGTCTTTTTTCCATTGGACATTCTTTCCTGCTTTGTTGAAGATTAGTTGACCACAGAGTTGAGGGTCCATTTCTGGGTTCTCTATTCTGTTCCATTGATCTGTGTGTCTGTTTTTGTGCCAGTACCATACTGTCTTGATGATGACAGCTCTGTAATAGAGCTTGATGTTTGGAACTTTGATGCCACCAGCTTTGGTTTTATTTTTCAACATTCCTCTGGCTATTTGCGGGGATCTTTTCTGTTTCCATACAAATTTTAGGATTATTTGTTCCATTTCTTTCAAAAAAGTTGATGGTATTTTGATGGGGCTTGCATTAAGTGTGTAGATTGCTCTAGGTAGCATAGACATTTTCATGATATTTGTTCTCCCAATCCATGAGCATGGAAAGTTTTTCCATTTCTTTGTGTCTTTCTCAATTTCTTTCATGAGTACTTGCTAGTTTTCTGAGTACAGATTCTTTGCTTCTTTGGTTAGGTTTATTCCTAGGTATCTTATGGTTTGGGGTGCACTTGTAAATGGAATCGACTCCTTAATTTCTCTTTCTTCTGTCTTGCTGTTGGTGTATAGAAATGCAACTGATTTTTGCATGTTGATTTTATGTCCTGCCACTTTACTGAATTCCTATATGAGTTCTAGCAGTTTTGGGGTGGAGTCTTTTGGCTTTTCCACATAAAGTATCATGTCATCTGCAAAGTGTAATAATCTGACTTTTTTGCTGAATTGGATACCTTTTATTTCTTTTTGTTGTTTGATTGCTGAGGCTAGGGCTTCTAGTACTATGTTCAATAGCAGTGACGATAGTGGACATTCCTGCTGTGTTCCTGACCTTAGGGGAAAGTTCTCAGTTTTCCCCCCTTGAGAATGATATTCGCTGTGGGTTTTTCATAGATGGCTTTTATGATATTGAGGTATGTACTCTCTGTCCCTACACTGTGAAGATTTTTAATCAAGAAAGAATGCTATACTTTGTCAAATGCTTTTTCTGCATCTATTGAGACTATCATATGGTTCTTGTCCTTTCTCTGATTACTATAGTGTATGACATTGATTTGTGGATGTTGAACCAACCTTATAGCCTGGGAATAAATCCCACTTGATCATGGTGAATAATCCTTTTAATGTACTCTTGGATCCTTTTTGGTTAGTATTTTGGTGTGAATTTTTGCATCCTTGTTCATCAGGGTAATTCTCCTTTTTGATGGGGTCTTTGTCTGGTTTTGGGATCAAGGTAATGCTGGCCTCCTAAAATGAGTGGAAGTTTTCCTTCCATTTCTATTTTTTGGAACAGTTTCAGGAGAATAGGTATCAGTTCTTTAAATGTTTGGTAGAGTTCCCCTGGGAAGCCGTCTGCCCGGAGCTCATTTTTGTTGGGAGATTTTTTTATTACTCCTTCAGTTTCCTTGCTGGTTACAGGTCTGTTCGGGTTTCCTATTTCTCCCTGCTTCAGTTTTGGTTTCATAGGTCTCAAGGAATGCAGCCATTTCTTCCAGATTGTTTAATTTGCAGACATATAGTTGCTCATAATATGTTTGTATAATTGTATTTCTTTGATGTTGGTTTTGATCTCTTTCATTCATGATTTTATTTATTTAAATCCTTTCTCTTTCGGATAAGTCTGGTCGGGTTTATCAATCTTATTAATTCCTTCAAAGAATGAAGTCCTTGCTGATGTGTTCTACTGTTCCTTTGGTTTCTATTTCATTGATTTCTGCTCTGATCTTTTATTTCTCTTCTGCTGGGTTTAGGCATTATTTGCTGTTGTTTCTCCACTCCTTTAGGTGTAGGGTTAGGGGGCGCCTGGGTGGCTCAGTGGGTTAAAGCCTCTGCTTTCGGCTCAGGTCATGATCTCAGGTGTAGGGTTAGGTTGTGTATTTGAGACCTTTCTTGTTTCTTGAGAAAGGTTTGAATTGCTATATTCTTTCCTCTTAGCATCGCCTTTTCTGCATCCCAAAGATTTTTTACAATCAAAAAGAATGATTGTTGATACCACGCTCAGTGTTATTATTGCAAGAGATTGTTGAGATACGACCTGTTCGGTGTCTTACAGGTCCTTTCTCATTGGGCTCCCTTACAGATTTCCTTGAGTATTTTGTCACAGTAAGCCTCGTGCTTGGAACTACTACTGGCATACCTTTCCCTCAGCATTAGGGATTATGAATCATGAAGCCATACCTGTGTATTAATATGCAGAGATGCCATACAATTATTTGCTACAACTATATGTGTTTTATGATCCAAATTTCTAAATCTGAGAAGAAAACGAGTGCTTGAATAAACTTAAGTCAAATATTGGCCCTTTAAAATAAAATTTTAAAAAATGAAACATTCATTACTAGGAAGGGTGAGTGATACATAGTCTGATGGTGGTCTTGTTATACTTTTAGCTGTCATGATGGTTAGACACATGGATGGAGAAATAGAACCAGCATACACATAGCTGTAAGCTGTAAGTGAAAGATAGATGTCATATAGTTTTTATACATGCTAAATGAATCTTTCATTTTTACACATAAAATTTAATTTGGAAATAATATGTTCAGGCCAAAACTGCCTTGTATATTTTAGTTTTCAACATTTCCATAACTTGCTATCTATTTTATTTCTAAGCATAGAAAGCATCAGATTTGCAGATGAATTTTATTTGATGCAGCCACATTAATCCAAATGCAAAATAACCAGCTGTCTTTTACAATAGGCTCTAAACCTTTGGATTTGAGGCTTAGGAACAATGGATGAAAAAGACAGAGGGCCAGGAGAGGAAACCTTTTATATTCTGAGTGCTCAGGAAATGGTATCATTAGAAACACCTCAGAGATTGTTCATTTACTAGCATGAATAGCTTCTTCCTGCACCTCAAGAATTGAGAAACATCTGCTTGGGGAGAAATAGGAGCTTCCCCGGTGTTGTCAGCTCTCTGAGCAGAGAAATGCTCCTTCTTTCCTCCACAGCTTAATGAAGGATTTGTGAATAGGTGTGCTTATGACCCCCACACCAGCCTCATATATACAACTTCTAATTTGAAGATTTTGATAGACTTTTCTTTTTACATTCCTGTTCTAGGAGGAGGAGTTCTTCTCTTTGCTTCCAGGATTTAAACCCTGGGCATTCACACCTCACATTTACTTACTTAGTTACTTACTTACTTATTTACTTATTTAAATTTTAAAAATGGGAAAATATAAATTGACTACAGGTCTTATCACAATGTATTTAAAAATCAAAATATAAAAAATATATTAAAAAGTGAAAATATAACAACATTGTGGTTATATGTCACCTCCCTATAAGGATGATTTAGGGGAAAAAAAGGAAGAGGAAGAGTACAGATCAATAAAGACAAAAATGTCAGGCATGGAGAGGAAAAGAGAAACAATCCAATTTCTTGTTTGCTTCAGCAAACAGCTCTTCCTTCGCACACACAGCTCACTTTTAAAAATGTAATTGTATCGGAAGAGAATAATTCTTTATGTTTCAGGTCATAAGTCTCTAACGTAACCCACACTTAGGAGTGGCTTTCCGGATGAGAATTCTCTCTAATTGGCCAGTTTGAAAGGGTGGCTAACGAAAACGTCCTAGTAATTTTCAGAGCAAGTTGAAAAAAAGTGAATGAAGACCCAGTCATCTTCCTAATTGAATGGTTCCTATCCTTCCCGTGTCTCTAGGCCATTCAACCTTTGTCAGTTGGAAGTTTGCTTCTAAAGAGCTTCAGTTCCCTCCACACACAAGGATCCCTTCCTGTTGACCAGTGGGGCGTGTCCCCACAAGTAGTGACCTTTCATGTAGGGAGGACTGAAAAAGCAAAGCTTTGTCCAAAGGTGACTTGGCCTAGACTGACCTTCCAGTGCTGTCGAGCAGGAATGATGGCCCTTGGTTGTGAATGAAACTCAGAATGGAAAAGGACTGTTACCTCCAGTTCCCACAAGCTTGGGTCTCCTACGTACACTGGAGAGCACCTCTAGATATGTGATAGCTTCTTATTCCTCCATCCTCACTTGGAAGAAGACTGACGGGTATAAACAGTGTTATTCTCAGTGTCTAGACTGATCTGGGACTGAGTGTGTGTGTTGTATGAACCCCCTGCTGTGGGGATGAATCATCCAGTTGGCCTAATGAACTATGAGGAGCCAAGATTTTCCTTCTGTGAATGTGCTGGTATGTCATAGAGACAGATTAACATCACTGAGGATAGCATCCTAATCCAGGCTGCATGGGTTCAGGTCTCAGTTTATTGGAAGCAAGATTAGACACAATTGTCATTCTCAACAAACATTGAAAACCAAGTGTGCCCCTGTATGCTGTTAGTGTTCCTTGAGAAGGTTTTATGGTTCAGGTCAAGACTGAGCAACTCATGAGATACAACCTTCGGGTCCATTTTCTCCAACTCCACAATATTTGCAATGAGTTCATCTTCCTAAGGAAAGCGAGGGTTTAATAATTCCCCACAGGAAGTCACAGGAAGTCAGGGTGGGGCATGAGTGAAAAGGTGAGTCGAAATGACGGACAAAATGGGAAACAGTGGATTCCCAAAAACCAAGGTTCTGGTGAGGTGCACCGCGGCTGCCGTGTCCCCAGGATGGGTGGGGCAGTCAGGTCAATGCGTTCTGGGGTCTGTTGTGTAGCAGCAGATTGCCGTAGTCAGCGTGAATTCTACAACTGGAATATAATTACCAGGATGTGAAAAATGGTGCAACTCACTGGAATGATCAGATGGCATCTGTTAAGATCACTCTTGGCAAGCTTCCCAGCTTTTCATTACCTAAGAAAAATAAGGATGGGGGAGTCATTTTGTAAAAAAAGAAAATTTGGAGAAGGTGTTAGTAGTGACTCTGAAGTGTAACGCTATCAGATACACCTGAGAATATCCTGTGATGAATGCTTTTGGGTTTTATCAGCTATTTCTTGTCCCCCTGAGGTACAGTTTTACTTTCTTTTAAGTATGAGGTTTACTACTGGCCGTGAAATCCCTTTATGGTTGATTCCTTATCACGTGGGGATACAACTCCCTGAGGGAGTAAATTAAAAGAAAAAAAAAACCCCGGCAGAAGTTATGGTTTAAAGTAACATATACATCCAGGACAGAGTGGAATGAAGATTTAGGCGCTCCTAATAAAAGGTTTAGGTTTTCAGAATGGTGTCGATTTATGGTCGTCTGGCTGTCCCTACCCTACGCGGTCTACGTTCCCATTCTCCCCACTCAAGGCCAGATCTCTCTGAGCTTTTTCTTCTTCAGTGTTTAGGATTGCCAGAGAAAATGAAGGATACCCAGTTCAGTCTGAATTTCAGGTAAACGTGTTTTTCGTTTATGCATGTGCCATGCATCTTCCAACAATTAGCCCGTGTTGATCTGAATCTTAAACTTACTGTGATATCCTGTATTTTTATTTGCCAAATCTGGCAACCGCAGCAGCGTTGCATGTTTTTACACATGTGAAGTTACTTGGTCAATAAAAACGAAGGAAATTGACTGGATATCACAGCATAGCCACAGCTCAACGTTAGGAAAACATAGTCCAAAAGCGCTTTTCTGAGGGAAAAGGGTCATATAAGTTTGGGAAGTAGCATATATTATAATTAATTCTGGAAAATTCAAAATTCACATTAGTACATTTGAGTCTTTAAGAATTTTTAAACTTTTAAAAATTGCTTCTAGTCACAGAACTGCGTAATCTTACTTTTCAGAGAACCAGATTCGTTGCCTTTGTTTGGAGAAGGGGGTGAGACGTCTTTCCTCTCTGTGTGTGTGCGCGCGCACGCGTGCACATGTGTATGTGTGTGTGCGTGTGCATGTGTGTGTCCGCGCACATGCCTGCTCATTCCCGTGTGTGACGTGCTCCTCTGAAATACAGGAAGTAGGAATCAACATGAATTCTAAGTTTATGATTTCACTGCTTTATTCCAACGCAACGTTGAAAAATATCTAGTGCTTTTCATTTGTATTTTACCGCAAGTCTCCTGAAATCTTGGCATTCAGTGTTGGAAGGGGAGGAAATGTTGTCTGCATTTTGAGTCATTCTCCGGAGTCCTAAGACCGACTGAATATTAAACTCGTACCGCGGGTTATGTATACAGTCCACAGCGAGAGTATCTGCTAAGGACAACATGCTGAACGTGCAGAGTCCTTCTAAGTGACAACAACGTGTCAACCCTGGGGACACTCAACTCTCCTATTCTCTTGTCTCTCCTCCCCCCCTTCCTTCTCCCCTCTCCCTCCTTCTCCCCCCTCCCTCTCTTCCTCCCCTTTCCTCCTTCTGTCCTTGCCTCCCCTCCCCCGCCCCCTCTCCCCCGCACCCTGCCGTCCTTCTCAGTCTCCCTCTTCTCTCCTTCCCTCCCTCTCCTCTCCTCTCTCTCCCCAGCCCTGGGGCGTGGACGGATGCACGGGGCTCTAGAAGAACCTTGCCCTTTCCCCTTCCTGGAGGGCATTCAGACTCCTGCTCGTTCCTTTCCCTTCACCGTGCCCCCTCCCCAGCCCACAGGCGTTTCTGGACAGCTCTCTGAGTGCAAGGCTGCTATTCAAAAGTCTCAAGAAGTTAATGATGCCGAAGTATGTTCTCAGAGAGATGAGAGTAGATAAATAACTGGAGGTCGGTCCTGTTCGTTTCCAAATGAACGGTTGGGTTTCTTGTTTTGTTTTATTTTTCCCTTCTCTGGTTCTTTTTGCAAGTTTGTAGTGTAGCTCTTGATGAATTTGGGAGGTTTTCACTTCTGGGGGGGAGGCATCCGTCAGGACACTATTGAATAAGGTCATTTTACGGTATACCTTCCTTCTACTCTCTTTGCCTGGAAGGGAGGAGGGGATATTTGAAAAAGATCTAAAGAATCATTTTGTCTTTAATGCGATTCTTGTTCAAGTCAACATGTCCCGAACTACATCCATCGTATTCTGCGTCTCCCCGCCTTTTTCTGTTCCGTGACCCCAGCTGGGGAAGAGCTCTATCTTAGACGCCCAAGACAGAAGTCTCAGAATCATGCGCTGTTTGTAAAGCCGCTGCTGTGTGGCCACATTTTTATACAAAATGATGTTTTTAGAAGATGGGCTTATTTGTGGAAACATGAATTTGCTAAAAGACAGGATTTTTCCTTTTTTTCTGAGATACAGTATTTAAAAATACAATAACCTCATATTTATGGTAGCAGTTGGGTGTTTTCTTTGTTTGCTTGAAGTAATCTCTGTGCGCAACATGGAGCTTGAACTCACAATCCTGAGATCAGGAGTCCCGTGCTCTACCGTCTGAGCCGGTCAGGCGCTGCAGTTGGGTGTCTTGTTAAATAATCCACTTACCTCTGCAGAGACTGACCAAAAATTTAAGATCGTACTTCCGGTACAGTTTGGGTGTATTGTTACATAACCTGTGTACATATTAACTGAAAATTATGTTTCATTTATGAACAGCACCCTCCAAAGAGTAACACTTTTAATTACTTCACACTCGTCCCGTGGATAATGAAATTTATCCGCTTTGTCAGGCTCTTGCCTGATGTTTGCGTTGGAAAATGGATCCAAACACAGCCTTGAGACATACACAGGATCCAATCCCTGGTCTCTTGGATGATTCTAGGAGGGGTGGCTCCTGTGACAGAAAGAATCTGTAAAGAGCTGAGAATAAATTTTAACACTCAGTTCATGGGTTCGGTTTTCGTGGCGAAGCAGCTAGAATGAGGAGTGGTGATTTCCGATCAGAGTGGCCGATGAGGTGGTCTGCAGCTCCGACGAGAGCCGCCAGAATGCGGAGAGGCGGTGGCGTGCCTCCGAGGGCATGAGGGGTTCAGTGTGACCTCTCGAGAATATCCGCTGTGTGGGTGCTCCGCGTCTCGCGCCGAATCCCTGCGTGCCGAGAGGACACCGCTGAGGGAAATGAGTAAGTCCCTGAGTGAGCGTAACCCCCCGGGAGGCTGGTGCCGTCCGTTGGCAAGCTGGACACGAAGACTACAGGTGCGCTGTAAGAAGCCGTGCGACTCACACTCATTTTGCACTGACTCGGGGGTTGAGTCGGGGCTCTATGTGAGAGAACAGTGCCCAATAGAAAGTCGGATATCTCGTCTCGTAATTCCGGTGTAAGATATACGACTGAGCGATGGATTTAAGATGAAAGGCATAAAAGCATTTTACCAAGTTCACTAAAGATATTGGAATTTTTGAGAACCTGAGATTTCATATGTTTATGTCTTGTTTCATTTACAAAAATTACTCAGCTTCATAGAGACTTTGTCAGACCGTCAAATTCATTTGAGTGATTTAAGTGTTAATTTTATAAATGTTGAAAATACTGGTTTTTGGTGGGTGTTGTCTAGAGAAGGCTGACCACCAAGACATCATATTCCCATCAGCAGCCCCCATTCAGTCCCTGTGTTTTTTTTCTCCAAGGTTATCACAGGTCATCATCTAGCCATGCCAAAGGCAGGACAGGAAGACCCATTCTTGTTTGTTTTTTTCTTGCCCGTCAGTGACCCCCACCCCCAACCTACTCCCACCCGTTACCTGTGTTGTCCCACGGCTTTTTCTCAGGATTTTTTCCCCCTTGTCCTGATCCCCGTTCCCTGACATACAGTTGCCTCCCGATAACCTTGCTGGAGCCCCAGGCTTGTTCTCGTCTAGCCCACGTGCCGACAGAGAGCAGCCACAGTTTCTGGGATACAGGTCAGACCGCGTTCTGGGATCTCCGGTCGAAGAGCCCTCGGTGGCTCCCGTTGAGCGGCCTGAACAGCGGCACAGCTCAGAGGCCACCCTCGCCCCCTGCTTGCGTTTGCCACATGTGTCCGTCTGCCCTCCCTGGAAGCACAGGCCTTTAGAGACGAGGGGTCTCGTTCGCTGTTCCGTCATCTGTCCTGTGCACAGCACTGGGCGTGAGAGATGGGCTCAGTGAATGTTGAGCTGATCCGTGAGTTACTAACCACTGACTGAGAGCCGTGCAGTGTTGATGTTCCCGGCGGTTTGTGTACCACCTTGGCCACGGTTCTCAACTAGTTCTGATAGGGCCCTGCCGCACTCGGTGGGCCGTGTCTGCCGACGTTTTCAGTGCTCCCGCTGGCGTGGGACGCTGATCCGGGCCTCGAGCGAGCAGAGAGCGGGCTGCTGCGCAACGTCCCTTAGCGCCCGGGACCGTTCCTCGTGACGAGCGTCCTACACCCACACCAGCGTGGGTCCGTGCGCGGTGCAGAGACCCTGATGCAGACGAACCGTGGAGTGGAACCTTATGTCGTCTTGAGTGGATTACGTTCAGAATTGCTTGTATTCCTAGTTAACCGTGTCTCCTCCGTACTTTCCAGATGGTGGCTTGGTGGAACTTTCCAAGAGCAATCTCTGTTTTGTGCCCAGTGGTGAATGCGGGGAATGTCGAGAATTAATATAAGCATTATATCAGCATTCCCCTTAGCTCCTCTTTGAACACTGGCATGCATCTCAACTGTGTTCTCCGTTTCCTGTTTAGATTTACAAGCAGAACAGATGCCACTTCTTTTCATTTGTGAAATACTTGGAAATTAAACTTCTACAGAAATAGTTATCCTCCTAACAAGTATTTCTCTGTGGGGAACGTACCAGAAGCGTTTCAGGATTGTGAAGTAGCTTACAGAGGTTGAGGGGGGTGCTCGGCTATGCGGAAAAGCACCACAAAGGCAGGTGGAAAAGTGCTCACTGGACCCGTGACCGTCCGTGCCCAGGAGAAGGCACTGAACCGACACCCGAGCTGAGAGCAGTTGGTTGGCTCATAGCAGTGGAGCCTTCGACGATGCGGGCCTGCTTCTCTGGTGTAGTGATTGCGAATAAGCAGGCTCGCGGCCACAGCCCCCGGCAGCTGGACGCACGATCAGTTCGTGTCGACAGATGGGGGTGACTTATCACCGACTGACCCATGTCGTCTATGGGTGCAAACCAGGGACGTGGGGCAAAACAGCTTCTCCGGACACAGAGAAGATCTTACGAGGGTCACCCATTCAGATGCATGGGCCACAGCGACTTGGAATTTATCTTCCGTGAGAGCCAGACGAGATGCGACTGCAGTATGGTCTGTAGATTCCGAGGGCTGATTCGGACCGGCACCGGGTTCTGGTTGAGAGTGGGGCCGGAGTGACTGTCAGCCGAGCTCCCGTATACCGCTTCTGAGCACAGGACGCGGTCCGTGATCCGTTTGTTTCGGCCTCCGTTGTTGGGTTGGTACACATTCACCTTCCTGGACTTGCCGTGCTTTCTTCTCTTTGATTACTAAACCATCACTGAGTCGATGGAGCAGTTTCAGCCAATAGCGAATTTTATGGCCAAACTAGGTGGCAGGAACAAGAGTAATTAGAAAGTGGGGACGTTTTCATGCTGTTGAGTCATGATTGAGGAGAAGATTAGCCAGTTAGCTCACTGAAACACTCGATATGCAGCAATGTGGCATTCCATAGACCTAGGCGTGTGTAGGTATGCAGGTAAATATTTATACAAGACTCGGCTTTCCATTTCTTTTCAGTTGCTCGTTTCTGTGAGCTGCCCTGAGGCTGACTGATGCCTTCCCCGTGTACCGTACTTAGAAAGAGCTTCAGCCTTATCCACGTGCAAACTAAAACAGTGCATTGTCCATGTCGTGGCTCCTTACTGTAGTCACTGTTCTTCTGGATGGATGACCGTCCAAGAATAGAAGTCTAGACTGAGTCCCGCTGCTCCCGTAGTCATTGCTTTGACAGAAAAGATAGATGCTCTCCAGTGAATGCCATAGATCCATGTGTGTCTGTGGGTGGTTTGGTAATTAAAAGTCATGAACGCTGCACCGTTGGGGAATTCATTCGACAAAACAGTATGTGGATGAAACCTTGTCATGCCTCATTGCCACAGCTGTTTGATCTGAGGAAACTCTTCCAACTTTTGGAAAAGGTGAAAGGAATTACACCTCTGGAAGTCCCGTGGTCTGGTGTACTCTCACCTTTCTGAAGCTCATTAAATCCGTCTACCTCTGGGACGGCTGGCTAGCTCAGTCAATTGAGAGTCCTGCTCTTGATCCCGGCTTGGGTCTTGATCTCAGAGTTGTGAGTTTGAGTTGCACATGGGGCTCCAGGCTGGCGTGGAGCCTACTTCAAACAAAATAAATCCCTCTACTTCTCAGGTGGAGTGAGAGAACATTGTAGGCAAACGTGAAAATATGGCAGCAGGTTGTCTGAAAAGAACTGTGTTCGCATCATTTTTTTTTCATATCACCATACATCTTTTTAATTTCGTGTGAGTGTTGAAGAATGTTTTGGCAGAAAACAACTGCAGGTTAAGTATTAAGTAATGAATCCCCATGGAAGTCTCTATCCAAGTGCCATGTCTTGAATGACCAAATGGATGTTGCATTCTTTGTATTCATGGCTTAGCTATCAAACCAGCTACAGTTAGAGTTGAGAGAGGACTGTGAACAAAGGAAAGATCAAAGAGGGCAGTCACAGAAATCAAAGTTGGGGTCAGGTAGTTAAAACTCAAGAAACATGCATCCGTTAGGAATTTAATCTTGGAACACCAAAGTTTTTAAAGCTTCTCTTAGTTAACAGGAATCTACCTTTACCGTGTAATTTCAGATGGCAAAACAGCCATGGATAAAGAACAGAAGCAATTTTTACATATTGTAGCAGTTTTGAAAAGATTGAGACAAATGTTCATGGTAGGAAGTACATTAGTATCTGGTACATAGTAGCTTTATTTCCATATGACTGGCGGTGTGTCCTCTGTGTGTGGGTGTCTAGCTGTTGGTGGACCTGAGGTCCTGGTCTCTTCAGCTGTCCGTTTGCCTCGGGCCAGTTCATCCTGTGTGTTAAGTGTAACTGCCTTCTATCCTTAGGACCACGTGGTACTGAGCATCAAGTCCTCGTGGTTTTGTGCAAGTGATGTAATAAACAGATTCTGTTTTGTCCCTCTCCTGTGACATGCCACCTGCCTTTTCTGGTTCTAGTGATCTGTGATCTGTGACATCACTGTCCTCCCCAGAACCCTAAGCTCCCCAATCTTGGAAGTCTCCCAGACCTTGCCTTGAGGGTGAGCAACCCTAGTAAGCCTCTTCCAAATGTGTGTGTTGCCGGTAAGGGCTTGGAGGTAGTTTGAAAGGAAAAGTAATAATACATTAATAATAATTAATAATAATTAAATTTAATAATTATTAAAATAATACATTCTCCAAATGGGCAGGTTTAAATTTCTAGTCACCACCAGTCTGGTGTTACCTGTCCCACCGCTGACAGTCCCACCATGCCTGGCTGAGTCCTGAGAGAGAATGCAGTGAGCTCTCTTGCAGTACCCCATGGGGAACGGGGTTCGAAAGTGTGTTTCGATCTAGACTTTCACTGAAATAGGTCTTTTGCGGCCCCTTCAAGATAAGAGCACGTGGTTGTCGTTTTCCAGTTCTGCCGTATTCCTGTCACGTACGGGGAAGCACCTAGTAGGTATTTTTCTTGTTTCCTATGAACAACTCCTCAAGTTGCAAACACGTGGGCAACTTTTCACCAGTTGCATAAGGGTTTCGTCCACGGTAATCATTTTCCTACTCTTAATACCTCATGGCCATGCAAAGTCATGTTATCTCTGAAGGTAACAATTTCAGCGGACAATAAAACACTCCTGCAGATACTAAGCAACATTGTATATTGTCTTGGGGGTCAGTTTATTATATTCGGAAATTTCCAACAGTCCGTTTGTAAGTGGTTGGTTGAATTCAGGACACATTTTCTCATTTAAATAATGTTATCAATCCTAGAAATATTCCCAGGAGAGCACATAAAAAACTACTAAATCCATATGTAGCTTTATTAATGGTATGGGAAGAGTCCATTTCATCCAGTCCCAGTAGCTAAACCATGTGTTCTAAGAATGAATGTGATTTTGAGTAAATGCTGCCTGTACTTTGACTGGAAAATGTTACACTTTAAAACTTTGGAGATGGTGTTCCTCTGGAATGTATTAAATTGTCCCAAACCATGTTAATCAGGGTGTTGTGAATGTGTTGTACACAGGCCCTCCCATTCGGAGACGCAAAGGGACACTTGCGCGCCTCCTTGAAAACCGGCTCGCTTAATTGCATCTCTTTGTCTAAGCGCTTAGCATTTGTTCTCACACTGAAGTAAAAATAGGCTAATCTGACAGTGAAAAAATGATCAGATACAGCATTTGCATCACTTACAAGGAATAGAGCCATCTTTTCTCCTTTTTTTGAATGAGTAATTTAAGCTATTTTTGGTGGATAAGGGCTGTTGCAGCTTCGTACTGTCACCTGCCCGCGTCTTCTGTTGTAATGTGGTTGAATCTTACAAACAAGGTGATATATCAAAATACTCCTTTGCATAAGTTTTGAGAATGATTTTGCTGTAGTCTGACCTCAGGGGAGATTAAAATGCAAACTAGGGAGTTTTATTGCATTTGCTAAATTAATGCCTCTCCCACCCTATACAAAAAGCCGGTGTTACCTTTAAGAATACTTAAATTAGGGCGCCTGGGTGGCTCAGTGGGTTAAAGCCTCTGCTTTCGGCTCAGGTCATGATCTCAGCGTCCTGGGATTGAGGCCCGCATCCGGCTCTCTGCTCAGCAGGGAGCCTGCTTCTTCCTCTCCTTGTCTCTCTGCCTGCCTCTCTGCCTACTTGTAATCTCTCTCTCTGTGTCAAATAAATAAATAAAATCTTTAAAAAAAAATACTTAAATTACATTGCCACTAGTCATTTCAAGTTTGTATTCCAGGATGGTCAGAGTAAGTGAATATTCAAATGACTTAATTTTTATTTCATCTCCCATCTTTTATCGTGCAGTGCCTTGAGGTAGTACTTTCGCACAGAAAGGGTCTTGCAGTTACTATGACCACAGCTGTGGCGCTGATCAATAGCAAGGAACCTTATTCATTATTTCTGCAGCTGTTAGATATATATTTTTTTTAAATCAGCTTCTTTTTTGCCTGTATTGAACCAGTAACTAGCTNAAAACCAAAAAAAAAAAAAAAAAAGTGCTCCAGAGGAGCTCTCAAGTGGGGAATTTGCTGTGGTCGAACTCAGTAATAGGTCTATAAAGAACACTCTATTTTGTCAAGTGTCTCAGTGTCCGCAGTGGAAAATAACACACACACACGGCTTGGCTTCATCCACAGTTGTCTATGACTATAACCAACTCATCCCTGCTTTTCAAAGTCAGAGAATATGGAATGCTAGTTCTGTAGATAGGCATAACAAAATCTTTCAAGTAAAAAAATAGGTCAATGTTCACTGGTGTCTGAATATGCAAATTAAATGATTTCATTTTTCTTTTGAAATACTAAGGTATATGTATGTGTGGAGTCTTGGTTTAAGGGTTGTTTTTCTTTATTAAATGTGTATTTTGATTTTTCGTCATGAGAAATACTATCTTTAATGTGGTTTTTGGATCAAGAAGTTTATTTAATCAAAATGAAAAGGGAAAACAAAGGCAGCAGTGACCTTTGTATGAAATATTGGTCAAGTCTGATCGGTGCCTCTTGATGAATAAATTTCCAACCTTAAAAAATGGAACTAAGTGTACTTGACATGTCTTTCATTTTGAGGATGGTAGATGATGAAAGGACACAGCGTTTGCAAATGCCCTTTGAAAATAAAAGCTGAAAAATAAGTAAAATACATATTTTATAGTTCTGTTTTTGTGGGCCTGCAGCCAAATGACGACCATGAGTTTAGGTACACCCATGGAAAAATCACAACAAATGAAATAAAAAATTACTCCTCGAGCCCAGCGTTACTTAAGACAGTATGAGGAGCTATAAGGTGTGAGGTAAATAGAAAAAAAAAAAAGCATAAAAAGCCAACAAACCAATACATAAATAAGAATTTACAAAAACTGGGAGAAGTGACGCATTGGTAATATGGCAGGGGTTCATTATGAGTTGAAGACAGTAATTGCTCTAGGAATTCAGAGGGGAAGTTGGCTGAGGATGAGAAACTTGGCAAAGACTCTCCTTGGAAGATGAAGTTTGACTTGAGTCTTGAGGGATGAATGCAGTGTGTGAATTCAGAGCGGGGTGGATAGACGTCTTCTCCAGGGGAAATAGTCAGCAAAGCCGGACTGACCTGCGCAAGACTCAGTGCAGGTTTTCCCTGCCCACACAGGTCGGTAGGTGCACCTTCACGTACTGGACAGTCAACAGGAAGGTTTGATCACCGAGACGCTAGTTGGCTCCAGTCACTGGGGGCCTTTGCTCTACCAACTTTATGTAATTTAATTCCCACACAGACCCTCTGAAGGTTCATCATTTACTCTTTACAGATTTGGACATGGAGGGAAAAGATAGTAAATATATTCAGTGGCGTACAGTTAATAGGGCTTTGAGGGCAGATCTGCCTCTCTCCAAATCTACAACGATTCTGTATCACTGCTCGACTCGCGCGGCTTCCTCACGGTCACACAGCTGGTTAAATCCAAGTGTGGAGTTAGAAGCTGGTCTTCTGCCGCCCATCCTGCCGCCTCCTGTGTTCCATCCCCTTCACTGTTGCTCTGTAGAGATTTCTCCTTTGGCCAAGTACTTTCACATATCTCGTCTTGTTTTATGAAATAAAATTCTTTCCAGGGAGTTTGATCAGATCAGTATTCACAGAGCGACTTGGAGAGAAAGAATCTAACCACATCAGAGTTGCTAAGTGCCTAGCTGCTGATAGAGTTTGGTATTTTAACCCAGATCTTCTGACCCCGAATCCCTTGCTCATTCTGTGGTATTGATTTATTTTGAAATGAATGATCTTATGTTGCCTTATTTAGGAACTTAATTTGTATACACTCTCTTTGATAAAATCAAGAGAGTATCAGATGCAGTGGAGAAATGTATGCAGATAGGTCAAAGTCACCTTGAGCATAGCAGTTGAAATATTCTACAGTAGACTGTAGGATCCACAAACAAACGTACAAAACAGTTAAGTGGGAGAGGAATGCTATCCATACTACTCATTTAGAGAAGGACTGACATTGGACCCGTAGCATTTCTCAGCCTGCGACAGGCATGATTCATAGTTATGTTGCACCGGAACATGGTTATTCCAATTTCCAAAAAGGTTTGATTTTTTCCCAAACCTCAAGCATATCCTTGATGTTTATATGTAAAAAAAAATTTTTTTTTAAAAGACTTATTTATTTTAGAGAGAGAGTGTGAGCGAGTAGTGTGGGGAGGGCCAGACGGAGAGAGTGTCAGGCATACTGTGCGCCGAGTGCACAGCCTGATGCAGGCTGCATCTCAGAACCCTGGGATCATGGCCTGAGCCCAAGCCAAGGGTTCGTCACCCTACTGCCTGCACCACCCAGGCACCCCCCCCCCACCTTAACACATCACCTTATCATTTGGGTGGGGTGAGTAAAAACTTTGTCATTTAAGAACTAGCAGAAGGGGCACACAGGTGGCTCAGTTGGTGAAGCATCGGCCTTCGGCTGATCACAAGGTCCTGGGATCGAGCCCCATGTCAGGCTCCCTGCTCAGTGGGGAGTCAGCTGCTCCCTCTCCCCCTCCTTTTCCCCCCACTCAGGCTCTCTCTCTGTCTTTCTCAAATAAATAAAGTCTTAAAAAAAAAAAAAAGAACTATGCAGAAATCCTGCTTCTCCCATCTATTTCCTCTAGGGATTTTTTGATTTTTGCTTCGCATTTTTTCTGACGATCATTTGTGTCTTTGCATGAATCTCCGACTCATCTTTGGTACCTATGCTGCCTGAAAATTGTAGTCCTATCTGGGATCTTAGGGTATTGCAAAACAGGTCTCAATTTCATAACTTCATCTACTCTTTTTTTTTCTTTCGTTTTTTGGAGTTAGTTTCTGTTTTCCCCATCATTTTGTGCCTTGTCAGCATCTACCAGAACCAAATTAAAATTTATTTGGATTATTGATTCTTTGTAAAAATAAATATATTATTTAAATCTAGACCTGAAGCTTTGAAGGAAGAATGTATGTTAATATATTGAATAGATGGGTTTAAATTTCTGGATGATCCTAAAATGTAAATGTCTAATTCCTCCCTCATCTTCCAGGCTGCCTAAATCTCTATAAACCCTTAAGAAAAGAGGCACACATTACATATTATCAGGGAGCTTTAAAATAGTGTTCAGTGTTCAGCATCAGGATTTCCCTTGCATTTTCAAAGGCTTCCTGAATAACAGTATGAGTATTGGATCCAAATTTAATTTCCCTTCAAGGTCAACAGTTAGGAATATTTTTATCTACTATTTCTGAATGAGGTGGGAGTATCCTACATTATTTCCTTTTGGGTCTGCTTATTTTTAATATTTTATTATTATTGTTCATAGTCAGATGCTTTCAGATTGACCATAAGATTAGAATAGTATTCACTAAAACATTGACCAAAAAACATAACCTATAAATAAAATTTAATTTCTTTCACAACTGTCGTGCTGACTTAACCTTGGACTTTAAGTTAAGTCTTAATTTGAGATGACATAAACACATTTTATTCGCTATAGATCAGTGTCTAGTTTTACAGTAATTTAAGAGAGTAAGCTGTGTTCTAGTATATGCTAAAGCTGTTCTTTGTACAAGGATTTTTTCTGCATTAATGCTTATTCTAAACTGACAGAAAGTCCATGTTTTTATCAGTGGAATGAAGATGATGTGTGACTTCCAAGAAGAAGAAAAACTTACATTAAAGCAGATAATACTCTTGTTAAGGGAAGAAAGAAATTTTTACCATTAAAATTCTGAAAAAAAAACCCCAAATTTGCTTTGTAAAAATCGATTCAAATTTTTATCCTCTAAGATTGCTCATTATAGAAAAAATACTCTGGAAAGTATAGAAAAAAATACTCTGGAAAATTCTCTGTTAATTGACATCAAATTATTCTTGAGTCTTCAACTTTGTCAAGGAAGATGTTGAAGCGAATTGGATTGATGTATGCTTTCACCTTTTACAAAGTTTAGGCATAATGCAAATGAGAAAAATAAACATATTTGCACTGTATCAAGTTAAATTTCATACACATGATACTATATGTTGAAACATTTAAGAAATGTGTACAATTTCCTATTCAAGTCTGATGCTCTAAACTTTGAAGCTGCAGTGTTTCAACATCTGAAACTATTACAGGAGTATCAAAACTATTCTTCATTTTTCTTTCTTTCTTTCTTTCTTTCTTTCTTTCTTTCTTTCTTTCTTTCTTTCTTTCTTTCTTTCGTCAGAGAGAGAGAGAGAGAGAGAGAGAGAGATCACAAGTAGGCAGAGAGGCAGGCAGAGAGAGAGTAGGAAGCAGGCTCCTTGCCAAGCAGGAAGCCCGATGCGGGGCTCGATCCCAGGACCCTGAGATCATGACCTGGGCCGAAGGCAGAGGCTTTAACCCACTGAGCCACCAGGCACCCCCTATTCTTCATTTTCTTACATTTATATTATCATACTGTATCCTTCATATGTACCAGGGATTAGCAAATGGCACCTGTTTACTGAACTCAGTCGGCTACCTATTTTTATAAATAAAGTTTTATTGGAACATATCCAAGGTCATTTATTCTATACCTGTTTTTTGCTGCAGTGGCAGAGTTGAATAGCCGCCTATGTGGCCTGCAAAGACAAACATATTAATATCTCGCCCTTCCCGGAAGATATTTGCAAATCCCTAGGATGTATCAATTTATGTCCTTTTTATGGGACACAGGAAATGTGTAAGAGAAGTACAGCTGATTTATTAAGTTGAGGATTGCACTAATGGGGGTCCTGTACCTTTGTTTTGAGCTCTGCTGAGGAAAATACAAAAATCTATTCGTGGCTGGCTGTGAGAAGCCTAAACTTAAAACATTGGAATATAATATAATATAAATGTTTACTTCACAGTTATTTGAATTAGTGCCATGCTCTGGTATATGATGCTAACACTAATAATTTTTAAAATTATTTTATTGCAATTAAGATTTTATTACACTTAATATATAACATTGTCAACTGAAAAACTATTGTATTGGAGCTAGAGTTTTAGACATAGAATGGATCACAGGCATAACCGGATCCTTTTTTCAGGAGAGGAAAACATGTTGGAGAAATTGTTATTATTTTCTCACACTGTGATTCAATAACAACTGAACTTAAATCCTGCGTCAGCTACTGTTTCCATTTCTTTGCCTCTGAACCCATGTGAACATATTCCAGGAAGAAAACGAAAATAGTTCTCTACTGGTCCAGCAGTCATTGACTCCAATCTGAGAGTCCACATACACATTTTTGGTATTTGGCTGATTTTCTGCCATATTGTTTCTTCTTATTTTTTTGTCTTCGTTTTGATGATAAATCTAAGAATGAAGCATGCCCAGCGTCAGGAAGATGGCTGACTTTATACGAGGCTCATTGTGAGTTCTCCTACCTTTGTTTTTGCAGTTCTCTGGGTCCTTCGCTTATTTCAAGTAGTAAGAAAAAAAAGAGATGGGCTAGGCCCATGAAGGATGTGTTTATTCCAAAGAACACCGAATGATTTCATCACAGGTTGCTGGATGAACTTTGTTCTTCCAAGAAGAGAGAAGCACCCGTGGGTGGTAAGGAGGGGGCCAGTGCAGCTGAGTGCTTCACCCTGCGGTTTTGTGTGCCAAGTTCACACACCTGCACCCGGGAGCTGGCTCCACAATTATGTTCTAAGCAAGCATCCGATTTTAGCAACGCAGCAGCTTCCATCACATTAAATTAACAATCATTGGGATTTTATTGGTTTTGTTTGCTTTTAACTTGTAAATTCGGTTTGCTTTTATTGTTGTATCGTGCTAAAGATCAAGGAGGGTTTAATCAGTTTACATTTGCATCTATTTACATAACACGAAGGTGCTAATTTAAGTCAATGCTGGGGATCCAGGAGAAGTTGATTCTTTTCACGGGTGTATGTTTCTTTACTAAGGCTATTTTTAGAGCAGCTTTAGGTTCACAGCAGAAGTGAGGGTAAAATGCGGAGACTTGTCATGCACCCCGTGCGCCCATGTGTGCACGGCCGGCCCCATGACCGGCCTCCTCCCCCAGACTCGGACTCGTTGTAGCTGATGACCCTCTCCTGACGTGTCCTTATCCAGACTCCACAATGTACAGTGTAGTTTGCCCTTGAGGCCCGGTGTTCTGTGGGTTTAAACAAATGCACAGGAACATGTTTCTGTCATCGTGGTGTCATACACGGAATTTTCCCGGTCCTAGAAACACCTCTGTGCTCCCCTGTCCATCCCTTCCTTCCGCCGACCCGCGCACCACCCACTGATCTTTCCCTGTCTGCACGGCTTTGCTTTTTCCAGCATGCCGTGGCGTTGCATTTGTCCAGTGTGCAGCCTGTTCAGACTGGCTGCTTCCCCTTAGTGAGACACTTTTATGGTTCCTTCAGGCTTTTCCTGGCTTTTCGTCACTGCTCGTGTCTTTCTAGCGCCGAATAACAGCCCGCTGCCCCGATGAACCACAGCTTGTTTATCCATTCATTCCCACAAGACTTGCTGCTTGTGTGAGTTTTTGGGATTTGCGCGTGTGTGGGTATTAGAACTTTCTCTTGTGGTAGCATATCTATAAACCTAACGTTTGCCATCCTACCTGTTATTCAGTGTACGTTTGGTGGCATTACCTGCCTTCACACTGTGTGCAACCGTCAGCGCCATCCATCGGCTCTTTTCCGTCCTGCGAAACGGAGACCCTGTCCCGTTACGTACTAAGTCGTCTTTCTCTCCTCCCGCCAGCCCCGACCGCCCCCAGTCTCCTCTCCGTCTTCGTGGGTCTGAGCGCTCCGGGTGCCTCGCAGGGGTGCCGCCTCCCAGCGTCTGTCCCTCTGTGGCTGGCTGACGTCCCTTAGCACGGCTGTGCGTGCGCAGGACGCCCGTGCTGCCTGCGGGTGTGACCGTGTCCGCGGCGGCCTCTGCAGCCCCAGTCCGAGCGCTCCTCCTTTGCTGTGGTCAGGCCGTCGGAGAAAGTTGTGCTGGCCGGAGCCCGACGACTGCACGTGTGGGGCACACGCATTTCGCTGGCCCGCAGTTTGTGGGGAGACAGTAGGCGCGGCGCTCCTTCCTGCCCTTTTATTTCATGCAGTGCGAGACGAGTGGCGCCTGCAACTTAACCGCCTGGCGGGTGCGGGGTGCGCTGCCAGAAGCTCAGATTGCGCATCCGTGGGGCAGACGGCCGAGCACCCGACTCTCGGCGGCCGGGACGCGGGCTCCGTGGTGCTGAGCCCAGCGGTTCGGTTCCTGCGGCCGGGGCTGCGGCGCTGGCAGGGAGCAGTGCCGCTTCTGCGGGCATCTGTTCCAGGACGCTCCGGACACGCCTGCCCCCGACCCATAGATGCCGGCCGCGGCCGCCGTGCCAGCCACCTGGTCTGCGGGTCCCAGACGGGAGGGTATGTGTGGGTTCGTTCCCGCCCCCCGCGCACAGGCGCGCTCCCCTCCTTAGACCACTGGCCTCGGGTGTGCAGCGCTCCTCGAGGCCATTTGTCGTCGACTCACATAAACGTGTCGCTCACTGGGCTGCCCATCTGCCTTGGCCTTTCATCACCTCGGAACAGTCTGCAGGAACCACTCAACGCCAGGGTAATTGTGCATGGAGATGACAGCCAGGTTCCGAGTCCTTACGATGCTCTTACTTAAGGTGCAGTTGCTTCAATAAACCTTAATTAAGATGGGAGAACAAAAAGTCGTATTTATTATAATTTTTTTCTGCTACAAAGTGACTTCTTTCTAAATACTACGTGTTTCTCTGAATATTGAGAAAACCACCATGTACTTCGCAATGACTGACATAGGAAAATTTGGAATTAATTGGAATTATTTCTGACCTTTTTTCTCCTTGACCTCTCTTCGCTCATTTCTCACCAAGTCCCAACGAGTCTTCCTGCTTGGGGTATCTGGTTAATGATCACTCCGTTCATTTGCACTGGTCCTACCCTGATCTCCTTGTCGGCACTTGGCAATAGCTTTGCGTATAGCCTGCTCGCCCGCCCATCTCCATCCCTCACCTCCAGCGGTTGATCTCCCCCGAAGTGACTCAGCTCAGCACTGCCCATGTTGGGCCAGGTACTATTGCAATGTCTTTGCCTTCAGGGACCCATGAAATGGGGCCACTGGAAGCGCTGTTGTTACTGCCCCAGGGAACCACCGCTGTGGTCTTCCTACTGCTATTGGATCCTGTCTTCTTATCCTTCAGTTCCCAAGGGAAATGTCCTTTCCTCAGACAACTTGGGGACCCTTTTGAAATGAACTCTTTTTTTTTTTTTTTTAAAGAGAGAGAGGGATGAGAGAGAAAGAGGGAAAGGGAGAGAGAATCTTAGGCTCCACGCCCAGCATGGAGCCTGACGCTGGGCTCTGTCTCACGACCTTGAGATCGTGACCTGAGTTGAAATAAAGAGTTGGGCGCTTGGGGCACCTGGGAGGCGCCGTTGATTAGTGTCTGCCTTCAGCTCAGGTCATGATTTCAGGGTTCTGGGATGGAGCCCCATGTTGGGCTCCCTGCTCAGCGGGGAGCCTGCTTCTCCCTCTCCCTCTGCCTGCCGCTCCCCCTCCTTATGCTTGCTCGCTCGCTGTCTTTCTCTCTCTGTCACATAAATAAGTAAAATCTTTAAAAATAACAGAGTTGGATGCTTAACCGATTGAGCCCTCCAGGCACCCCTTAGATCAGCTCCTTCTGTCTCTCCTCATGGCACTGCCACTTACACCTCCTTGGCCTTTTGTTTCCTAGCATGGGATTACTTTGTTGATCTTTCCTTTCTTCCCCTAGAGGGCAAGCTCTCTGTCCGTCCAGTGTCACCACAGTTGACAGCATGGGATCGGTGCCTGATAAATAGATGGGGTATGAGTGAAGGAATAACGATGGGTTTGCTTTCTGCATCTTCCCTCTATGGAAAAACAAGCCTCTTCACATACTGTAAAAACTCTGTGCCTCATGCCTGCTCCTTCTCCCTGTAGCCTTCAGGCAGCTCGGATTCAGAGGAGGCCTCCTCTGGCGGACGTTTCGGCCTGCCTGGTAGCGCTGCAGGGACGGGCAGGTGCCACGCGCTGTACTTTTCTGTTTGTGTAAGTACATTTGGAGGGCCTGGTACGAGGACTCTTTTCAGGCTGACTGTTACTCTCCCCATTGCGTGGCCCAAGAGCTTCAGCCCACTAAATATTTAATAAAGATACTAAAATTGATTAGTTAAGAGTTAGCTTACAAAGAAGGCCAAACGTTTCTTCCCCAGCTGAAAATTTTGAGGCGACGGAAGCACATGTCTGTGGAGAGCTCACCGCTTCATCATCTTAACTGTCTGCCTCTTAGATAGGACGGGAAAACAGGAAGAGAGTGAATTTACTTTTCCTTCAAGGGATCTTTGTTTTACTAAGGTTGCAGAAGGCTTCCCTCGGTGATCCTTTTTATGTGATGGCGAGAATGGCTGGAGCCATCCTGGGCTCTTCCCACTGATAGGAAGGGACAAAGAAGATAAGATCCAGTGGAAATTGGGCGCCTGGGTGGCTCAGTGGGTTGAAGCCTCTGCTTTCGGCTCAGGTCATGATCTCAGCGTCCTGGGATCGAGGCCCGCATCGGGCTCCCTGCTCAGCGGGGAGCCTGCTTCCTCCTCTCCCTGTCTCTCTGCCTGCCTCTCTGCCTACTTGTAATTTCTCTCTCTGTGTGTCAAATAAGTAAATAAATAAAATCTTAAAAAAAAAAAAAAGATCCAGTGGAAATTAACAAGTATTTTTGTAAAGATGAAGTTTTCCAGTTTGGGGACTGTTTGTTCCTTTAGCACCTTTCCTGACTATTTCTGCATTAAGGTAAAAGCTCAGTATCTGTAACAAAGAGAAAGCCTGTCACAGTGGATCAAAAAGACAGACGTGCATTTCTCTCTTCCTGGGTGCAGAGTATGAAGCTAGATGTGGCTCCGAAGGATCATCCACAAAAGACCCCAGGGCAGCAGGAGACTCTCGCCCTCCTCCCACGGCTCTCAGTGCAGTCCCGGGTGTCCCAGAGTCCAGCGGCAAGACGGAAAAGGGAGAGGGTTCAGCATCAGCACCCGTAAGGACCAGGGAGTTCCACGCAATCGTGCTGTTTACTTCCCCTTCTAAAACGTAGACACAGACCACACCTGTACCCAGAGACCAGGAAGGAAGTCTGCAGTGACTAACCACAGAACAAAAAAAAAGAAAAAATTAGGGAAATACGCAGAAGACACGCCACGTCCAGTCTGTAGGCATGTACATAGATGCATAGCCTTTACTTTCCATACATACAAATACCTGGATTTCATTCTAAAAGACAACCCCAAGTCCCGTGTTCTGAGAGCATCCGGCTGAAAATACAGGGTCTGGGGAGAGATCCAGTTCTCGTCTGGAGGTCCGTGTGAGGCTCCTGATCACCCACTTTTTTTGTTTTTGTTTTTTTTTAAGATTTTATTTATTTCTTTGACCCAGAGAGGGAGAGAGATCACAAGTAGGCAGAGAGGCAGGCAGAGAGAGAGGAGAAAGCAGGCTCCCTGCCAAGCAGGGAGCCCAATGCACGGCTTGATCCCAGGACCCTGAGATCACGACCTGAGCCGAAGGCGGAGGCTTTAACCCGCTGAGCCACCCAGGCTCCCCGATTAACCACTTTTTAATCTAAAAATGAAAAGCTGACTTCCGTGCCCTCTCACATGTCAGCCGTCTGTGCAGTAACAAGGTTGGTATGAAGAGCTTCCATTCAGAAGGAAGAACCAGGAGCAGAGACGTGGCAGTCAAGAAATCTTACTGTGCTTTCATTAAACAGAAATTCCTCAAACACATAGTAGTTTTCCAGTTGATTTACTGCCCAGTAGGTTCACGTTCTTGTTGTTCCCAAAGCTCTTTTCTGGAGAAAGGTTTCAAATCTACTTTATAAGGTATTTAACTAAGAAGGAATCAGTGAAAGAAAAAAAAAGGAAATTTAGCACAAAACTTTCTCATCTTAATTCTGGCTACCATGAGGTCATCTAATAAATTAGGTGACATCCTGAGTCCGATCATTGCCTTAAGGCTTGATTTCTTTATTTGCCTCAAAAGGCTTGAGATGGCCTCTGAGGGAGGCTTCAAGCAACGTTAGTAACCCCTGCTGGTGAACACTACAGTTTTCTTTTTCTTAATAACCTCAATCTCTGACCTCCCTATTTCCTTACATCCTCTGCTTGCAAATTGGCCAATTATGGCCCCGGTTAATCTTCTTTCTCGGTAATGCCTTAATAAAAGCAGTTAGAGACCGTGAACAGAAGAACTTTCTATCTTTTTCATTCCCATCCTGCAAAAATTACATACTCCTCCTTTTAACTTATCATATCTGACAGGTTTCCCAACTATTTTCAAGGTCTGTCCAAGGTCCTCAGCTTTCTACCCTAACAGATGAGTTTCTTTGCTGCCCTTGTACCAAAACAATCAGCCTGGACCATTTTGGTTACTGTTACACGCCCCATACCTGTACCAGTTTTCATATCGGATAGTGGTCCTAACTTTTCATGGAGTAACACGCCGTGTGCTCAATAAACACTATGAAATACAAGCATTGTAAAGAAAGTTTTGTAGAATCCTGGACCAGTTGTTGGAAAGAGTTGGAAAAATCTTGCTGATCCCATCAAAAGTTGTTGACCTTTAGCAAGTAAAGGCGTTGGATCCATTTATATTTGAAACGTCCTGCCAGGGCGGCGTTTAAAGCTTGTTGAAACAAGCCAATACTGTGGGCAAGGAATCAGAGGCCAGTAGTAGAGCAGAAAGGGAATGGAAGGTCTAAGAGGGAGCTTCATGGGCTCAGCCACAAGCTATCCAAAAAGCCAGTAAGATGAAGGCCAGAGTGTAACAGTCTTGCTCTCAGGAACGGTTTGGTTGATGGATATAAAGGCACAGATACAATTTGTTTGGAATCGGGGAGCATTTCCGTGAAGTCTCGATGTAGAAATACCCCGTTCCTGATGAACTGTACCGAGATTCTCGGGTTGCTTTGGGGGAAGTGGATCATTTATCTCTTAATGAGTGTGAGAAGAAGAGCCCTGCCCGAGTTTCAGATTGTTAAGTCCTCTTGAGATGCTGCAGAATATTTCTTCATTTACGGTAATTGAAATAGAAGGTAGCCATGGACATAGGACTTCCAGTGTGAATTTCAAGTAATTTTAAAGATGAGTCATAAGAGGAATTTATCATCATCATATTACTTTGTGGTAACTGACATTATCCAAAAAGGCAAATATTTTCTAAATGAAAAATGCATCTTTACAGTTTTTTCCGAAGGGAATCATTTGTTTATACTATAAGAAAAGGGTACTGCTTTTCTTCTTTTTCAGTTCCAGGATGGAGAGGGTTTTTTTTTTTTTTTTTTCCTTTTTCTCATCTGAAGTTCTGAAGAACTGACCACAGCATTTACTTCAAAGGTCATTATGGTGGCTGTGCGGTCACTTTGGCTAGGCTGGTTTCTTCTCTGTTCCCGGCTGACTCTATGATGTGAATTTATGGGTCATTGAGTTTATTTTGGACACAATCTTGCAGCAAGGGGAGCGCAAGCTTATTTTTAACTGTGCTTTTTGATTTTGGAAATTTTCCATGCGATCTTGACATTTCGAGGGGGACTTTAATAACTTGCATGTGTCAGCAGTAAGAAGGAGAATCCCTTTGTGACTACCTAGAGTAGTTCCAGGTAGAAAGGACACAGTGGTGTGAGAATCGAGTTTACATGTACTCGGGAAGAACATCTATTAGCACCAGACTCCAGGTCTCTGTGCTCCTCACGCCCTCCTCCCATAGGGAAAAGGAGTTACGTATCTCCTGTGAGTTTGGGGAAAGGAATTGGGGGTACATGCCTCTTTTTCTTCCTTCCTAGGAGGCAGCCCACCCAGTGAGAGCATGTGTTCTTGTCTGATCCTCCCTAATCTCGATCCCATAAGATATGAGGGGCCCTGGGATCGTTAGCACTGCTGTTTGCTGGGTGGAAAAAAATGGGATCTTCTAGGATTTGGGTTTAGCCTGTTGTTGATAAACATCATATATACTTCTTCTCGTCTAATGTATTTATCTGTAATAAAAGTGATATTTAGCCATGTGTCCGCCTGACTACTTTTTAGGGGAAAAAAAAGCATCATTTGAGAAAGCCCAAATACTGAACCCAGGCCCTTTCTTGGATGAACCTTGAGAAAGAGACATGGGTTAGCATTTGGGACTCATGTCGACAGTAAGTTATCGAACCTGCCAGTGGGGGGTTGGGCTCGAGGCTTCTGGTCTGGGGATTACCAAAGTGGCTGTGCTAGAAAATTTGAAAGTCCTTGAGACACTTCAAAATATTCCCTTTGGTGAGTCAGTCCAGTTCTGGGCATATTAGCAGTAGGGAAGAAAATGTTTTCCTAGTAATAGGTTACCTGAGGTAAAAACCAGCCTCAAGGAGGATGCCAGCTAAGCGAGCTTGTGGGACTCCGCAGACACGGGCCGTGGGCGCAGGTGGAGGTGGCTTGGCCTAGACTCGCACAGGCCCTGGACACAGAGAGCTTCACGGCAGCTGGGACACATGAGGGCTCGTAAGACATCCGCTGGAGGAAGGGACGTGACACCAGGAAAATAGATTATTTTCATTTTCATATTCAGCACTTTCAGATACTATGGAGACAGGAATTGGCAGTCATTTGCCTTTTTTTTTTTTTAATAAGGTGTTTTATAGTCCGGGTTTCATGGGTTCATGCCAGGACTTTAAATTGCACCTAAGTTCCTAAGTTCCATGCACGTGGGGGCAGGGGTCATGAGCATGTGAAGTTCAAGCATTACAAGCTGTGAATACCAAGCTGATGTTGGCAGAAGGCGAATGGCTGCAGCCCGTTCTGTTGCATTTCGGGTTTTCTTAGCTGATGTCACCTGAGGAGAGGGTGCAAGGCAAATCCCTGGGATTCGTGTATTTGGGTCGTTAAGAGTCTCTCAGCAACATGTGGCCGAGTTGGCTTTGGGTGTGAATATCGATTAAGCTCACAAAATGGCCCTAGGTGTTGGAACTCATTGGGATATGATTTAAATTCCTGGGCTTGTGTCAAATCTATGAAAATGTCTAGCAAATGTCTTTCATATATATATATGCTGGAAAATTGGAAGACATTTCCCCAGACTAGCTTCTCTCCATTCAAACCTTGTTTCTCTTGCACATCAGACATACCTCAGTGCTGGGACCCGTTGATCACTGTCACAGACAGACAGAAGGCTGCCGGTCTGGCACCCCTGGGTGACGTCGCTGAGAGAATCAGCGCAGCAGGCAGTGAGAGGTTTTCCTGGAAGAGATTTTCCTTGCTATGCGGGGCTGTTGCAGAAGGCAGAGTAATCCCCCCCCACACCCCCCGGAGATGTCCCTGTCCTGATGCCCGGAATCCGTGTATGTGTTACCGTCCATGGCAAACGAGACCGCAGGTGTGATGAAGTTAGGGACCTTGAGACGGGAGGTGATCCTGGATGATCCGGGCAGTCCCAGTGTCATCACAAGGGTCCTATCTGGTAGGAACGGTAATATGGGAGAGAAATTAGGAGTAAACACACACAGAAATGATAACTGAATGCAGAGAAAGCATGTCACTTTTGCAAATGTTACTTTAACGATTGTTGGTGTGAACTGAATACATTATGAGGCCCACGGCCAGGAGTGGGATAAGCACTCAATCCAAGGCCAATCTGGACTTTATTTAAAATTTTGATATTTTGTTCAAAGTTCGGTTCCTCCTTCCCCTCCATTATTGGAGGCGCACGTCCCCACAAAAGCAGACCTTCCAGGCTGTCTGTCCACACCACCGTGTCACAGGGCCACACGCCTCCCTTCTAGGGCGATCGGACGTAGTTTGGGAAGTTAACTAGGATGAAATCCAGTTTCTGCATTTCTAACCTGTATCTTTCAATCCAGCTTTTATCAGACACACACTGTGTATTTTTATTTCCAATTGCCTGACTTCCCTATATCGTAATTGTTTCCAAATTCGGGTGAGAAAAAGTTTATATTAATTTAGTAGGTCCTCAGGGCATCTGGCTGGCTCAGTCGGAAAAGTGTGTGACTCTTGATCTTGGGGTCCTGAGTTTGAGCCCCCAAGTTAGGTGTAGAGAGTGCTTAAATCAATTTTTTTTAAAAGCTCTAATTTATTAGGTCCCCTTAATCCACAACATTGGATGATCAATAAATCTTTGCTGAGTAAATGTAAACTTAAATGTATTTTACTTCCACATTTAATTATTTTTTGGTGAATATAATAAAACCACTTAGCCATGCTATCCCTCTTTTTAAGAAATATAATTACTTTTTATATATCTCACTGTGTGTGTGTGTGTGTGTGTGTGTGTGTGTGTGTGTGTTGGTGGCAGGGAGAAGCCAGATTGTATGTATTAAGAGCTTTTAGCATGCACTGTATTTGGTTTGATTTGAATTTCATTTAAGTTCAGGGTGAAAAATAAAATCCAAGTTTGACGAAGAAAGAAAACCAGAGCCTTATGAAAATTACATCGTTTCAAACACATCCTTCCTTTGGATACAGACTCACAAGCAACAGTGATTCAGGCACACAGGTCTCCGTTGACCAGTTTGGTTTGCGATTCCGCTAGATTTTCCAGACTTGGAGCTCGTTGTTTGTCAGGCGGCCTGTGTGTTAATTGCTCAGCATATCAGACGTGTCAAAAACCAGAAATCCTTCCACGCTGCCTCGTTCTGTCAGTGTCGTGAATCCGTCTTCCACGTGTGCAGGTCAGTGGCTTTAGCCTGACACTGTGGCTGACCTTGGAACCTCAGACCCAACCAGGTTTGCAGGAAGGCATTTCTCCTTCATATGGTAGACATTCCCCTTTTTGAGGCCTTCCCCGGGAAGGCCTGCAGCCATTCAGAGATGGTCTGCAAACCTTTAGTAAGGATCCTGTCTTCCATCTGTCTGTGATTCTTGGTTCAGCATCCTGCAGGCCATCAGAAGCCTACAGAAAAGGCTCTCCCCTTTGCCGCATTCAGAAGCTTGACACAGGTTGTGCATCAGCTAAATAACGTTACAGTGTCTTTGCAAAAATATAACCTCCAGATACTATCTCTGTACTGATGTGCTGATTGTTCTCCTAAGGCCAAGAGTGAAACCATTTTAACTGTAGTATTGCACCGCTTTCTGCCCCATTGCGCTGCCAAGATTTTTCAAAAGTGTTTAGCAAGGAACATGGACAGGTGACCAGTCCAGCAGCCTGTTGTCTACAGGCCGAAATCAGACTTGTGACCAGCCCTGATTCCCACCACACTCCTGTCCCTGGCTGACCCGTTGTCAGCCTCTCCTTTTTAAGGCGGGAAAGTCCGTTTTCTGCGGTGCCCTCTGGGTGTGTGGTTAGTTTCCTGGCATCGTCAGGGTCGTGGGCTCCTTTTCTCCTCCAGCAGAAGCGTGGCAGGAACTTGCTGCCCCTGCTAATCTCAGGACCACTTCCCTTTTTCCTTGGAGCACTTCTGGGCCTCCGCCCCTTCATTAAACAGTTCATTTTAAGTGAATTCCCCTGAATGCCCTGGGAGCTGATGCCTTTCCATCAGACTCTGGCAGACACACGGTAAGCTGACCCAACTCCTATACCACATCTTATCATAGTCTTATATTCATATATTTATATATTCTTGGCACGTAGCTCCAGCTCACGTCCCTGCCCTTCACCCTTACTGTCCACACGAAGCCAGGACAGAGCCTAGCAGGGCACAGGGACATCCAGTTCTTAAGGGAGACTGTAGTGAATCGGGTGGTTTGTAGACTCTATTATGTCCTTAAAAATTCCCCAAATCATTTTCTTCTCCTTAATGAAACCCCCGCGCCAGACTTGAAGACAAGGAAGAATTAAATCCACCCCAGCGACTAAGTTTCCCCAGGAATTTTGCACTAAGCCATGTTTGCACTTCCAAATGCGGAAACATTCTGTGAGCTTTAGTGACGGACCCTTGTCCCCTCCCAGTGAATTATGTCTCTCTCCGAAGTGGAACCTAGCAAATGCCCCAGGGTTCTCGGAGAATGATTGCAAGTCAGAACCATGTCTAATAGAAATGACAGGCATAACTTATTTAGGAAAGCAGACGTGAAATTCGGTGTTGGCGGCAGATCGGATCCTTCCTGCCGCGCCATGCAGCTGTGCTGCCTCGGATGTTATGAGGCTCTGTGGGCCCGCGTTTCTCTGACTTACCGTTACCGGGTGCTTATTTGACTCTTCCTCCTCTGCTGCAAGCCTCTGCCGGACACAACACCTAGTTGTCATTCACTTACGCTTTTCTCTAAGTTCCTCGAATGCAGAGAAGTGTGTGTGGCCACGATGGCCATCTGCGGGTGGACGCATGGGCTCCTCTCCAAATTACCATTGACCCTGAGCAGGAAAGCGAACGGAATGAAACTCCAGCACGTGGTGTAGTCGTGGGGCTTTTCAGAGGTGCCCCGTGATTTTGGTGAATTTCACAACTTTTATTTTTATTATTTTTAAAGACTTATTTATTTCCGAGAGAGAAAAAGTGAGCAGGAGGAGAGACAGAGGGAGAGGGGGACAAGGAGACTCCCCGCAGGACCCTGAGATCATGACCTGAACCAAAATCCAGAGTCAGGTACTTAACCGACTGAGCCACCCAGGTGCCCCTTAAAACTTTTATTAAACAGTGTCTGCAAACCCTGGTCCAGACAGAGCCACCTGCCAAGAAGCTGAACACGACTTTAGAATAGGAGAGAATTTGCTAGACTCTGGATGGTAGTACCCAGAATTGCAAGTCCTGCCTCGACATTGTGAAGCCCCACGGGACCCTCAAGTTCTGTGAGCCCCCTCCCCGCCAGAAAGGTCCCTCGTGCAGCCATAAAGGCTCCCGGCCCAGCGAGACCCGCCGCACCTCGGTGCTGCTCACCGTCTCACGGGCTCCCCCCGCCCGCCTGCGCCCTGGTGCANCCCCCGCCCCAGCGAGCCCCGCCGCACCTCGGTGCTGCTCACCGTCTCACGGGCTCCCCCCGCCCGCCTGCGCCCTGGTGCACACAGGACAGCCCCAGCCCCTGGGCGAGGGACCACAGCTCCCGTCTTCCCAGCCAGCCGGCCTCGCGGGCCCCGCGGGTGCACTGTGCTCGGGAGGGCGCTCGCGCCGTGGGCCTGCGGCCGTGCCCTCCTCCCCGCGGTCCTGAGTGTGTGCGGCCGCGTGGTGCGGGGGCTCGGCCGCCGGGCACCGCTCGGCTGGAGGGTCCCTCCTCCTCCGGGAGCACAGCTCCCAGGCCGTCAGCGCAGCGGCCCCTCGGGCCAAGCCAGCTGTCACCTGCAGCATCGCGGGCCGTTCTGTGCACCCGTGCGTTCAGGGACGCGCGCCAGCTTCCCACCAGCGCGTCGGCACCGGGCTCCATGGCTTCTGGCCCTGGGGGCACGAGACCCCAGCCGGACGGGCAACGCTTCCTGTCGTCGGAGGTCACGAGCGACAGAGGACCTATGACCCAGACTAGAGGTCCAGTCTGCAAGTCAGTGCAGAAGTCAATTTATAATTCCGCGGAACGCAGAGCACGAGCTAATTAATTCCAGCCGTGGGAAGGGATTTCAGGAAGGCTTAGCGAAAGAGATAATGTTGGGGCTGGGCCTTGAAGGGGAAGTGGAGGTTGGCAGAGGGCAGCGAAGGGCGTTCCAGGCCGAGGCGAGGCTGTGGCTGGAGCCGGACGGACAGTCTTTGGAAGGAAGCGGGCGAGTGAGCCGTCAGCGTGCATCATGGGGTTGGAGCAGGGAGCGCGGTCTGGCTGGGGACAGCTGTGAATGCAGTGACCAGGCAGTCAGGCGGTGCTCGTCAGGAAGTGGGGGAGCGTGGGGCGTGGGGGCCCGAGGGGCTGCGTGCTGTGATGTCTGCTTTGAGCGCACGTGTATCTGAGCCTCCGGAAGTGCTCTCCGTAAATGGCGATGCGCATTTAAAAACACGCCTCACCTCCTCCTCCCAAGTCCTTGTCTGTGTGCATTTGTACAGACCTAATTGCAAAGTTGCAGGTAAAACGTTTGTGTTTTATTTTTTTTTATTTTTTTTTTTTTAAAGATTTTATTTATTTATTTGACACAGAGAGAGAGATTACAAGTAGGCAGAGAGACAGGGAGAGGAGGAAGCAGGCTCCCTGCAGAGCAGAGAGCCCGATGCGGGCCTCGATCCCAGGACGCTGAGATCATGACCTGAGCCGAAAGCAGAGGCTTTAACCCACTGAGCCACCCAGGCGCCCAAAACGTTTGTGTTTTAGAACGTTTTTCCAAACTCAGAGCAAAATGGGCTGAAGCCAATGCCTATTTTGCTAGTTATAGTTTTTTTCCCGCAAAATAAACCTTTTATCATTCAAATAATTAGGATTGGTTTAGGGAAAAAAATGTTTTCTCAGATGGCTTCTGAAAATTATAACTTAATATCACGTTAAAAATAGAAAAGGTTTTCTCTCCACCTGTTGGTTTCCTGACCGAATCCTTTGGCAGTCTTTTGCTTGCTTGTCTGTTGCACAAATGTTTCATGTTTTAGTGTGATAAAGATAAGGAAGTCATGGTGGGTGCCGGGGCGGGGGGTGCTGATGAGCAATTCCCTGCTACCATAAGGAAGGATCACAGTGGTAGATGTCTGTGCCTTGTGCACTTTAACAATTTGAGAGGAAACGTAACCTGTATGGAAACAAGATTCCATTTGCAGTTTGATCCTACCTCAGTCCTCTGCTTGTGCTTTCTAGATGTCATTTTAAGAATCAGTTGGATCCGTGAACACTCATGCATCACTGGAAAAAAAGTCTCATGTTCTAGTATACATTGTTATAAGTTGTATCTTGACCAAGTTCATCCATGTAAGAACTCTCTATGTGAATAGAACTATTAAAATCTAGAGAGGTGGATGCAAAAATCCCAATTTTCCTATTCTTCCCTCAAACCAATACATGTTTAACCGATTAAGTATAGCTAAAGCTGTTGTGATTAAGGAAATGATAAACAAACAAAAGAACAAACAGGGACAAAGCAGTTCTTCCTGGAGCAGTTATTTGTGACATGAACTAGATTAGAGTCCTTTTTGTTTCAGGTGCCTTTCTGTTCAGTGACATTGCTACACGTCATAGTGTCTGATCCCTGGAGAACCATTCAGTCTTGAAGACCCACATCATCCATGTGCTTCTCTTAGCAGGAGCTTCAAGACTGGTCCACATCTCAGTATTTACACGGGGAAGGATGAACTTGACCTAAATAGACTGGGCTGGGGAAAACGTCAGTAAAACTTACCGTGAAAGGTTTTGAAGTCATTTTCCCCTCTTTTGAACTAATTACAAGGGTGAGACATTGCAAACATCAAGGATCATGCATAAGGCGATTCAGAAACTTTCCTCCAGAGACTGTAGGGATAACATGACATGTCTGTCAGCGAAGCAGCGGGCGGGCAAGGTGATGTTTCTGAGAACGTGGCAGAAACTACCATGCACGTTATTATGCTGGAGAGCTTGGTATTTTTCAAATCATAAAGCTGCAATCTTGCTTTCCATCTTAGTAGAATCCTTCTACGAGGATGGGTATACATTTTATAGATGTAAAAAAGACCGTAGCACAACCTTTAATGGTGCAACTGGCTGGGTCTGGAAGATGCTTTTGCTTCATTTCAGAATCAGAGAGGCATATTTGTTTATGTTCCTTAGATTAATTGAGCTCCTTTTCTCTGAAAATTCCAAGGTGCTCTTGAGAGACGCTGCCGGTAATGAGCACGCAGTGTCTCTGCAAAGTAGAAGCCAGCAGTCAAGGACAAAGACAAGTAAAGGAGGAAGGGGCACCTTGAATATGAAAGTGAGCTGGGTCAGATGGTGCTACAAACTTGGCCTTGCTTGTGCAATGCTTAGGAAGCAGGACATTTGGGAGGCGGGCCTTGACCGTCCAGTAAGACCCAGAGGTGACAGGGTGCGGAATACCAGGCGTTTGATTGTCTGGACTTCGGGAAACCCACTGCCTCCAAGTACTGATGATACCATTCACGGTATAAATGATTTCCAAGTAGTGAAACCTGGTCTCGATGCTCCGGAATGCTAACCTTTCTAGGAAATCCATCTTTTTTTTTTTTTCCAGTGCCTTAAGCCTTTGATTCTGCTTTTGCATTCCTTCCCCTTCCTTCGCACAAGTCTGGAGGCCAGTGCTTTCCCACCTGCGCTCTCGCCTAGGGGTTCCAGATGCACGTGCGGAGCTCCGTCCTCCTGCGTGCTGGCCTCAGTGCGCCCCTTGACCTCAGACTGTGTTCATTCCTATCATCTCCTTCCCTTTCATCATCCTTGTGCTCCACAGTTGAGATCTCCCCCTCCCAAGGTTCCTCTGTTTTGTCTGAGGAACACTCTTCCCTATCAACAGGAGTCCCTTTGTCTTCGTTCTGTACCGCAAAATGTGTCTTACGGTCCAGGTTCTTTCCTTTCTCTTTATTCCTCGTCTTCCAAGGCTGACGCCTATTCCGCACCCTGGATTCCAACCCGGCGCCACTGACGCCCATTCCGCACGCTGGATTCCAACCCTGCCCCGCTCTGCGGTCCTCTCCTGTGAGTGGCCGCTTTGTTCCCCACCCCCGGGCCCCAGGGAAGCTCTTCTCTTTAAGCCGAGGGACCACAGCCACTGAGGGTTCTTGTACAGAATTCTCCGAGGCTGTGAGCAGGCACTGGAATCCTTCTCTCATTCGCAAGATCCTGATTTCTGATTGGAAACTGGGGGTGCTAATGTGCCGTGGATGGAATTCCAACCCCCCATTCCTGTGTGGGAGCCCTGAGCCCTACTATGACAGTATTTGGAAGTGGGGCCTTTGGGAAGTAAGTAGGTGAGATGAGATCACAGAGCAGGACCCTCATGCTGGCATTAGTGGCTTCATAAGAAGATGAAGCAAGATCGCAGAATCTGCCAGCACCTTGACCTTGGACTTCACACCCTCCAGACCCATGAGAGGTAAAGGTCTGTTGTTTAAGCCAGTCGGTTGGTAGTATTTTCTTGTAGCAGCCTGATCACCCTAATACAGGTGCTGCAAAGCCTCTGACCCCATCTCTTCCCTGGCAACGCAGATCACAGTGGCACAGCACGGTGCCCCGAGAAATGCTTAACGTTTCCAGTTCTCTTACCTGAGTCTAGAACCTTAAAATGTTCTCGGCTTTTCCGTCTTTTTAGAAAACTGTGAATACCAAGTAGGTATGTTCTCAAGTTAGTTATGGCACAGGAAGGGGAAAGGGGAGGTGGTTTATGTGGTAGGGGTCCAGAATCCCAGGCTGGAGATTCACAAAGTTGTGTTTCGTATGGGAAAGTCATTTTTTACTTTTGTTTTTGTTTGCAGTTCATAGATTTTTCTAAAGTTGTAAGTAAAATAAACATGAGAGTAAGAACAGGGTCGCTGGTAAATACGGACTACTTGGGTAGGCTAAAGCAAAATAATTTATGCCAGAATATCGTTCACATTTTCCAGTTATGATTTAAAGTTGGTATAAACACATAGGATTCTGTAACTAGCTCTTCAGTTCTGTGATGAACAAAGAATGCTTACAGCCTGGGTGCTGTAGGAAGATGGAACCTTTCAGTGGAAATAACTCATTTGAAAAAATGAAATTGGCTTTGCATTTAAAAAACATAAATACCTTAATTATTTGGCTCTCTGGTTGATTGGAAGTTACAAGAAGGGGATTGTGTGTCTTTGCCTTGTGTTTCTTAAAATTAATTTTAATACTAGCTGAAAGCGTGATCAAAGAAGATCTAACGTTCTCCAAGCAGAACGGTACTTTATGTCTAATCTGTTTCAATCCACTCCTGCCAGTTGAACCAGGCAGAGAGGTGGGGCCAGGCCACCCATGACCGCGTGAACAGCAGAGCCCGCAGGACATAAAGTGCAATGAGTCCGGCCTCTTGTTTTCGGCTCCCACGCTACCATCCCGTTCTTATTCATAAACAGTCATAATCTCATAGGAAACTCCTACTTCTCCTTGTAAGGGATCGACAGAATTAAAAATGTCAGTGAAAACATAAATTCATCCATCTCCCTATTGCTTTTAGAATGGTGAAGCAGAATCCTAAAGTCTGTTACATTTCAGGAATTGGCGTTGTTTCTAAAAATCCCAAACAATTTCCTTGACTTCTGTTTCAGTTAAATGGAGTTTTTGAAAGCTTGGCTCCACTATGGATAGGTTAGGAGAATACTTCTTAAAGTGAAGGAGGGGATTTTGAACAGCAAACAGAATGAGATGGAGTCAAAAGCCTTCTTTAGAACTTGAGTGGAATCACTGCAGGGCTTCGTAAGGACAGTTTGTACACACTTTCCGTGAGTGAAAGGGATTGAGAAACTTGCCAACCAACTGTTTTGGGTGCCGTGAGTCATGCTGTGTGAACGCAGATTTCTGAGTCACGTCAACCGAGTTTGCGAGCGCGTTTGGAGTCTGACAAACTTCACTGATGAGTACACAACATCAAATAGAATCTATTATTAATAATAGTAGATTAGAAATGAAGTACCGTTCTGCTTGGAGGAAACGAGGTCTTCTTTGATCACACTTTGAACTAGTATTAAAATTAATTTTACAAAATACTAGGCAAAGTCACCGCAATCCCCTTTTTGCATAACGTACTATTAATCTACTATAATCCATAACCGTCTTCGTAATTCGCTTCGCTTCGCATGACGGCATTGTCTGTAGCAACGCAGTCCCCCCAGAGAAGTGGAGGACAGGGGTCTCCTGCCTTCGAACCAGGATCGTTTGTGGCTGCCCGGAGGGCAGGGGAGAGCCAGGCACGGACGCCGTCCTTCCCGTGTGGCCCCCGAGAAACCGCCCGGCGAAGCACGTGGCACGATGACGCGCTTTCGGAGTCGCTAGCGTGTGTGCTCCGCTGCTCAGACAGAGGTGACGGCGGGACGGCCGTGGGGGCCCGATGGAGGCCGTGGGGCCCCGAGCCTCCTCGTTTGCCTTCTCTACCCCAGGCCCTAAGCAATGTATGAAGAAGACTCGGGCATGAGAGGGGCTGCGGTTTGTAGCCAATGGAAGCGTGGTGGCGGGTGTAACAGGAAACTGCCAGACACACTCGTGTGGACTGGTACAAGCGCCGCTGGACTTCAGTTCAGGACCCGGTGTTGGGCGTGGAAACACGGTCCCCTCGTTCAGGAAATGTGACGTGTCTGCTCTGTGCTCGGATCCGTGTTAGAAACCAGGGCTACGCAAGGACCGTGTGCCGCGGGCGGGAGCCGACTCTGCAGTGTCCGGGGAGACGAAGCATGGAGTGCGGGACGGCGACACTCAAAGCGGAGCCCGTGCTGGGGTCCCCGGGACACCCGGTGCAGGTCCGCTCCTCCTGCCTTTGCCAAGCCCCCGCTCGTGCCCCGAGGGGAGCTGCCGGGAAGGATGCGGCAGCCTGTCTCGGGGTTTCTCTTTGCTGAGCGTGCCCCCCTCCCGTGACGCCGGATTTCTGAACCTTGGCACTCGGACCTGGGGAGCCCGCGGTCTTTCCTGCAGAGGCCGCGGTGCGGTGGACGGTTGCACAGCATCGCGGCTCTCTGCCCCGGGAGCCAGTCGTGCTCTTCCAGCCGGGACAGCCGCGAGGGGCTCTGGGTGTGGCCGTGGGGCTTCTGGGGACAGGATCACCCCCCGGGGAGAAGCACGGGGCTGATGCCATGGTAGGGGGCCAGGGAGCTGTGCACAGCCTCGCCTGTGATTTATTCCTGTCCTCGGCAGGCTGGGCAGGCACGGAGCTGTGGTGTCGGGGCGCAGGGAGGACTGGTGGGGAGCAGGCGAGTGTCCTCCCAGGCTTCCCTCCTCTCTTCCGGCTCTTGTCTTGGATTTTCATCTCTCTTTCCACACGAATGACGTGGATGGGCCCCTGGGGGCAGGTCTCCGTGGGTACCGCTTGCAGCCAAATGGCAGCCCCTCCATGTTCCATCTTGTAGAGAAGACAGTGGAGAACACGATAAATGCACAGTCTCTTCTGTCCCCGGACACCTGGGAGCTGGTCTGCTCTGATAGAGCAGAGCAGGACAGTTGGTTTGCTGTATGCGTTATTGCAGGTGAGACGGGTAAACATGGTGTTTTGCTCCGGGTGCCTTAAAGTGCCACGGATGGGGGGGCTTCAACAGGAGAGCTTCACTGTCTCGCAGTGCTTGAGGCTGGAAGTCCAAGGTCAAGGGGTCAGCAGGATCGCTTCCTTCTGAGAGCGGGGAGGGCAGATCTGCTCCGGGGCCTCACCTCGCTTCTGGTTTTCGGGCGGTCTTTGGCATGACTCGGGCTCTGAAACATCACCCCGATCCGTGCTTCCATCTGCCTCTGGCATTGTTCCTGTGTGCCTTCCCTGCATCTTCCCTTGTGGACGTCTGTGTCCCGCCCAAATTTCTCCTCCTCGTAAGGACACCAGCTCCATGGCATGAAGGTCCACCCTCATGACTGCATTCAGCTCGATCACTTCTGTAATGACCCGGTCTCCACGGAAGGTTACATTCTCGGGGGCTGGGGACTGGGACTCCAGCTGTGAATGTTGGGGGTACACAATTCCACGCATAGCAGGGACTAATAGAGAAAACCTATTCACTGATTTAATGATAAAAAGTAATGGGATCAGGGCAAAAGAGAGATTATAATGTAAGTAAATTTCATGTCTCATAATAGGACATCGTTAGGTAGAGTTGAATCAGAAACTGGCCGCAGAAAGGTATAGTTCGGTGACAGGTAATTACTCCAAGAAATAGAAACAGAGATGGTTCTCAGTTCTTACACTTGAGGATTGGAGGTAGGCTCTGAACCTCTGGATCTGTTGATAAAACCTGTATTAAGGTGTTTACATGAATGGAACTCCTATCTCTTCTTAAATCCTGCCTGCCGTCTCATTAAGTGAAATTTAATGTCCAGTGAAAACTTGAGGCATCCTTCATTAATTTATTAAAATCACAGAGGACTTTCTGCCCCAGGTCCCGCCCTGTCCCTGTGCAAGACAGGGGCCCAGTGGATGAGTTTTCTATTCCTGGTGTAAAGAGTTACTACCATCTTAGTGGCTCAAAACAGTTCTGATGTACGACCTTGCCGTGCTGGGGGTCCCGGTCCCTGGAAGATGATACGTGACTCAGTATCACAGGGTTAGCAGAGCTGGGTTTCTTCTGGATGCTCCAGGGGACAGTCTGTTTCCTTGTCTTCTGCTTCCAGACACGCTGCGCTCGTTCCTGCTCCTGTGCCGCTTCCTCCTCCTCCGGAGCTGGCCGCGCCGCCCCCTCCAGGCTCGCTCTCTGACCCTCTCCTCCTCTTCCACACACTTGAGATCACACCGACCCAAAGGGAAAATGCAGGATACTCTCCCATCTCAAAACCCCTACCATAAGCACGTTAGCAAAGTGCCTTTTGCCACGTAAGGTAACGGATTCACAGGATCTGGGGGTTGGGATGGGACATCTTGGGGGGGGGGTTGCTTATCCTGCCTGCCCAACTCAGGAAAGGACAAGAAGGGTGGATGAAGCGATAGCCATGGAGGATGGAAATACTGGTCCTGAGAACAGGTCCTGGCTGTTGCCCCTGCGCTGCTTCTGGCCGTGCTGGGATCTCTTCGTCCCCTGGAGGCCACTCATCAAGCGTCCCGGCGCAGGTGGCGGGAAGACAGCAAATGCTCTGTGGCCCTGACGTCCGGGACGGGTTTGTGAGGTCCTTGCGCGGCGGGGTTTGGTCGGCGCGGCTGCAGGACCGTCAGTCAGAGCACGATGCTGTGCGATCCAAGTCCACGGAGGAGCTGTCAGCGTGGGGAGGTTTCCTGGTGCACAGAACCGCGAAACTGTGCGGAGAACGTCTCCACATTACAAGCCCATTAAACGTGGAAGAGTTTAGGGGCGCCTGGGGGCCTGAGTCAGTGAAGCATCTGCCGTCAGCTCAGGTCATGTTCTCGGGGGGCCTGGGATGGAGCCCACGTGGGCGATTCTCCCTCTTCCTCTGTCCCTCCCCCCCAGACACTCACTCTCAAATAAATAAAATCTTAAAAAGAAAAGGAACAGTTTAAAATGCAGACTGCGACTGAATTAAAAGGGAAGAAACAACATGCCACAGAATCCCTCTAACACGTCGGTCTGGGGAGGAGGAGGGAAATGAACGCATGGATGCTGAGAGCCCAGTGAGGAAGGACCTGTGTTCAGCGCGGGCTCTGGCTCCCCAGGACTGGGGGAGGCCAGGCACACTGTCCCTCTCGCTGCCCGCGGGGCATGTGAACTCGGCCGGAAATGACAAACTCAGTGATTTCTTTCTGCTACTTGCAGTGCTGCACCAGGGCTAACCCTTCACATGTGGGGATAAATTCGATTCAGAGAGAAATATCTAGCAATTACTGAATTCAGTTGTCTTTCTAGGAGTCCCACGCGCACACTTGCAGAGGCAATTCCATGCAATTTGATGTCAAAATAAGGCAAGCCAAGAAGTGAAAAGAAACCTGTGGTTCTTCATGTGTCTAAAATAATTTCGAAGGGCATTTTTTTCTAACTAAGATTCAAACAGGAAAATTATCTATGTTGGCTTGTTACTTTTTTGTTTTTAAGATTTTATTTATTTATTTGTCAGAGCACAAGCAAAGTGGCAGGCAGAGAGAGAGGGAGAAGAGGCTCTCTGCCGAGCAAGGAGCCCGATGCGGGACTCGATCCCAGGGTCCTGGGATCATGACCTGAGCCAAAGGCAGCGGCTTAACCAACTGAGCCACCCAGGCGTCCCTGGCTTGTTACTTTTATGTTTATTTCTGGGAGAGGTAAAAACCTTAAGAGTTATAATTGAAACCATTATTGAATTTTCTATCAGCGAGTATCAGTGTTGTTAGTTTCTTGGCCTTAACCAAGGTGGAATTCATGCAAAACATGCCCATCATTTCTGTTCTAATTACATCAGTAGGAAGGGAAAGATTTCTTAATTTCTCCCCAAGGTCAGTTTTTATAGATAACATTTAATCCTAGTAGGAAACCGTGCTCTCTAGAAGGGGTTAATTAAACTTGGTACATGAGCTGTACACTGATGAGGGACTCTCCCATGAGGAGAAGCTAAGTCCAGTTACTTGAGGAAAGCAAGAGAAGCGTTTGGTTGCCCTAGTTGGAGGAGGCAGAGGTAGGTGCCACACTCTACGGGTGTCGTAGGCAGACTTTTCCTCTCCATTCTTAACCTCCACGCGTCCCGTTGACTTCATGTGTTCATGCTCTTGTTTATGTGCTGAGGCGGCTACTTGCTCCTGAATGCTTCCCCTTGCTTTTGTCCCTTGAGAAGTCCTCAGCAAAGCATCCCCAAACCTAGGTCTCTCCACTCATCATTTCAGTGCCCCATTAACCAGAGTTATCAAATGTCACCCATAAGCCGCAAACACTGAAATGTCATTTACTTAGCTAGCCATTTTTGGGGAACTTCATTATTAGACAGAAAAAAGAATCAAAATGGTGCAGATCAATACAGCAATGAAATGCTTAACGTTCTGTCAGTGCTGGAGCAGATCTTAAAACTCAATTGACCCCTGGGGCAAAAGGAAAAAAAAACCACCTCAATTGGATCAGTCTGCGTAGCTCTTACGTAGTGAGAGGCAGAGATCATGGGTAAATATTTTGCCCTGCATCTGTAAAGGAAACATGATTTTGGCGTTTGCTTAATAAAGACTATTTCCGATTTAACAGAACAAAACCATCTCCATATCTTTTCACAGAGAAGAAAGTAAATCAAGTTGTTTATTTTTAATTAGGTTAAAAATAAGGTGTAACTTTTTCAAGATAGCCAAAACATCATTTTAGTAAATTCTGCAAATCATCAAGATGCATATTTTAAAAAAATGCATATTTTCATTTCAGATTCCTTTAGAATCTAAGACTTATACTACAAAATTTATTTTAGTTATAATTTTAGTTTTGGAATTAGGTTAATTTGGGGCATTTAAATGCTTATCACTAATTGTATTTTGTCATCATGTTAGAAGATTATAAGCATGTTTTCTTGTATGTTTCCCCCTATCTGTTATTTATGGGGGTAAATGATAAAACACATTGGTTGGATGTCTGTATTTTAACTGTAATCCTGATGAGAAAGCATTCCAGAATGCTCAGAGAATTCCGAATTATTGGCAATCTGTACTCTTGTTCATGGCGACAGATTACATATATTCATATATTCATTTTCTGTGTTTCTTGTTGGTGTCAGGCCCCTCATTACTTGGTCTCCATCCCACTCTCTTTACGTTTTCTTTGTGTTGGAAAGTGCAGAAGCTTACTAGGATCCGATGTGATCCTATCTGATCTGTGCACATGAAGCAAATTAGGTTTGGTAAACGGAAGCCAGGTCAACACACATGTAGTCTTAGTCAGTCCCAAGGCCTGTGCATGAAGGCGAGGTCGTTCAGACCAGGTATCTGGGATGATGCTACATGTGTGAATTCTAAATCCTTTAGCCTAGAGTAGAGATCTGAGATGATGTTCTGTACGTGAATGGCAAATCCTGCAGCCGAGGGGCGCCTGGGTGGCTCAGTCAGTTAAGTGTCCCAATTCTTGATTTCAGTTCATGTTATGACGTCAGGGTTGTGAGCGCTCTAGCCCCATGGCAGGCTCTGCCCTGGGCACAGAGAGTGCTTAAGATTCTCTTTCTCTCTCCGTCTGCTGCTTCTCTCTCTCTCTTTCTAAAAAATAATAAAGAAATCCTGCAGCCTCGACCAGGTATCTGGGATGCCGCTGCATGTGAATTCTAAACCCTCCTCTGGCCTTCCCCCCAAGGAGCTGCTGGCCTTTTCGCTGGGTGTCTGAACACTGCAGAAGGAGAACATATCACATCTTTGCTTTTGTAGACACTACCTCTGAGCTGATTCTAAGCTCTGGGTTTGAAAATGCCAGTGATTCCATTAGTCCGAGTGGAGGATTCTGGGAGTTGGGTAAACATAGAATTTGGGGGCAGTGAGCCCACGTATCTGGAAACCCATCCTGTCGCCATTTTCCTGAGACCTAAGGGCACAATTGGAACAGAAATAGTCAGCAAGTGGGAGAATCCCCACACTTGGCTCCATGATCCCTGGAGTACAGATTGTCATGATAGGAAGAAATCAAGTAGACGCCTATAGAGCTGGCTTCTCTATTAAAATACTGAAAGAAAATTAAGGTTGCATTTCTGGGGAGAAAGGCAGAGAGGTTAGTGCCTCCATCAAAACTCAGAACATTTAGGTGCATTGTTCTCTGTCACAGCCCCATTTGACTCCTTGTTTGAGCTGTGTGGTTGATGCCTGGGACTTAGAGAATGATACGGATTCATGATCCCAGAGAGGTACTGGATCAGTGTGTAGCTTTGGTCAGGATATCATTTGTCTTATTTGAACACATAACAAAGAGCCTGGCCCAGATCGTCAGTGAGCGAATCCGTTAATACCCACTTTCTATCTCTATTTATTCTCCCGGTGTTTATTCTCTCCTAGATAACTTTTTCACATCAGCCTCACTAAGTTTGAGCAGGCCTTGGCCATCAAGTTGGACCCTGCATTATTCCCACTTGTATCTGGTCTTGTTAACTGAGTTCAGGCCAGTGGAATATGAACGGTGGTACCATGAACAATTTCTGCCTGCCTGCCTTGAGGAAGACCGATGCCTTCCATCCCTGTTTCCTTCCTATTGGCTTAACCGTGTTGGCCAGTGGAGCAGCTGACTGTAACCTGGAGATGTCCAATCAGATGCTGGGGGTGGCAGCCCTATCTTTCCAGCCCTTGACCCATCCCCCCATCTCTGGGTAAACACCTATCCTTGAACGATTGTATTTGTAGACTTTGTGTTACAGCAGTTCAGGGTGACGCCCGCATGAGAGAGAATATACGTTTCTCTTCACTTAAATTCACTATTTCACATTGTTGCACGTTGAAGAGGCCTGGGATGCTTGTTCAATCCCAGATGCTTACACACACACACACACGCACGCACACACGGAGGTGTCACAGGATCCACTGATTATGTTTGTACTCTAAAATCAAAATGTTTTTCAGAAATAAAAGAAGGGTCATGTTACAGCAGAGAAGCCTGACAAACCCGTGGTCAAGGTTAACATCGCCCGCGTTAAGTCATGTTGACAGCATGTAACCTTGATAGATGTGACGAGAAACATACTTGACCTCTGTGGTCTTCCTCTCCAGTCCTCCTAACCCCAGTCAAAGCATGAGAAAAAACATGAGACCGAAACAGATTTGACAGATGTTTTACAGATTACCTGACTAGCATTCCTCAAAGCTGTCAAGGTCATCAAAAACAAGGCAAGTCTGGGAAGCCGTCCCGGTCTAATAAAGAGACCAAGAACACATGACCGTAAACATAATGCGACGTCCCAGTTGGGATCCTGGAGCCATAAGTCAACACTAGGGGAGAAACTAAGGAAAATCCAAGTGTGGGCTTTAATGACGAACGACGTCTCGGGATCGGTTCGTTCGTTGTTACAAATACAGCAGACTACTGTCAGGTGCAGACAGTCAGGGGAGCTCGGTGTCGGTGTATAAGAACACTCATATTCCTGCAACTTTCCTGGAAATCTAAAGCTAGTGAAGCCTTACTAAATGTTTTAAAATGCCCTTCCGCATGTTCTCTCTTGGTTTGGAGAGATTTTCCGTTTAAAGGTGACGTGCAGTGGGAGGTGGGCGAGCGTGGATCAACCCCCAGAGATCCCTCGCTGTAACACAGAGCAATATGGACGTCGCTGGAAGGCGAGGGAGAGGTTCTGTTTGTCTGTAGAATGTGTGTGTTTACAGGTGGGCGGAAAGGAAGCGTTGGAAGCAGAGGACAGAGTCTGGGAGAGTAGCTAAGTGCTAGAAGGCCTGTCCCGAGAACTCGGTCGTCAGTGGGATGCAGACTCAGGGAGACAATATGAAGACCGTCTTTGCAGCTGCAGTAGGAGATGAGGAAGGAAAGATTGTCCCTGTTGAGGGAAAAAAAAAATGTCCCTTTCACTCAGAAGTTCCAATCCGGGGACTTCTGTCTTCACTCTTCCCAAAAAAGTACACAGCTTGGTTGAGAATGAGGGAAACAGTCGTGGGGTCACAGGTTTAGGCATTTAGGTTTGGGGGGGAGGCAGCATTTGTCCAAAGCTTCAGGAAAATGGAAGAAGTGTAAGAAGTGTCCCAGACCCCAGAAGCAAAGACTAAATACCGCAGGGCTTTTTAGTCTGTGTTGTATCTTTCTCTGTGGTTGCTGGTTTAATTCGCTCTCTTGGTCACTTGCACTGCTCATGAAAGTCGGGGTAGCAGGGCTCCTGCGCCCTCATTCCCGGATACTGGAGGGTGGGGTGCTCCTTACTGAGGCGGAGAAATGGCCCCCCAGGGCGGACGGAGGGCGCTGGGGCCAGGCTGCCTGCCTCCGACTGAAGGCAGGTACTCCGTCTCTCTGCGTTCTCATCTGTAAAACGAAGCAGTACACATCCCCAAGAATCGTGATAATTAAACAGGACACATAAGCCAGCATTTGACGTGTGCATCAGCTCAGAGTTGGACTTTTGATGGCAGGATGTGTGCAAAACTGGGTTGGAGCTGTTAAATGCACTGGCGCGATACCCGAAGCAATCGGAGCTGGGCTGAGAAGATCGGGAAGACCGGTAAAGGGGTGACGGGGCTGGACACGGAAGGTGTTGTGTGGGCGCGTGACGCAGAGGAGTGGGAGCGTGAGTGCCCCGAGGGGGGGACTGTTTCGTATTAAGACGTTGGACGGAGACAAAGCCACCCCAAAGGAGGGCCAGGACCAAGGCAAACCCAGAGTGTATTTGGAGAAGTCGGTATGTGGGGACATCCACGGCGTGGCTGGTCCAAACACAAAGCCGTAATGGCTTATTGCTTCTGTAAAGACAAACAAGGGAAGATACCAAAAGGAAGAACACTCTGGACATGACAACAAGGGCCACAGACGGACAAACAGGGGAAGTTAGGGAAGGGTGAGAGGTCAGCAGCTGGTACGCAGAGAGAAGAAATCACCCCACTGAGGTCTTGAACCATAATCAATATGACATTCCCAGAACTTAGCAGTGTTAAAAAGAAATGCAGTTGACCTGTGGTAGCACCATATCCCAGTAATTTCCTTGTTTTGGACTGGTTTGCTTCCAGACTGCCATCACAGTAAAATGCACGTCTGCATATTCCTCTTAAGGTAAAGTGTATGACATGGTATTCGATTCATTTTGGCCGACAAGTACTGTAAGCAGTACTTGTGGATTTTTGAAAATTGGTGTATTGCATTTGAAGGTCAATGTCCTCATTATATGTTGGATGCTCCATTATGCCTTCGATTAGCATCGTAATTCGGAGGGTCTTCCTGTTCTTTCTCGTGTGCACTCCGTTTCGCCTCTGAAGGTGCCAATCATCAGGAAAAGGGCATGTTTTATAGGGACATGATGGAGTTGCTAAAGCTAAATGATTGTAACTGATTTGGGGTTTTTTTCTCTTGTAATTTTTCTTATACCATTTTGCATGCAGAATGTGATAAAGTCCAAATCCTTCATTAATGGATGGCTTCAACGTTCCCATGTCATACGACACGTTGAATCTTTCGTTGTATTCTCAGTTATTTCTTTTGGCTGTGAACTTGACCTCAGAAGTACTTTTTTTTTTTCCTTTCCTTTTCTTCTTTTTAAAGATAATAACCAAATGTGATTCTCTTTGAAGGGACATTTCTGTCAAGAGTTTTGAAGGGTACTAATGCAACTAATCTGGATGACTCTGGAATTCAAAGTGAGCGTGTATTTTGACTAGATGTGACATGCAAGAAAAGACCTTTGATATCGTCACAGTTTGCAAAGCTATTACATAATATAATTGATTCAAGATCATGTCTTTAAAAACTTAACTCCTTACTGATAATGTAACAGGTAATGTTCATAACACTGACATTGAAAATCCTTTTCCAAATAATGGAATCTAATCACAGAAAATAGAATCACCGCTTACTTTATTGTTAGACGTAGATTATTTTTCAAGGTCATTTTAGCTTTACTGAATTCTTGTAAAATTGGAAGCAAATGGCACCTGTATTTTGTGGAAAGCCTCAATTTTAAAAGTGCATGGAAGGTTGCTTTCTTCCATTTCTGTGTTGGAGAACAGAACAGAGGACGCTGAGTCGTTGGGAGGTTCTATGTACCAGGGGCGAGAAGCATGACAACTGACAAGCTGACCCTGATGGTTTTCCATCATGTGATTCTAGAATGTTTATAAAAACCTCATATGACCTGGAGACTGCAGTAGTTGCTGAAGAAATCTGGTCTTGCCGTCATCTGCTACTGTTGACTTCGGGTCTATTCCAGGACAAGACATTTAGCCTCTGGGATAGTGTTAGTCCCTCATCGGTCTAGTGAGGAACTCACGTGAGTGCATCATTATCTGCATGGCAGAGCTACCGAGAATCATTTGTGATGGATCATGCTAAGATTAAAGGTACAACTGAAGTCGCTAATTTAGCCACATGTATTCAACCATGTGATGGTATCATCATTCAAGCAGTGGAAATGGAGGTAGTTATGGAGAAAAATGTGTTTGTCTTCACTTAGGGGTTCTCAGAGTGTGGTCTTCAGACCCACAACATCAGCATTACTTGGGAACTGGTGAGAAATGCAAACTCTTACGCCCCCACCCCAGACCTTCTGAGTCAGAGCCTCTACTGGTGGGTCTTGGCACCCTGTGCGTTAATAGACTTCCAGGTGTGAGACCCACAGCTCTAAACCAGAGGTCAGAGATTTGCCATCCAGGGCCAGAGAGTACATGTGATTGGCTTTGTGGGCAGTAGGGTTTCCGTCTCAGCCACACAGCTCTGCTGCTTTGGCCTGAAGGTGCCCACAGACGATGCAGGAGTGAATGGGTGGGGCCGTGTTCCAGTAAAACTTTCTTCATTAAAAGATATAGGAGGGTCTGCTCAGTGGGCAATCATCGCAGACCCTTCTTCAGAACTTCTCTTACTGGGCACCTGGGTGGCTCAGTCAGCTGAGCATCTGACTCTTGATTTGGGGTCAGGACGTGATCTTCAGGGCTGTGAGATCGAGCCCTGCGTTAGGCTCTGTGCTCAGCAGGGAGTCTCTCTTCTCTCCCTGTGCCCTGCTCCCTGCTCACTCTCTCTCTTAAAAATAAATTTTAAAAAAATCTTTAAAACTTCTCTTACTAATTTTATATCATTTGGGCTGGTTTTCTGTGAGTTGAAGGCATTTATCCACCTATATTTTTTAAGAGGTTGTTTTTTATGCAGAATATGTTTATTCCTGAGTACAGATTGAAAAATACGATTTTTATTTAAATTTGTAAGGCTTTTATGTGTAAACAGAAAAAGAGATACTTATGATAAAATTAATTTAAGGAAGATATATATTCAGTTTAAAGTATTAATAGTATATTTGGATTCATTACAAATACATAATGAACAAAATCTTACCTTAGATCTTATGACTTAGTTTGGACCATTTCTTATATGTCATCATCCTTGCATTTCAAGAAATGAATTTTAACGTTTCCTGTCAGCATGGGAGGACTTCAGAGACGTCATTGCCTTCACCACACAGCTAATAAATGAATGCCATTGATCATTTGAGGAGTCAGACCCTGGAAGCTATGTCAACGAAAACCATTCACTGTTACCGGTGTTCCTGATCACATAGATGCTTGGAATCCACAACTGGGAATTAGAGAATGTATCAGTCAAAGACTCATTCATGATACAATGTCGCAAGATTCATTTTATAACAGTTTCATGTTGCAGCCCTAGGTTTTAATCCATGTCATTTCTGATTTACAGTTAAGCATATCCTGGTAAATCACTTCTTTCGTCTGTCTGTTTAGCACAATGCTTTGACCTGGTGCCAGAGTAGATTTCACTTTCACTCGAGATCAGTGCGCTTCTTTCTAAGCCTCATCAGCTGCCACAAAGGTCCAGGAAGCAGCATCTAAGTGACTCCTGGCCGTTTCACCTTGTTCTCTGAGAGCTTTCTGCAGTGGGGCCTGCTTCCGCAGGCGTGGCAAGCTGGTCCAATCACCTGCCCCCAACTTGTTGCCCTGTGGGTGGTAATACTATGCTGCCCATCACGGACACATTAATGTGCACAGCTCACATTCGTGGTTTCCAGCAATTTGTTGTGTTGTGGATTTTCGCCCTTAGACGGGTGTGACGTGATCTCTCCTAATTTGTTTTTTGCCTGTTGATGAGGGATATTGAACGTCTTTTCATATATCTTTTCTTATATCTGTTGGCTATCTGTAGGTCTTTGGAGAAATGTCTGTTCATGTCTTCTGCCCATTTTTAATTGGATTATTTGATTTTTGGTGTTGAGTTGTATTAATTTTTTACATGGTTTGGATACTCCCTCATTATTGGATATGCCTTTTGCAAATATCTTCTCCCGTTCAGTCGATTATCTTTTAGTTTTGTTGATAATTAATGTTGCTCTGCAGAAGCTTTTTATTTTGATGTAGTTGCACTGGTTTATTTTTGCTTCCAATTCCCTTGCCTCAGAAGACATATCTAGACATATCTAGAGAAATGGTGTTATGGCTGATATCAGAGAAGTTACTACTGCCTATGCTCTCTTCTAGGATTTTTATGGTTACAGATCTCACATTTAGGTCTTTAATCCATGTTGAGTCTATTTTTGTGTCTGGTGTAAAAAAGCGGTCCAGGTTCATTGTTCTTCATGTGTCTCTCCAGTTTCCCAACACCATTTGTAGAAGAGACTCTTGTTTTCCCATGGGATGGTCTTTCCTGCTTTGTCAGAGATTACTTGACCATATAGTTGTGGGTTTATTTCTGGTTCTCTGTTCCTTTCTGTTGATCCGTGTGTCTGGTTTTCTGTCAGTACCGTAGTATTTTGGTCACTACAGCTTTGTAATATAACTTAAAATCTGGGATATTGTGATACCTCCACCTTCGCTTTTGTTTTTCAATTGCTTTGACTATTTGAGGTCTCTTGTGGTACTATACAAATTTTAGGATTGTTTGTTTTAGTTCTGTGGAAAACGCTGTTGGCATTTTGATAGGAATTGCAGTAAATGTGTAGATTGCTTCGGATAGTATGGACATTTTAACAGTGTTTGTTCTTCCGATCCATGAGCATGGAATCTTTTTCCATTTGTTTCTGTCATATTCAGTATCGTTCATCAGTGTTGCACAGTTTTCAGAGTACAGGTGTTTCACTTCCTTAGTGAAGTTTATTCGTTAAGTATTTTGTTACTTTTGGTACAGTTGTATGTGGGATTGTTTTTAAGTGCCGTTACATAATTTATTGATAGTAGAAAATTATTTCCTTTTCTCCTCTACATTTACAGAGCTCAGGATTATTATGAAATGTATTTTGGGTCACTTATAGCACTCACATAGTCTTTTACTTAGAAGAGAACCACTGTAAATATTGGCTGAGATACTGAGTGAATTAATTACTGAATAAATGAATCAGTCAGTGAACCATTAGTCCATGTAACTACTACAAAATGATGATAGATGATTGCGCTATGTCCATATGTGAATACATGTATGTATTTATTTACTGGATATATATTTTTTCTCTCTTGGTTAGTGTATCCATTTTATGTTGTAAAATATTCTTAAACAAAATTACTATAAAACTGTGTTGGGTTATAATGAAGTTTCCACAGGCACTAAAAACAAAACAAAACAAAAAAGATATTCCATTCCCATTGCATCCAGAATTTAAAAACTATTACTTTTGGATCATTTTAACCATATTTTTATATTTTTTTCTGAATTTGATTATATTTGTTTTTAACATGCAGTTTTTCTTTCTTATCAGTTTTTTTTCACATTTTAAAATTGATTTAGAGATTATATAACCCATAGAGAGCTCAATTATTTTTTCAGTGTTCCTATAACAAACACTGTGAGGGCCTCCTCGGGGTTAGGCAGAGTATAATGACCAGATAAGAGAAAGCAAATAAGACAGAACTGGAAGGGGAGAAAGTAAGGAGCCCCTGCAGGAGCAAGGCAGTGTGAGAAGTGCCATGAGGAGCCCACGTCCCGCACTCGCTAGGGGCACGTGCATGGCCTCCCAGCCCCCGCAGCAGACCACGTCGGGGAAGGAGTGCCGTTAGCAGCTCACATCCCAGAGGATGACCTGTGATCAGACGCCACGTGGCCTCCAGCCATGGGCAGTGTAGTAAGGGTGTTGCATATTGCATATAACTTTATTTGCATATTGCAAATAACTTCTTTTTAAAAATTTTAATTCTAGTATATTTAACCTACAGTGTTACATTAATTTGAATTATTGCAAATAACTCTTGTGCATTTCTGATGTAAGTACAAATGTGCACAACCCCTGCAGAGAAATACATGCCAGTGCCTATCAATATTAAAAACATGTTGATTGGGTAGTGATTGTTGACACAGCTGGTTCATTTTGGGGAATTCCTCCTGGTGGGTCATCTTCCATACCCGCTTAGTTAGCTGCTGTCTGCATCTTACAAAGCTAGGTTCAACTTTAAACCCCCCCGGAGCTGGGCGCCTGGGTGGCTCAGTGGGTTAAAGCCTCTGCCTTTGGCTCAGGTCATGATCTCGGCGTTCTGGGATCGAGGCCTGCATCGGGCTCTCTGCTCGGCGGGGAGCCTGCTTCCTCCTCTCTCTGTGCCTGCTTGTAATTCTTCTCTTGCTCTGTGTCAAATAAATAAATAAAACCTTAAAAAAGAAATAAATAAAACCCCCGGAGCCTAGTATAGTACAGTGTCAACTGATTATTCACCTTAGAAATGTGATTGAACAGGCATGTGCTGAGCGTCGAGTGGGGCATGAGACCAGTTTAAATAGCAGCAGAATCGGGTCTATTTGTGTACAAGCAAGAAAGAGATTGTGAAACACCTACCATCCTGTGGCTGAGGGAAATGTCACCCACGGAGACACCGACGAATCTCTGCAGTTATTGTCACAGACTCACATTCTGGACAGAGATGTGTGTAGAACACAGACACGCGTCTGCCGAGCGCCCATACAGTCACGCACGTACCGCTGACCTTGTCCGTAGAACACCAGCGATGGCGTGGCCCGGTAAGGCTCCCGTCAGCAAGGGAGAGGAGAAGCCGTGGTTGAAACCTAACCACACTTCATTATAACCAGTGCCAGGAAAGACCATCTCTCTTGTTTTCAAAAATAACGAGTCATTTCATAAATTTAAACAAATGTCATCCTCACAAACTTTTTTTTTTCATTTACTACAGAGAGATTGATGCACTTGATTAGGGAAAAATCTAAATATTTATTGTGATGGAAATAAAAATATCAAAGTGGATTGTGGCTATAAATAATATATTTAATAGTATATACATTATGAAATCAACATCATAAACATGATTTTTTTCCGTGTAAAGGGCAAATGCCCTTCCTTCTGTTTTTGTGTACGTTTGGTACGTGCACGGTACTTGGCCCTCCACATGTGTGTGGGTTCCCGGCACACCGAGCACCTGTGTGACAGCCACTGGGGGTCCTACCTGGGGGTTCCAGTCCGTGGGACCCCGCGCACCTGGAGCCAGGGTCCCATCCCGCAGGGTCAGGGCTCAGCCGCACAAGACTGCACTCCGCCACCCTCCCCCTGCTGCTCTGGCAGCCACTCTGTCGCCCGGGTTTCTGACCAGCTGTCTGTAAGTCCGAGATTCCTCCTGTCCAGCTGTGACGCATTTGCGGGAGCCGCTCGGGAACTCCGGCAAACACTCGACTTACGGGGCCTGTGCTTTATGGTAACGGGATATAACCCAGCGCAGCGCGGCGCAAGGGGTGAGAAGACAGAGGTCACCGGAGGGGCCGGGAGCTGCCGGGCCGGGCCCACGACCCTCGCGCCCGTGGTCTCGGGGGTTCGCAGAGCCCTCCCCGCCTCGGCGAGGTGCCCGGGGGCCTCGGCCGCGCAGCCCTGCCCTTGCCCCAGGGCGCGTGTGGGCTCCCCCGCCAGCCGGCTCCTCCGCCCGTCCTGGGCTCCCCAGAAGTCACCCGTCCGGAGGCTCAGGCGTGGCGGAGAGGGCTTGTTGGGAACAGCGGAAGCCCCCATTTCCCCTCTGTGCCTCCGGAGCTATGTCGGGAGCTGGATGGAAGACAGGTTTTGTAACGAAAGAGGCCTCTTTGCTCTTTCAGAGGAATGACGAGAGTTTAGGGAGCCGTGTGCCCGGGACCACGACAGAGACAAAATATGTATTTCTGCTGTAAATCACAGTATCACAGCCACAAACCACCTGTGTTCCTTACGATCCTTAGGCAGATGCGATGGGATGTGGGGCCCACTCTTGACTGACCCGTCTCTGGCTCTTTAACTCCCGCTCTCCTACTTCACCTCCCTCCAGGTAGCCGAAGCTCGTTCTTCCCGAATGGGTATGAAGGTGCATATGGCCTGTGAAAAAGCAGTGGGTAGCTCAGAAGGCTCCCTCCCTCCCTGGTCTTACGGAAACGTGGCACTACACAATAAACAGAAATTACGAAGTGCAAGCTGTTTCCATTTCTTAGCAAATACTTCACATTCCTGAACTCCTGTGCTTCCGAAGCCCCTGAAACAGCTTGGGGTTGAGAAGGAGTCAGTGTGGTGATAGGCATGACCTCGCAGGATCTGTTCCACGCAGATCAGCCCTTCCCTGTGGAACCCAGCAGTGCAGCCAAGGGGCAGGGCTTCCAGAGCACCTCGCTCCAGGGTCCCAAGCAGACCAGGCCCAGCCACTCGCTGCTGACGCAGACCAAAGGCAGCAAGACAGTGGGGTTCAAACAAGAAAATCATTTCTAGGAGGCCAACACCGGGAAGACAGTGGACTGACATCTCAAAGACTGTCTCCAAAGTGCTGAAAATACTTCCAGGCTTCTAAAAGGAGCCGGTGGGACGGAGGTCAGTGGGTACGCACAGGTGGGCAGAAAAGGTCAGGTCGATCGTTGTCCTGGGGTCAGTCATGGGGTCTTGCTAGCCCAGAACAGCCCTTATGGCTCGAGGGGGTAGTTTCGGTTACCATCAGGGAATGCTTTGCTCTCCGGGCCTTTTACCTGATTTAACGGATAAGCTGGAAAGAGCGTCATTAATTAGGAGGCTTGAGGTCACCATGGAGGTCACTGAAGACCTCTTTCAGAAAGGCCAGCTGCTGCCGCTGTTCCCAACAGCCGTGTGGTTCGATGTCTTTGAGCATCGTGGAGGGTTCGTTCGCACTTGGGTTTTCTGTGGCCGCCTATCTCTACTGCAGGTCATCCGTGGAGAGGCAGAGCTCAGTCAGTTGGCAAATGTGGAGCATCTCTGTCTTTGGTACCGTGAGCATCCTGTGTTGTAGAGCGGCTGTGAAACGGTGCAGGAAGCAAGCACGGGAAAATGGGACGGAGGGCTCAGTTTTCACAGGAGAAACCAAAGAAGAAAATACATGGACCTCAAATTAGCAAAACTCTTATAGAAGAAAATTATTTTTTTGTGAATGTATTTGTTTGTTGGCCTCTTGAACCATAAAAAATCCCCGAGAACAGTTCTGAATCCAAAGTTGACAAGGTCAGAAAAGGCCATTTTTCAGACCCAGAAGACCACCTGACCTCTTTCTTGAGTGAACTTTTGTTCACTTTCAGTGTTAACATGCCCGGATAAGTTAAAGAATGAAGGCAATAACCATGTTTGAATATCCTTTGTGGAGGCACCCAGAGAGCCCCCATTTCAGCTCCATCTGCTGGAGAGTAATACTGAAATGGAAAGACATGAAATTAATGAAAGGTACACCAGGGAAGTGATTCTTCCAGAGTTCCCCTAATTTAACCCAGCTTTCAGAGAGTCTGTCTACTGGACAGAAGTTAACTTGTATGGTAATGGTAACCATAAGTACTGAGTAAAAACCAGACTTCAAACCATGAGCTAACTGGGTAGGTAGAGACGTATCCATGTATGAGGTAATCCTTGTAACAGATGGACACACAGGAAGTATTTATACGATGTTCTTTAAATTCTGTTGTTTTTTTTTTTTAAAGACCCTACTTACTTATTGGAGAGAGAGTGAATGAGAGAGAAAGAGAGCCTGAGCTGGGGAGGCACAGAGGGAGAGGGAGAAGCAGGCTCCCCGTTGAGCAGGGAGCCCAGCTTGGGGCTCGATCCCAGGGCCCGGAAGTCATGACCTGAGCCGAAGGCAGATGCCTAACCAGCTGAGCCACCCAGGCGCCCCCATATTTTTAAAGTTTTTAATTTTAATTCCACCATAGTTAACCTGCAGTGTTATATTAGTTTCAAATGTACAACAGAGTGATACAATTCTGTATGTTACCCACCGCTCGTCGTAAGTCTATTATCTTTACTATATTTTCAATAAAAAAATGAATCCTCTATTTCAAATAAAGATAGGAAAATTTCAGGGACTTAGGCAACGTTTCAGTTACAAGAAAAGATTGGAATCCAATGAGAACTTTTTTTGAAGCTCCACTATGTACCTTCCTAGGTTTACAAAAGTAACGAGATCCATCGAGGAAGAAAAATAGCAATAAGTAAAATTGGTCAGGGAAAGAGAAGCAATAAATGTACTCATCCTAAAGGTTCCCTATTTATTATGCAGTATGCTGCTTAATATATAAATACGGTCTACTTTCATTATTGGTTCACCAAGTGAATAATTCATTATCTTTGAGGGTTTTTTCAGGAGGAAATAAATAAATAAATAAATGAAAAGTGGGGCGGAACAGAGTGAATTCTGATCTTGAATGGAGATTAGGAGGATGTTTGTAAATGGGTGTGGAAGAGCTCTGTTCAGCCTTCTCTTGACGCAGGGACCGCGCATTGACATACAAACTGTACCACGTTAGCGTCCACGATTTTTCAGTTTAATAGGATAGTCTTCACGCATGTACGTGAAAGCACAAAATCATTCATGAACACGTTACCTATTTCAACGTTACGGATTTTATCCGATAAATAAATGGCTGTTTTGACAGGTAGATAGATAAATTCATGACTTTGATACAAAGAACTGAGGACACAGAGAAATTTATGCAGCATTGAAAGTCTTTGGCCACTGGGTGTCATGGTTTCCCCCTGTAATGGTTAACCCTTCACTCCTACTTGAAGGGTTCCTGTATTTCTGGACCCGAAAAGTTCAGTGTTAACGTAAGTAGTACCCTACGTGGAAAGTTTTATTAAACTATGCAAAACTCCTCTTTTTATAGACGACTGTGTTGTGTGTAAAACACATTACCGGTATCATTGTCTACCTGAAAGTAGCTGGTAAAGATGAAACCTACATAAATTTACGTGGCAAGGCATCGTGTGATTCTGTTGGCCACTCTTTGATTTTACTGTCCGCAGCCCAGATCTGAGGAATTTGTGCAGTGCGCGTAGGCCTGTGCTTGGGTCTGGATTTTGAAAGACCCCTGGCTGTGCAGCATTTCCACGTGACAAAGATGTACTGACTGGTAGACGGAATGCTCGTGTTTCCGTATTTAAGTGCCTTGCCCTTCACCTCGTGTATGTGTATGTGATGGCAGGTGTATGACAAACCCTAGAACCGATTAGAAGCAGGCAGGCTTGTGCAAATGGTCCACTCTGCCAAGTATGACGGAAGCAGTGAGCTCTCGTGACTGTCTGTGGTGTTTGCTCCATGACAGGTGCTACCAAGCATGTAGGAAAGCCCGTTTGTTCTATCCAACAAGCCAGAAGACAGCCCGATTCTCTGCGGACACCATGACCAGAGTCCTTACATGGCATTTTCTCGTTTTGATAACCACTCACTGCCAAAGTTGCAAAAGTGAATCTGTTGAAGGGGCTGACTCACTTACCAGTCAGTATTTAAGCCCCGTAATGGTCTAGGTGTAGGAAAAATGTTGGAAAAGAGAAATGGGTTCACGAACTGTCTTGTTTCATTATCTTGTTTTTGTCGCCGCTGTTTAAAACAAAATGAAAATCTCCAAGTTATGCTTGAGTGCGTAACACTGAATCATTAAGATTTTATTTTTAAGTGGTGTGTCTACCCAGTGTGGGGCTCGAACTCACAACCCTGAGACCAAGAGTCATGTGCTCTACCTGCTGAGCCAGCCAGGTGCCTCCCTTGATTGACTGAATCTTTAAACGGTAATTTTCACATATTCTAATTGTTACTCACGTGTCCATTGGTGTTGAACAAATGGCTTGTTTCTGGTTACACTGATCTCTTTGTCAGGAAGGGAGTTGACAACAGTGTCATGATTCTGACTTAAGAACGACTGAGAAAGGTACAGCAGTAGGGTTAGCAAAATGCCTAGCTTAATGGAAGGCCTGCTTTCACTTGGTGGAGAGGATTTTTTTTTTCTCTTCATACTGTGAGAACACAGCAAATGCCCACTTCTCTGAAATCCACGTTCAATTTTGTGTGCGGGTGTGGTGACAGGGGAGGAATCAAACACCACTGACAGAATGGACAGGTGTCGTTCTTGGTCACAACGCCCCGTAGGAAAAAAATTGTAAATGAGATGAAAACCAAGAAAAATGAAAAAAATCACACATTAAGCACCCATTTTTGGTGTACTTGCTGTATGAATGAAGGCAAACTTTTCCCTCGACAAAATGCCTCTTCTTAAGGAATCTGCAGGCTTGCAGACCATCAGGTAGTGAACCAATAATCCCAGAAGGTAGGTCATTAAGAATAGGACACATTCTTGGGGCGCCTGGGTGGCTCAGTCGGTTAAATGTCTGCCTTCGGCTCAAGTCATGGTCCCAGGGTCCTGGGATCGAGCCCCGCGTCAGGCTCTCTGCTCAGCGGGGAGCCTGCTTCTCCTCTCCCTCTGCCTGCCTCTCTGCCTACTAGTAACTTCTCTCTGTGTCAAATAAATGATAAAGTCTTAAAAAAAAAAAAGAATATGACACCTTCTCTTGGAGGAGCCATTTGGTTCAGGTACAGGAAAGGTGTCCCTCATGGACTGACGTGTGTTCGTCAGGCCTGGGGGCGCAGGGCCTGGGACGGGGTGGCGTGTGTGAGTTGCCCAGGGGGCACTCAGGACAGGCCAGGTGCTGGGATGGCTGGCGAACGGAGGGACTGTTCTCCAGTTAGAGTTGATGGGGTGGGAGAGGCATGTGGCTGTTCGCAGGGGGAGACACAGCCCATGATGAATGCGCAACGAATAGGAAGGAGGAAGTGTCCTGCAGGCCTTTCCAGGAAGCACTGAGACTGTAGTCATTCCTGAAGAGCCAGAGAGAAGACAGTGACAGGGCGGTTAGACCTCAGGTACGGTAACCTCGCCACCAGGGACGGCGGCCTCTGGCAGGTGGTTCCCCGTGCAGAGTGAGCAGGTTAGTGGGTGGTCGTGGGCTGGTGAGAAGAGGTCGGTGGGGGGCGTCCTCAAGAACATGTATCCGGCTCCTGGTTTGAGCAACTGGTGAACACAGGTTGGCTCGGGGAAGCAGCGCAGTGGAAAGAAAACGGTTTGGAATTCTGTCTGGAAAGGGTGGCCTCGAGGCATCTTTGAAACTCGGTGGAGATAAACATGCAGTAGACGTTGTGTGACTGGTGTGCCTCTCGAAAGAGCGACGCGAGCGAGGGACGGCGTCCCGGTTCATGGCCGGTGGCAGCCTGCTTCATGGCCGGTGGCGTCCCGGTTCATGGCTGGTGGCATTCCGGTCCATGGCCGGTAGCAGCCCGGTTCATGGCCGGTGGCAGCCCGGTTCACGGCCGGTGGCAGCCTGGCTGGATGGTGGGGTGTATGGGGAGTCGGTGGCCCCGTTCCGTTTTGGCCAACCCTGCCGGCAGGCGAGCGGCCCTGCCACTCGGCCAAGACCCATTTCTGGAGCAGTCTTAGCTCCACCTGTCCCGATTCCTGGCTGCGTCTCCTCTTGTCCCCCCTCCAAACCGCGTTAATCAGCGATCGGTCACAGAGAACCTGTCTTCAGCGCGTGTTGCTGTAGGACAGAGGCTTGTGTGTAGGCACACGCCGTTGTGCCCGCTGCGGCCTGGAAGGCGCTGGGTCCGTCCGTCGCTTCTGTAGGAGTCCCAGCCCCAAGCACAGGGGGCACATCCGCTGGGGAAGGAAAGTGTGGCGTTGCACCACGTCATTATAAATGTATGTGGGGGCTTCCTGCCGAGCAGTAACCAGACGATGTCTACGGATGGTGCCCTTCCTTTCTTTCCCACACGACGCACCGGACGGACAGGCCTGCACAACGGCTCTCCTCTCCCAGGTCGGGCAGCTCCGCAGGGCCGATCGGGACATCGCTGAAGCAGGCCGTGCTCCTGTCCGTCCTCAGGGTCCGTGTCTGCCCAGAGATGCATCTCAGGATGAACTAGTTCGTGCGTTCCTTTACGAGAGCGTCTCAGGTTGAAGTGCGAGAAAAGCTCACCGGCACAGGAGGAAGGATGCTTATCAGCGCGCATCGCTGCTGGGAGTCACTGCGACTTCTCTCGCACTCCTTTGAAAATCAGAGGTGCGGACCTCTGTAGAGCACAGGCAGATCAGTCATTGTCATCGCCATCTAGGACACTTTATTTAAATGTGTGTCATGATGATCCAACCAGCAGGGACCTGGGAGAGTCTGAACAGCCGCGACAACCCCGAGGTTTTCAAGTGCTGAGTGGGAGAGCCATACTCCTGTGCCCGGGCTGCCCCGTCCCACGGGGTCTTTCTCCTGCCTTTCTCAAACTTCCCAGAACTGTACCCTGCGGCACCGTGCCTGCTCCAGGATGCTTGCCTGGCTGTACCTTCGCTCTGCCCCCTCATCCGCGGAAATCCAACCTCTGCAGCCGCTGAGAAGGGCTGGATCTTCCCGGCAAAGGGACAGCCTAGGTGCACGTGTCAGGAAGGACCACCCCCCTCGCCCCCACCTGCCCCCTGGCCCCCAGCAAGAGCTCTGCCCCGGTGTGTGGGCCATGTGACGGGGCTCGGCTGCACTCACAGGAGACGGAGCGTGGCGGGCATTCGGCGCGGGGGGAGAATCAGAGCAGAAAAGCAAGGGAGAGGATCAGACCCAGTGGGCGGCTGGAGCAGACAACAGCAGGGACAGTCAGAGCATGGGCGGAGGGGAGTCAGAACAATAGAAAACGAGGACAGTGTGTATGCGTGAGAGCGGGAGAGAATGAGGGTCACGGGCTCCACGAGAAGGTACACGGACAACAGACAGAGAAAGAAAAAGACATGCGGCGTGCGTGCCTGTTGCGTGTGCGTGCGTGTGCAGAGAGAGACAGAACGAGCGGGAGAGGAGCAGACGTTGGAAGAAACGGTGTTGTCAGCCTTACAGCAAAGCAGCCTGGATTCCAACAAGCAAGGCTTTACGGGGAGACGTTACAAAAGAGGACAGTCCTGTATAACCTACTGTCTGTTGCGTCAGGATAGACTGCCATCCAATTGCAAAATTATAATACTGTGATTCCTATAATTATAGGATAATTAGTATTGTCCTGAGGAAATGGTAAGAGAACATAAGGTTAATACTTTGGTTCAATACAATGTAGCATCTGTGTTTTAATACTTGTGCTTATAATGTGCGGACCAAAACAAGTTTCCAAAAAGTTACCTTGATGTTTAAATTAAATCTAATTGCAAACGTATTATTTGAATGCCTGGTATGTATCAGGCAAAGAAAGATGCTAAAGGAAACTGGACCTGGAAGGCATGTCCTCTAATGATTGACTTGCAAGGGAGAATAGGATCTATGTTCTAAAGGGAAAGTGTTGAATGATTCGGGGGTTCCCATGTGGGGGGAAATTTTACCCTACTCCCAAGAAATAGCAAAACACCCATGAGGAGTGAAAAGCTGAGAGTGATAGTGTAGGAAGCAACGTTTCTCTTGCTCTAGAAGGACAAGGAGTCTTTGATTCAAAAGTAGAAAAAAAGTGAGCCGTGTCCTGTGGCTTGAACCCCGAGCCAGTGTAGGATGAGGGCAGAAGACTAATGATGGGGGAACGGGGCTTGGAAGCCCCTACAGGGGCTTGGTGTGCCACGTGGAGGGGAGTGTGGGTATTGAGGGGCTTGGGAAGAGCGGGGTGGTTTGGAGCTGAAGAAGACGGTGCATGGCTCTGGTAGAGAAATGGCGATTTGCACATTCAGTGCAGAGACGGTTACTAATGTTGCAAACGATAATCCAGGGCTCCCCCCACAGAACAGAAACACAGGCAGCAAGAATGAGCCTCAGGTACGATGACTTCCTGGGTAGCAGCATGTTCACTTGAACTTCCGTGATGATTGAGATGTTACCGGCTGTGCCGTCCAGTGTGACAACCACTAACTACATGTGATTGTTGACCACTCACATGTGACTAAGATGGTTGAGAAACTTAGTTTTTTAACCTATGTTTTTTATAGGTCGTAAGGTTTTTAAGTTTTTTCTTTATTTTTTATTGATGTGTAATTAGATCCAGTGTCATATTAGTTTCAGGTGTATAGTAGAGTGGTTCAACAATTATGGACTTTTCTTCATGCTCATCAAGATAAGCATACTCGGGTCCCCTGGGTGACTTAGCTGGTTAAGCGTCTGACTCTTGGGTTTGGCTCGGGTCACGATCTTAGGGTCATGAGATCAAGCACCATGTGGGGCTCCGAGCTCAGCAAGGAATCTGCTAAAGTTTTTCCCTCTGTTCCTCCCTGCACTTTGTCTCCCAGATTACCAAATAAATCTTTAAAAGGAAAAAAAAAAGATAAGCATACACTTTTAATTTTAATTTTAATGCCCGTGAATGTAATCACCCTACGTAGCTACAGTCTATCATATCAGACAACCTAGCTATATAAGCGTAAGAGTGGGAAAAATAAAACTTGTAAAACATGCTAAATAATCTAAGACAGATTTTGTCCCCTTGAGGTCAGGAAGTTTCTCCTGTACCCACTTCTGATACTCTATCCAGTCCGTTTTCAGGAAATGTCTGTCTTCTTGGGGGAATTTGGTATTCAGAACATTGTCAAGGACACCCTACAGGGTGTAATGGACCAGCAGTCTGTGGCCTAATCTAATTTAGCAATCCACGGTTTCTATTTTTCTATCTGTTACAGTCACTTGACCAATTTTAATTGAACATTTTCGTGTCGTGTTTATCAAATGCCCTCAGCCTTTTAAAATGCTTTCCTTGGTGGCAGCTCCTTTTTGAGGGTGGATTTCTTCTGGTGGCTGAGAGAAATGTAGTTCCGGAAAGTCATTTCATGCTCGGAGATTCATGCTGCTGTAATTGATTTAGGTGTTGGGCGCAACAGTCCAGATAGGAAATCCGTGCACGCAGAAAGGTCATCACTCTGAGAGGGAAAATGTGCGTTGGAAGACCATAGGCAAGAACAGAGTAACAGGGAGGGGCTCTTCATAGGAGGACGATCCAGTCAAACCAAGGATTCCAGCCGGCCAAGTGAGGGCTTTCACGATCGTGCCCACGGACATGGACTGACCTGTAACTGATGGTCTGTGAGGTGGGGTTCTGCTTCTCTAAAGTTGATGTGGTCGCTCATAGGTTGGGAGACACACTTTTAACCTCAGTTCTATTCTGCATGGACCTTCAGGCATCTTCATCTTGCCCAGGGTCTAGAGAGAGCTGAGTGGAACAAAATAACTGTGTTTAAATTAGAGGAAATTGTTCCAGTGCTATTCTAGAAGAAAGCAATAATTCCTCTTCTCAGCAAGATCACCGGAAGGACAAACGGACAAATGGATAGAAGGAAAGAAGGAATGAAGGAGAGAAGGAAAGAAGGAATGAAGGAGGGAAGGAAAGAAGGAAAGGGGAGGGAGGGAGGAAGTCTCAGTTTGTGGACGAAAATCCGAAAGTGTCTAATGACAGTATGAGATACTTAAGAATTAGGTTAGCACATGATAGGGAAACTAGGTATTTATGGACACCCTCTACATTTCCAAGTGGAAAAATAAAAAATTAAGGTGTTATAGATGACATAGCAATGAGTATGTTTATCAGAATTTCTTTCTTTTTTTTTAAAGATTTTATTTATTTATTTGACACAGAGAGAGAGATCACAAGCAGGCAGAGAGGCAGGCCGAGAGAGGGGGAAGCAGGCTCCCTGCTGAGCAGAGAGCCCGATGCGGGCCTCGATCCCAGGACCCTGAGATCACGACCTGAGCTGAAAGTAGAGGCTTTAACCCACTGAGCCACCCAGGCGCCCTATCAGAATTTCTTGATCTATCAATACAAATGATGAGGACTCCATGCCAGAGACCCCTACAAGCAAAGAGAGCAAAGAACAACTCACCCCATTGCTTATTCAGTTCAGTCCTCTGGGGTCTGAAGTTATGGTCTGCGGGGTTTACACGTGGGGAGGTATTTGAGCCAATGAAAGCAGAAGGGGGCACAAGTTGGGAATTCGATTCTGTGTTCACCCCTGGGCTTCCATTGCTTACGTGACAGCTCCTCTCAGAAAAGCATATTAAGAGTGAAGCTCATTAGAATCTTTTCAAATTTTTCGAATATTTTCAAGTTTCCACTCCTTTGGTCTTGGTGTTTTGTGGTTCTCAGAAAAAGATACTTTTTCTTGGGAAAATGTCTTAAAGCGTTGACTTTTGTTGATGAATCTCTGAGAGCAAGTCATTCCTTGCCTGTGTGGTAGAGACAGAGTGTGAAGAACACTTCAGGTCTTCTGCCCTCACAGCCCGAAAGGAGGAAGGCTGTCTGGTCCTTCCCTGGTGTGGAAAGAGCACGGATACGTTTCTGAGAACCCCTCAGGAAACCCTTTACTCTCGTTAGCCTGAATGCTGCCATGGTATTCCTGAGCCCATTGATTTCAAAGGCAGGACGGCCACCTCCCTTGCTTGTCGTAGACTGTTTTGCCAGTCTGGCATAGTCGGGAACATCCGGCCACTCTCGCCCTTCCCAGAGATGAAAACCTCGGTCCACACAGGTCCTTCCTCAAATCCCACTCATGCCTGAGGCCACACACGTGTTTCCTTCCCCTGAAGTCCTAGGCCGAGCATAGCAAGGAGAGACAGAATGGAACACAGAGAAGCGATGGGGGAGGGTGAGGATAGAGAAGGCAGGGATGGGTGGACATACATACCCCTTGAATGACTTTCCTGAGTGACACATCTACCCGATTCCTTGTTTTTCTTCCCTAGTCAAAATACTGTTTTCCACCTAAAATGTGATTGTGGTAATAAAATTATTTTTGTGGTATAATTTTCTCAATCTTTTATAAGAATGCATAGATCTAGAAGCAGTGTTGGTTCGTATGTGAGTCTTATGTGGGCCGCCTGCATGAAAAATGAGAGTGGACGGGAGTCAGACAGAGTGAGCATGCTGCTGTCTGGGGATCTAGTGGAGAAACACTCACTAACATGATGCTAAAAATGTGGAGTGTGTCCTTAAGGACGTTTTGGAAGGAAGACTTGTTAACACATATGCATTGCCATCATGTAGGATATTTTCACTGATTTTTGAATCACTTATTACTATAAAACCTTTAGTATTTTTATTTTGTTAAAATGCGTTATTATGATTCTGCAAAAGTGCCTGGTGATCCCAATAACTTGGAACTAAGAATTCTTACTTCTTCAACGAGCCTGCAACCCGTCTTCGCCTGAAATCTTAGAGAACTGTCTCTAGTTCATAAGGAAATGCAATACTCCCACCATTTGTAAGTCATATGGTTATTAACATGTGTACTAAAACAACCCAAATGTTTCCTTAAGCAAACCTGGATAGTAACATAATCATTCTATCTGGATATAGGATTCTATCAGCACATTGTTATAAATGGATCATTTTCTAGAAGCACAAAAAGAGCAGGGATGAATTTTACTGCCTTTACTCTCTAATCACTGGAAACCAAAATTGGTTTACTCCAAACTCTTGAAATCAAGTAAAAAGGTCTACTCATGCGCTTACAGAGTTATTTGTTCTAGATTTAATCTCACGGCTACTTAGGGAGAAAATTGAACTTACAGGTAAAATGGCACTAGATGTATTTTCAGATCTTGCTCAAAGCATGATAATTATGTTCATGTTTAGTTATCTTGAGAAAAATGTTTTAATGCTTACCTCCTGTTCCCTGAATATTCCTCGTGTATTTTTCTGAGGTCAATATCCGGGGAGTGGAGGTCTGTCCTGCAGCAAGAAATTTAGGACTAGACAGTGGGATGGCTGAGGTTGCTCTTTCAGACATGAGTGTGTGATTTATCAGTCCGGAATATTAGTCTGTCAGCTGTCTACATTACAATGTGTGTTATAGGCATGACTTTGTAGAGCCACAGATGTAATAAATAGGGACATATGATAAATGACTGGAGAAACATAGCCAGTGTCATGTAAAGCAATGAATGTGGAGCCGCAAGAGAGGGACATATCAATTCCTGTGAGGTTCTAGAAGACATAGTTCAGGTGGTCATCCAGGAGTGTTTTGAAGGAGTTGAAAGGCACAGTCTTGTCACCAACCTATAAAAATACATTTGTAATACGCAGTCCATACTATTTTCCTGTTGAGCTGAATCAGGCCTCTTCCTTTGCATATTCCTGGGCAGAGACGATAAAGTACTGATAAACACATTTTATGGTCTTAAGGACAATGCATGTGGATATGGAGAGGCAGTATTCACATTAGAAAAGAAATGGTAGGGGCGCCTGGGTGGCTCAGTGGGTTAAAGCCTCTGCCTTCGGCTCAGGTCATGATCTCAGGGTCCTGGGATCAAGGTCCGCATTGGACTGTCTGCTTGGCAGGGAGCCTGATTCCCCCTCTCCCTCTGCCTGCCTCTCTGCCTACTTGTGATCTCTCTCTGTCAAATAAATAAATAAAATCTTAAAAAAAAATGGTAGCACAGGTTGCATGCCCTACTTGCCAACTCAGGGGTGTCCCGCGTATCATGTAATTCAGAGCACCGAGGCACTGCTTGGAGACGGATAATTGAGTCTTCCCGGGAGCCGTAGGGGAATGGAAATCTGAACGAGCCAATGCAGGCAGAGGAATAAGGGAGTCAAGGTCTGGGGGTGGAGAGAATTTATTAATATGTGCCCCAGACTCATGGAGATGTCATTGACATAGAGCGTTGTGTAAGTTCAAGGTGTACAACACCCTTGATCGGATGCACTGATACATTGCTGTAGGATAACCACGGTAGCATCTGCGAACCTATTGGGAACCCTGTCCCATAATGCCATTTCTGTATTGTGCTAAAAATATTTGCCATAACTCTCTTAGCAACTTTCAAGCGCACAATACAGAATTGTTAGCTATCTTCACAAAGCTGTGTGTTGCCGAAGGTGGGGGAGAAAAGACCAGTGCCTCTTCTTCCTGTGAGTGATCCCCACGATAACTGAACTAGGATTCTACCAAAGGAGGCTTTCTACCGTGGTCCCCCTCTGAGAAGTGACTTCTAAACACATTGAGGTGGAAAGCGAGAATGGGAATAACCTTTTTTTTTTTTTTTAATATTTTTATTCTTTGCCCAAGGGGTACAGGTCTGTGAATCATCAGGCTTACATCTTTCACAGCCCTCACCAAAGCACAAACCCTCCCCAATGTCCATAACCCATCCACCCTATCCCTACCCTCCCACCCCCCAGTAACCCTCAGTTTGTTTTGTGAGATCAGGAGTCTCTTATGGTTTGTGTCCTTCCCCATCCCATCTTGTTTCATTATTTTTCCCTCCCTACCCCCCACGACCCCCCACCCTGCCCCTCAAGTTCCTCATATCAGAGAGATCATATGATAATTGTCTTTCTCTGATTGACTTATTTCGCTCAGCATAATACCCTCCAGTTCCATCCATGTCGTTGCAAACGGCAAGATTTCGTTTCTTTTGATAGCTGCATAGTATTCCTGGGAATAACCTTTTGAGTGGCATTCTATACACTTGGAACAATGGTCTTTTGCACAATAATTCCCTCTTGCACCCTGTAAAAAGTAGCACTGTATGATCTTCCCCTTGCGAGAATCGTGGTTTCTTAAATGGGCGATGTCTCCAAAGCCTCCAGGCAGTTCAGGGCCTGTGGGGAGCATAATTAAGAAACACAATTTATATTTTTAAAAATACATTTGAAATAGATTTTCAGATGAAGATGCTGTTTACTCAAATTACCAATAAAAAAAGAGTATGGGACTTCAGAAATGTGGGAACCAGGTGGTTGATCATTTGAGTCACTAACTCTGGTGTGTGGAGCCACTTTCTGCAACAGGGAGTGCGTTCGTGCTGCACATTAAAATGGCAAGAATGGGGGGGGGGCACCTGGGTGACTCGCTCGTCAAATGTTTGCCTTCAGCTCAGGTCGTGATCCCAGGGTCCTGGGATCGAGCCCCGCATTGGGCTCCCTGCTTAGTGGGGAGCGTGCTTCTCCTTCTCCCATTCCCCCTGCTTGTGTTCCCTCTCTCACTGTCTCCCTCTCTGTCAAGTGAATAAATGAAATCTTTAAAAATAATAATAAAATGGCAAGAATGGGACTTGTGGCTGTTTGCAGGCACACACGATGCCAACGACGAAACTCGCCCCTTGTCTCTGGAGGGTGGTAAAACGGTGTCGCTCTCATGCTCGGGGGTGCGTTGACTGTGCTCTGGATTCTTTGCTCTCTTTAGAATTCATGTTTTCACCCATCTTTTATCAGGGATTCATCTCTCCTAGCGATTAAGATGCTGGGGCAGCTGGAGGTCAGTCAGTCAAGGCTAAGGTGCTCGCTATTGAATAAAGCAATGCAGTAAGAGCGTGAATCAGCCCCCGTCTGCCCACAGTTCCCCACCCCCACCCCCAAAAAGTCACTTCACACCACTCTTTCTACGGGTATTTCCAAAATATGAACTTCGTGTGACCTTGGCACTTAGCAGATACTTTGAACCATTATGCAAGTGAAAACATATTGTAAAAACATACAGGAGACAGACAAGTCATAATTTCTGCAAGGGCCAGCTGTTTTATCAGACCAGCATTTTCTCATTATTTGCTGGAGTAAATAAATATTGAAGCCAAGAATAACTACCTTCTTTACAGTTTGTAGAATGGCCAACTCCCCCAACTCGTAAGTCTCACAATAAGGAGTTAAGTTGAAAACTCGACATCATGAGTTTCACTGTAAAGGCAGAAAGTTAAAGCATGCCTTTAAGTAAAAAAATAATAATAATACACATTTATAAAGTATCTCGCGTTGATCGTGGCGCTGCCATTCTTCACGTGGAGACCACGTATTTGTGACAGATGCCTGTTCTGTCTGTGTCTGTCCCAGACATGGGAGCTGTGGTGTTCAGTGCAGGCCCTGGAGCACGGGAAGGCTGGGGTCTCCTGCGGATGCTGGGGGAGCCTGAGTCCCAGCACAGACACGCCGTGGGCGCCGTGGGCCAAGGTGCAGGAAAGCCGTCCAGCACTTGCGTGTGGGGCCGTGGGCTGTTTGAGTGGCCCTCCTGAAGCTCAGTATTTTTACCCCAGGAACACTAGCGTGTTCCTGTCAGGATCAGACCTCCAATCCCGTGCCGGCTCTTAGCTTCAGGGACCCATGCCCAGCTTTGGGGGAAGCCTGCCGATTACCCTGGGTTTGTGGTCGGTGGTCGGGAGAGCCCAGGAGTGTGCCGGGCAAGGTCGCTGTTCATTTCGGGGGCAGCAGCGGCCCTCCGTCGGGGGAGGATGCCCAGGTCTTCCGTCCAGCGAGCTGTGAAGATGGACAGCCCTAGAAACACGGAATTTCAGACAATGCTCTCTTCCTTTTCAGTGAACACTGGTTTTGCTCTTTGTGGGTTTTCCACTTTATACTGTAGACTCTATAGAATATCATGCAAACACTATCTGTGTTACCCTGACATTTATCTAGGAATGCTTCATTTCCTATTGAATCTCCTATAGGACACTGGGAAGCTTTCTTTGAAACCATGAAATAGTGCTTGAAATGGTACATGAAAATTTTCTCTTGTTCTTCTAAATCGTCTTTGATGGATTTGAACAGAAGCCAAAATTTGAGGTCGCTCTGTAAAATTTCTGGTAGCCACATGGAAAAGGTAAAAAGACAGTTGTGAAATTAACATTATACTTTATTTAACACAGTACATCTAAACTGTTGTAAGTGCTGCATGCAGTCATTAGAAAACATACGAGGAGATACTTTATATTTCACCTTGATGCATCTTTGCTCTTTGAGGTCAGAATGTGTTTTCTGTTGACAGGGCGTATTTATATCGCTCGGTTTGCAGGTGCCACCCTTCCCACTGCTGGACGGCCGCCTGGGGTGAGTGGCGACTGTATTGAACCAGCGTGGTTCTAATTATCATTGTTGCGGTTAGGCAGTGTGGAGACTGGCCTCCTCCTTGGCCTCTGCATTACCCAACACCACGGTTAGTAAGTGTGAAAGGCCCTCTTTGGATTATGTACCATTGACTTAATGCTGTTACAGAATAGCAAAGTCGCCGTGGCTTCCCACAAATTCCCACCGTGGCTTCGCCCTAAATTCCTTCACTCACATCAGGCATTTCTCAGAGCCACAGAGGGAGTCCCAGACTGCAGAGTGTCCACCGAACGTGTTCGCGGACAGAATGATGTTCACCGCCGAGACAGGTGCTATGGATGAGTTGACTTTCAGGAAGCTAGTTCAGGATGTATTGTCCAAGTCTTGGAAAGACAAACCAAAGAGAAACACTTTTTTTTTTTTTTTAAGATTCATGTTTTAATTTTTTTTGAGAGCATGAGTTGGGGGGGCAGGGAGGTAGACAGAGAGAGAGAGAGAGAGAGAGAGAATCTCAAGCAGACTCCACACTGAGTGCAGAGCCCAACACAGAGCTCGATCTCATGATCCTAAGATCATGACCTGAGCTGAAACTAAGAGTTGGTCACTTAATTGACTGCACCACCCAGGCACCCCAATATGAATCTTTTAATGTGAACATCTGCTCAACTCCCATAGAAACAGTTGTCAGGGACCTAATATATTTAACATATTCTCCTCTTATAGTTGAAGAAACTGCGCCTTGTACAATGTACCCAACTCACCTAGGACTTTAAAAAAATATTTTTAAGTATAACAAGATCTTCCCATCCTTAGAGATACTGTTAAGAGATGGATTTTTATGGGCACCTGGGTGCCTCAATTGGTTAATTGACCTGCCTTTGGCTCAGGTCATGATCCCAGGGTCCTGGGATGGAGTCCCCCATCAGGGTCTCTGCTCATCTCTCTCTCTGTGTGTGTCAAATAAATAAATAAAATGTTTTTTTTAAAGATGGATTTTTAAAAAGTACATAAATAAATAAAGCAAGGACCTCAAAAATTTGTCGCTACCATATTTTCCCCCTTAACTATTAAGATGTCCTTAGATTTGCATGAGATGTTACAAAATTAATTCAGAGTTTTTCATTTCATTACTATTCTTGATATCATATATTAACTTAGTACCTTGGTCACCGTTGATAAACCAATATTGATATATTAATGGGCGCCTGTGTGGCTCGGTCAGTGAAGCGTCTGCCTTCGGCTCAGGTCATGATCCCGGGGTCCTGGGATCCAGTCCCGAATCAGGCTCCCTGCTCAGCAGAGTCTGCTTCTCCCTCTGCCTCTGTCTCTGTTTCTCATGAATAAATAAATAAAATCTTTAAAATGTATATATTGATCTATTATTAATTGAAGTCCAAACTTTTTCTAGATTACTTTTTCCCAAATGTCTTTTTCAGTTCCGGGATAACACATTGCATTCAGGTGCCGTGGCTCTTTATTGTGCTGTGGACTGGACAGCTTTTCAGACGTCCCTTATGTTGGATGTCCTTGTCAGTTTCAGTAGCTCAGGTATTTTATAGAATGTCCTTCCAGTTTACGTCAGTGCATACTGCAGTGTACAGCAGAGGTTGGCAGACTTTTTCTGTAAAAGGCCACAGAGTAAATATTTCCAACTCCGTGAACATTACGTGGTGTCTGGTGCAGCTCGGGAGCTCTGCTGTTGTGGTGGGAAAGCCCGCGGCGTAGACAATATGCAAATAAACAGGCCAGGCTGTGTCCTAATAAAACTGTATTTACAAAAATAAGCAGGCGGTGAATCGGCCTCTGAGCTGTGGGCTGAGCCCGGGTACAGAATACGATTGCTACACTAGACTAAGTCTTTCTGGTTCTATATAGGGAGAGAAGGGGAAAAAGAAAGACAAAAGTCAACTCCAGGCAGAGAAAGCCTTGGTCCTGTGTGGTTAAAGAACGCGTGTAGATCATGAGACGGTAGGAGGAGAACCTTTCTGAGGGCTGCTTCCAGGAGCCCCTCTACTTCTGTCGGCTGTTCCTCGAAGGGAACAGAACTGCCGGTTGTGGGAAGAGATGCCAGGTGCAGTCACCCAGAGGGCAAGGGCGCTTAGCTTCTTACAAATGACTCTCCCTTCCTGGAAGCCCTGATCGGTCATTTGTAAATGTTTTTGCGAATTAAGTAAATGCACTGCCTGCTCCGTGCATTCCCAGTGTTTTTCTTTTTTAATCAAGACCAGGACTCAAATACTTCTCTAGTTTTTCCGTTCTTCTTCATATTGGTGATATTATTACCGCTGTTAACAGGGAGAGTAACCAAGTCCTTAAAAGAGTGAGTGGGTCAGGTACTTTAGATCAAATACACAGTTGTATAAAAATACTTTTCTGGGGCGCCTGGGTGGCTCAGTGGGTTAAAGCCGCTGCCTTCGGCTCAGGTCATGATCCCAGGGTCCTGGGATCGAGGCCCGCATCGGGCTCTCTGCTCCGCAGGGAGCCTGCCTCCTCCTCTCTCTCTGCCTGCCTCTCCGCCTACTTGTAATCTCTCTCTCTGTGTCAAATGAATAAATAAAATCTTTAAAAAAAAAAAAACAAAAAAAAAAAAATACTTTTCTGTTTGTTTTATAACTCTGTAAGCAAAATTTCATTTTCCAGGTGGTAAGCAATTAGGCTGTAGCAAAATTCTAGGTAAACTCATTCACTTAGAGTCACTTAAATCATTTCCTGCTTTCTTTCTCCTCTTCAATGAGATGACATCTGAAATCCGAGGCTATTTAGAGTCATTGCACTGGAGCAAAGGACATCCTTTGTTGTCCTCAATTCCAAGCCATTGGTTGCTCCCATACTGAAACGCAGGATATTCTGTCCCCTCCGACACAGGCAATATCTGACTGTTCATACCAGCTCTGTCTGGTCTTAAGTGACATCCACGTCATCTCGGGGGTTCAGAATTGTGGCCATTGTTACCTTGTCTCTCAGAGTCCGTGGGAGACATGGTGAGCTGGTCAGACAGCTCTGACCTTGTCTTTGCCTGTATCTGCCATTTCTTCTCCAGTGCTCCTAGAGATCTGGGTGACCTGCAGATCCTTGCCCCTGGCCCCCAGGATGTGAACCTGTGTTCCGTCCGCCCTAGGATTCCTGAATTCACTTGGGGTTCTCTGCCTTGGTGTGAGGGCGTCAGGAGGCAGCCTCCTGTCTTGTGAACTGAGTGGGCATCTCATGTTCTCTCTCCCTGCAAGTCTGTCACTCATCTGGCATGGAGTTTGTGTCTCCTCTTTTATGGTGAGAGAAAAGAAAAAGGATGAAAGAAGAAGAGGAGGATGAGGAGAATTGGCCCTGCACTTGGCCTAATTCTTCCTAAATATCTTTCTGATACACGTGCATTAGTGCCTAAGCAAGGCTGACTCTGGTTTAGACTTTGGTTCCTAAGCTCTGGTCTCTCCTTTGGGCAACAGCAGCCTCCTACCAGCTGGTCCCACAGTGAGAAGGAGCGGGGGTTCGGTGTCTTGGACAGAGGTCATGATGAGCTCAAGGAGGAGGATACACAGCTGTTGTATTTTGCATTATTAACCTTTCACCATACTCCCTACAGGACGAGACTTTGGGGATAGAAAATCAGAAGTGTCAGACGTGCTCTTTGCTCCACAGAGCCAAGGAGAGTCCACAACATGTGAGCTCTGGAGCAGACTAATCCAGGGGCCATCCTTGCAACCAGTATAATTTAAATACACTTCATAATGTCCTTTGTGACAGTGCAGCAATCTAATTTTCTTTTTCCTAGTATTAGTTCCTAGTGTGAGTTTTTGATCAGAGGGTACTGCTGCATGCGTCAAGTCAAGCGTTATGAAATGGGGGGAAGGGAGTGCTCTGTGAGGCCTGACCCCGCCTGCTCCTCCCCCCACCTCTTCTCCAGGACCACACAAGGTCATTACCCTCCCAGCAGCCTCTAGCTCCTCCTCTGGGTCCATTCTTCATACAAGTTATCACCCCTCGACATAGCGTAGACATGTTTTGGTCTCTTCACGCTGAAACCGGCTCTCAGTAAGAACAAACTGATTGGTTTTGATCATTGGCAGGTCACCAGAGTAGCGTGAGGGCTCAGTAAGTACTTACTGGATGAGTGAGTTGCATTGCATTTATATATTCATTTATCTGTAATGATTTTTTAACATATAGAGCCCATAATGCACAGCAGACATGCAGTAAGTAGTTCCCGTGTTATGTGTGGTATGTTGTTATCGTGACTTTATGAGTGTGTCGTGCCAGGTGGAGAAATTGGGACGATATTTCTGGGGAGATCCATGACTTTTCACGTGCGTGGGTATGGCCTGTCAGTGGGTGCGAGCAGGAAGTGAGGAAAGGATTCCGGAACTCTTCTGACTTTCTTCTCGGACAGCGTTCGTGTCGGTGGGGCTCGTTAGAACTGACCTTCACCGAGAGCTTCTGGAGGGATGTGCTGTGTCACAAACCTCTGTGCTGAGCACCTCACACGGGGTTGAGAGTTTAGTTATCCAAACAGGCCCCTCAGGCAGGACCTACTGTCGACTCCTGGGCCGTGGGAAGGCTAAGTAACTGACTCAGAGACCCACGGAGGGTGCGTGATGGGCAGAAGTTCGGAAAGCCGTCTTGTCCTGGTACCTTCTTCCAGAATCAGGAACTATTTCTTGGATCCAGAATAGAGTCTGGATACAGAGTCTTTAGACTCTTAGAGTGGTCATAGGAGACCTAGACTGGTGGCTTCGTATTTTCCAAACGATGTCAGAGGGAAGGTCATCAATTGAGAAGAGGTTTTGGGGAGCTTTGAAAATAAATTATTGGAAAGATTCCACGAGTCTCAGAGATTGAACGCAAAGGACAGAACAGATTGGGGCCACTTTGGAAAGGCCAAGGCAAACCCACTCAATCCCTGTAGGAAATATGGCTGTTTGAAGAGTTGTACGTACACTCACTGCAGGCTTCCCGCCGGTAGAACAGGCATCCTGCTCCTAACTAAAAAAAAACAAACAAACCCAAAAACAACAACAACAAAAAGCCCCCCCCAGTGATTCAACTGCTCACATTCTCAGAATGACTCTATTTTGGGTTTGGTTTGGTTTGGTTTTGTTGGTTTGGTTTTGTTTTTTGGTTCTTATGGGAGGACCTGGCTAAGTGTTTCATCTGTAAATCACGCGGAGCACTTTGCAGCCAGTCCGTGTATTTCTCTTCCCAGATGATACCATTATTTTGTTTGGTTTGGTGGGCGTCATTTGGCCTTGGCTCACGTCTTGTATTTCAAGCTCTTCTTCCTCTTCCAAGCTTCCCCAATTACTTAGCCACACGGTGCATTGTTTCGGCTCCAGTCCTATTAATCAGGCTCTTGCCAACATTTCACAGCTTGGGAAGAATTTTTACTCAAAACATTCAAAACCAGCATTTCACGGAATTCAGCTGTGGTCAACAATGGGCAGCCTTGTTGGTGGGGACCTCATTCAAAGTTAATGGGCTTGAAGGAGCCTTTCGGTGCCTGTTGGAAACCTGGGAGCTGGAGCCCAGGCTGCTCAGTTATCAGCAGCGAGGGTGGAATTAGGATGCTCGGGGCTGGCACACCAGCCCTGGAGACCGCTCCGCCGGCTCCGCAATGTTCTCAGGGCCCGGGACGGGGGAGAGTAAATGCACGTCCAGACGCACCATTGTGCGCGCTCCGCATCCGAGGCAGGGATCCGCCACGAGAGCAGAGCTGGGGACTGTGCTGCCCTCACACTGAGGTCACAGTGGCCTGATTTCTCCCCTGCCATAGAACAAAGCCCTCTAATAAATTTATTAAGTCTGAGTTATTTGCAATTCATGTGCTCTTTGCAAATCAAGCATGGCTTATGGGACGGTGCCTTCTTTACACAAAAGAACTGAGCCATGATGGGGAATCTAGGCAGCAAGTGAGGAGAGGGAAGCCCTTCGAAATCATCTTAGAAGGACGTCAGGTAGGTTTTTCTGGGAACCGCGGATAACACCCTCTTTGTGTTCGTGCTTCGCGAAACTGCTTTCTTGCCGTTTCTGACTGTTGGGTGCAGAACTGTAGTTGACACCCTGCGCCACACCGTGCCCTTGATGTTTTGGTTTTAAAGATTTTATTTATTTATTTGACAGAGAGCGAGAGATCACAAGTAGGCAGAGAGGCAGGCGGAGAGAGAGGAGGAAGCAGGCTCCCCGCTGAGTAGGGAGCCCGACGTGGGGCTCGATCCCAGGACCCTGAGATCATGACCTGAGCCGAAGGCAGAGGCTTTAACCCACTGAGCCACCCAGGCGCTCCTGCCCTTGATGTTTTCCCGCAACTGACTGATCACAGTTACGTAGAGAACAGTTTCAATGCCTCACATCCCCTGTAATCCACCTGGTCGTCCCTTCTGACCTTCCCCTGATCCCTGGCAACCACTGTTCTTTTTTACTATCTGTATAGTTTTTTAGTTTTTAAACCTTGTACATTTTACCATCTGTCTTCCTCTATCAAAACTGAACTTATTTTCCTGAAAACGACCAGCACCAAGAGATTGGAAGTACAGTTTAAGTTCAAATCACATATTTTGTTGTCATATGTAACATGTTTAAAAAAAAAATCCATCAAGGGGCACCTGGGTGGCTCCGTTGGTTGAACATCTGCCTTCAGCTTAGGTCATGATATCGGGGTCCTGGGATCGAGTCCTGCATCATGCTCCCTGCTCAGCAGGAAGCCCGCTTCTCCCTCTCCCTCTCCCCCTGGTTGTGTTCCCTCTCTCGCTGTCTCTCTCTCTGTCAAATAAATAAATAAAGTCTTTTAAAAATAAATAATTTAAAAATCCATCAAGTGTTAATGAATTCATTTGATTTCGTTGCTGTTTTAGAGACAGAGAAAAGCGTACATGAGCACAGGTGGAGAGAGGGAGGGAGAAAGTCTAAAGCAGGCTGCGCATCCAGAGCCCGATGTCGGGCTCTGTGTCGGTGCCCCGGGGACCGTGACCCAAGCCATACTCAGCTGCCTGAGCCACCCAGGCGCCCGTGGATTCATTTGTTTCTGGAGTAATAACAGAATCATTAAATATCCCTAGACAGTAATGGCAAAAAATTACCCAAGAGTATACTAGAAAGAAGATCTAAGTTCTGGGTTGTAAATAAAGGTGTAAATCAAGATGTCCTGAAGGACTTAGGTGACGCACGGCACGTTGGGGGTGAGGTCACCCCTGTTCTTGCCTCGGTCCTGGGCCCAGCCCAGCTGCGGTGTTTGGGGGGAGGGTGGGGCAGTGAGCTTCCATTTGCTTCTCCACTCTGCTCTGTGCCCTGAAGAGGGGCCTATGCCCTTGGCAGGCTGTGGCCGTGCTGGAGGGCCGATCAGCTCTCGTGAGGACGCGTTGTTCCTGCTCCATGAGGAGCGGCCACGGTTGTGATCCCCGTGGGCGCCCGGTGCCTGAGCCCCACGCGCGTAGGGCCGAGGCCAGCTGGCATCCACCTGTTTCCTGAGCAGCTAAGTCGTCTGTAGTCTGTTCACGGCGAGGGTTGCCGTCGGGCAGGGATGTAGCCACACTGTGTGCCCCTTCTCAGCGATCTGCCCACACGCCTCTTCCCCGACCTGCTGTCGGAGTCTTCCAGTCTTGTTCTTCCTAGCACCCGAGTGACCTGCCAAACCTGACTCTGCTGCCTGTGTGCCTGGATGTCCAGGCTCAGGCCATGCTCTCTTCCAAACAGCGGCAACAGCTAGCTGTCCTGCTTACGACCTGCCCCCACGGAAGGCTTCCTTCAGCTCCTTCCCTCACCAGTCCCGCTTCATAGGGACCCTACGGTGCTTGTCTAGTGTCAGGATTTGGGGGGGCTCTGGGGTCTTTCCGGCAGGGCAAAAGTAGCCTGCCGTGTCAGAGCCTCACCGGGGAAGCGGTCGCCAGGCGGAGGGTGCTGGGCTGTGCACTGGTTAGTGTGCACGTGAAGGGCGCAGCCCTGGTGAGTCATTCTCTGGGCCTGGGAACTGGCTGGCTCACCTTGGGAGAGGCAGTTCCACCGAGGCTCACCAGGTCCCTGGATATCAAAATACAGAATACAGAAAAGAAAAAGGTACGATTAATGCCTGTCAGAGGCACCCAGTGTGCAGCAGACAGCTCCGATCTCGTGGTCTCTGCCCCGTGACCAGGTAGGGGTCGGGCTCCAGCAGGACTCTGGAGAGCGAGGAGTGGTCGTGAAATGGGTAAAAACTGGGCAGAAGAGGGCATGTTTGTTTCTGAAACACCGTGAGGTTTTCCAGAAGCTTCCATCCACCTCCTTGTCTGCAGCTGAGCAGCGAGAGGGCAGACAGCAGAGAGAGGAGCATTACAGACAGGATCCTAGGATCCGTTCGCTCAGCTCTGGGGTCCTTGCACCCGGTGTGCTTCCACGCAAGTGTCCCGTCAAGTGACAGAGTACGATTGGCTCAGCCGGGCTCAGCTGCCGACCCCCGTCCCCGTCGGATCGTGGCGATGGGAGCACGGACGGTCGGGCACTCGGCTGCCTATCCCCGTCCCCGTCGGATCGTGGCGATGGGAGCACGGACGGTCGAGTGCAGAAGGAAGCTTCCATCTGTTTCGGTGCTTCAGACGAGTGTGTGCTTGTGTGTGTGTAGAATACGTCTTCTATCACAGGAATTAGCCTCTTATTGCTCAGTTGATTCTCAAACATCCATCTCAGTGTCAGTGTTGAGCTCAGCCACCTTCCCCATCCTGCCGCGTACCTTCCAGTGGGGGAGCCCTGCGCTTACTTCCACCGCGAGTGGGGCACCGCTGGTACCCTGGACAAGGCTGGTACGCTCTGTCCGCACAGTTCTGACTCCAGCGTGAGACTCCCCATCCTCCCTGCACGGTCAAGCTGGGCGGTACCCCTAAGGCCCGACAAACTCAGTGGAAAGAAGGGATGGAAGCCTTTTCCAGGAACAAGTCGCTACCTAATGCTTCTGCTCTCGTTTCCTCGGTTGAGGGGACGTTGGGAGGCCACTGTGTTGCACAGGTGACAGCTGGTAATTGGAGGAGGCCCACCTGTGCCTGGAGCGAGCAAGAGACCCGTGTTGGTTGTGCCGACTCACCAACATGTGGGAGCTGTTTGTTACCGTCTCGTCGCCTCTCCTGCCCTGACTCATTGTACCATGGCTGGTGTACCTGCAGGGTTTTCTTTTTGTCCTGTCGGTCTTCTGCTCTCCCGTAACCTGACGCTACCTCTTTGGGTTCCCGTTCCCAGGAACTTGTAATTTTCTGCTTCCCGCCTACTAAGGTCTCAGAACAGATTAAGGAATGACCCTAAAGAAGGGACGGTGACAAAGAAGGTTGTGATATACGTATCATACATACGTATATGTACATGGAATCCCATGCCCACACACATGTTTATACATCTCTGTCTCACAACGGAAGGGATATATATACATACAGGGGATATATATATGGAATAAAATATATATGGTATATATATGGAATAAAAAAGGAAAAGAAAGTAGTGGAGTATGTGCTTGTTCGTGTATTAGGTTTTTCTTCCGAGTTTTTCAACGATTTATTTCTAGTGTTCAAAAGCTTAGATTGAATTTAGCTAAGTTTTACAAGTTTCTTCATTTTTAAGGAAACGATCTTAACTGTAAAGGATGTTTACAAAGGTAGTGAGCAGCCAATTGAAAATGTAGGACACGGGCCTTGAAACTCCGACTGTACCCTGGATGCAGCCCGGGTGTTTAATGCAGTCCGTGTGGGGTATTGCCTTGTGGTGACGAGGCCCCAAGCAAAACAGGTTTATCTGGAGGTAGAAACGTGGAAATGTATCAGATGCGATTCAATCTTTATAAGACATTTGACTTTCGCATGACATCTATGATGAGATATTTTTGAGCAGCCGTAAAATCGTCAACCGTTCTCTTTTCTGGGATAACAACAAAACAGGACGCTCTGCTGGAGAAAAGAAAGCTCAGCTCGACTAAATGGAAACACTGCCGTGGCCAGCGTCCCCTTGACCTTCGTGCTCTCACCGTGGCAAGGCTCGTGTTGCACGGGACGGACACGCCCTCAGTGCGGTAGGAAGTGTCACTCATTCCACCAGGAGAAGAATGAGGGAATGACATCAGTGGCATCCGACCTGTCCACACTCCACATCTGCTGGAGAGGCTGACTGAAGGTCAGATGGAGAGAGATACAGAACCCAGGCTCCCGTCAACTCCGCTGGGGACGCGCCACCAGAGCGTCTTACCCTTGACGTAACCCAGGCCGTGAGTCCCTGAAGAGAGGCCGAGGACGGCCGTACTTGTACACTGCTGAGAAACTCTCGGCGTGCTTCCCATGTTGCCGAAGAAACCCAAGTCAGAAAGAAAGGCACAGAGACGCACCACACTTCACAGAACACCACGTATAAAATGACAGTCTTGACAGCAAATGTGAATAAGATCTCTATGAATATAAAAAGACACACATATCAGATAAAAATCAGATGATAAGTTGTCGATCAGAGACGTACTTAAAACAGTTTGATCCAAACATCCTCATTGAAAAGGGGTGCAATATATATTAGAGACGAAAAGTTACTATGAAAAGGGATAAAAAAAAAAAGTATAAATAAAAGCCAAAACAGTGAATGCTAGGAAAAGTGTCAACAAGTGTAAATAAGGTATAAATGTACTTTTCAAAATTTTTTTAACTGGGCTCCATGCCCAGCGTGGAGTCCAGCTCATGGGGCTTACACTCACATCCTGGGATCAAGACCTGAGCTGAGATGGAGAGTCGGAGGCTTAACGGACTGAGCCGCCCAGGCGCCCCGACCTGTGCGTGTGCTCAGTCGTCATGAGTAAAAACCACTAGAAGCAAGTACAAGTAGAAGAGGAGGCCGCTCACACACACTGCCCAGAACTCAGAGCTCACGTAAACAGCATTTGCAAAGTTCATGGAAGAACCAAGGAAAACAGTTGTCAGGATTTAACATAGATGTCTATTTATTTAAGAAGTATGTATCCATAGCCAAAGTGAGGCAGACCATGCCTTCCATTTTGGGACCCATAACACATTTGCAAAATCTGGCTTTATGTTTGACCACAAAGAACCCCCCTCCCAAAATCAAAGGGGACAATAAAAGACACCACATTTTATGACTTAGGAAACAAAAAATCAGAACCTAATAAAAAATGTAATAAAATCTGAACTGGTATGTTCTTTTAAAAACAGCACATTTCAAATAGCAAGAGTTCAAGAGGACATATAAAGTGTAATTACAGGTTACTTACAAAATAATGGTAAGGGGCCGGCTATAAATCAGAACATCAGACATGGTCAGTGGTTCGCGGACAGACATTTAGCAGTGGGTTCCCCAAGTGTATATCCAGCCTGAGTATTGTCTGTGTATGCGCTTATGCGAACAAGTAAGACAGAAATAAAACAGTGGAAATGTACGTCAGAACCTGGGCATCAGTAACGGGAGTCATGTCTTTGTTGAATTGGTAGCGGACAGTCCTTGAGTCCTGGGAGAGATTTCCTCTGCGTGTGGTGTGTGTGTCGTGTGTGGGTGCACGCGTGCGTGTGTGTGCAGTGTGTGTGCATACGCATGTGTGCGTGCCTGTATTCTGTTCACGATGTAATGGCTTTAGACTCGATGCTCTTCTATAGTTAATCTGCACTATTATCGTTTTCTGTAACGTTTTCTTATGTCTAAAGAAAATGAGCTAAGCAGTTGGGTTCAGCCCTGGTTTGTAGCACTTGTTGCCTTCTGTGGTGCAAATCCTCCCACCACGGCCGGTTCCAAGCTGCCGGTGTGATCACTGCATGGAGACGGGGAGAAAGCTGCAGTACCGACCGCTAGTTAACGTTCCTGCCGTAGATGTAAATAACCTCAGAAGCACAGATACTATGTCATGAAAAAATAAGATAATAAGAGAATTGCAGGTTTGGATAAGGATTACTGTGGTTTTTTAATACGATTTTATTTTATAGAATGTGATTTTTTTGGTTTTATATCATATAATTTAAGTAAGTTTACATAATGTCATTTTTACTAGTGATGGCGTTGAACAGCAGGCTCCCCGAATTCTTGAAAAGGAACACATCAGGGTGAGCCACCTCCAGCCCATGACAGGCAGGTGGTCCCGTTCACAATGTTCTTAGAAGAAAATTGAAGGTAGCTAATGTTTCCATGTCAAACCCAATAAAATAAAACATGGACTTTATAATAATTTAAGTCGCCAACCCTAAAAATAAGAGAAAGGGGAAATTAATGTAGCTAACAACTAAAAGAGGGGTTGGAAGATAGGAAAAATGGGTGACATTTATAAGCCGACGTTCTATGGATTCTTGGAGCGCACTGGCAGTGTGTACGACTTAAACCTGTGAGTACTGTCATTGTTCCAGCTGACCCCAGTGCTCTTGAGAGAGGAGGTCCCAGATGTGGGGAACAGAACGTGTGCAGCCAGAGCTGGACGCTGGGTGCTGCCGATGGGGGGTGATGGGGACGGGTTCGGACGACTCCGAAGGCTTACCTGCCTTCCCCTGTTGTGGAACTGAAGACCCTTTAAGTGACAAGTATTTGGGCCTAATTTTGAGAGCATGGAGGTTGTGAAGTCTCCCTATGATCACGGGGTTTGATTTGGCTCCGTAGGTCTTCATCTGGCCCATGCTGCGAGCATCTCACCAGAGAACAGGTCCTGAAACTCGTTCCACAGATGTGGGAAGGACTGTCTAGCCAGTGGTAAGACCGGTTTAGACCAGTCTAGCTTGCCCGGGACCTTTCCATGAGCTGAACAGAGTATTTTAAGGAATCGCCTCTTTGCTGAGACTTAGTTGTTTAGGTGCAGCGTTAGGAAGAGCAGATGGACCCGAGGAATACTGTCCCTTTCTGTCCCCATGCTGGGCACTCTCCTGATCCAGGGCTGTATTTGGGGTGCATGGAGCTGGCAGAGCACACAGGTGTGATGCTGGCTTGATGGCCGCTGGGCAGCCACTCCAGATCCGGGTGCGAAGGGACTCAGAGCAGAGTCAGGTCTCAGGGCATCCCTCAAACGGCAAACCAGACATGCCCCTGCGGCAGCCTTCGTTCTGCAGAGGGCTTTGTGTTTGTTCTCCTTGGTTCTCGTCGTCAGGTTTGGGAGTTTGCTTCTCACTGTGTCATTCCATGATGACATGGCCACGTTAGCGGTAGTGGGTGTTGCATGTCGGTTCCTGCGAGGTTCTCGGTGCAACGAAAGATAAGCCAAGGATCAGTAGAAGGCTGCCGATGGAGCCAAGATTGACGTTTGCCATCTTGGAACTGGCCTTGTAGTCTAGAAACAAACTTGATAGGGACTTGGAGTGTTTAATTTCTTAAGGCTTGGTGCACACCACAGACCTGCAGAGAAAATACTGTATATACTAGTCTGATTGAAGAAAAGAGAGAGGAGAAAAAGGGTATGGGGGAGAAGAAGAATAAAATGGAAAAGAAAGAATGGAAAATGGGCATGTATAGGGAAAAACAGAATGTTTATGAGGACGACCTTTTTCTTGGTGGAATTTTAGGAAACAGTCTGATAGCCATGGTCTCCATTGAGAAAACATATCAGAGATGCCCCCGCTCTCTCTACTTACCTATGAAGTGACAGATGAAGGTTATTACATAGGTAATCTTAGCCCAGGATATAAAGACAGTGAAATTTCTATGCTATTAAACTTTAAAAGAACAACTAATCCCTATGGTGCTAAAACTGCCCAAGACCATAAAAAGGAAAGAATATATGTATTAGATATTATAAAGGTAGGCTAGCTGTGATATTAAAATCTGACAGAGGTCAGAAAATAAGACCGTAATGTGCATATATATGTGTCATCTCAATTATAATAAATATTAATGCAAACTCTTTACATGAGCATTTAAACCATATATTAAGAAGTCATACCCCATGATGAAGTAATGTCTATTTTAGGAATACTGGAGTGATGCAATATGAGAAAATCTATTAATGTAATTCATGACATTATTAAGTTAAATGAAAAAAATAACTTTCCTGTTTCAATAAGTACCCCAAAATAATTTCATACAATCCAACAGTTACTTCAGATTAAAGATCTAAGCAAAATAGAAATGAGAATAATAAAAATAAATTCGACCAAATATGTTTTGATGCTGAGATATCCCATTGTCATCAGTAAGAAAGAAGAAAACAAAGTAAAAATGGATTGAATACCTAAATCTGATACCTGAAACCATATAGATCCTAGAAGAGAGCACAAGCAGTAATTTCTCTGACATCAGCTGTAGCAGCAGTTTTCAGATATGTCTCCTGATGTAAGGCAGACCAAAGCAAAAATAAATTATTGGGATTTCATCAAAATAAAAAGCTTCTGCACAGTGAAGAAAACCATCAGCAAAACTGAAAGTCACCGTATGGAATGGGAGAAGATATTCACAAATGACATATCCGATAAAGGGTTAGTATCCAAAATATATAGAGAACTTATAAACCCCCACACCCCAAACACAAATAATCCAGTTCAAAACACGCACAGAAGACACGAATAAACCATTCTCCAAAGAAGATATAGAGATGGCCGTCAGACACCTGAAAAAATATTTAACATCACTGAACACCATGGAAATACAGATCAAAACCATGACCACATATCCCCTCACACCCATCAGAATGGCTAAAATCAACGACATGTGAAACAACAGATGTTGGCGAGGATGCGGAAAAGGGGAGCCCATTTACGCTGTGATGGGAATGCAAACTGGTACAGCCATTCTGGAAAACCGTGTGTAGGTTCCTCAAAAAGTTAAAATTAGGGTTCCTGGGTGGCTTAGTGCATGTAGTGTCTGACTCTTGGTTTTGGCGCAAATAGTAATCTCATGGATGGTGAGATTGAGCCCCGTGTGAGGCTCCACACTCAGTGGGGAGTCTGCTTAGAGATCCTCTCCCTTTGTCCCTCCCCCCACTCATGCTCATGTGTGCTCTCTCTCTCTCAAATAAATAAACCTTTTTTTAAAAAAGATTAAAAATATAACTGCTGGGTGCCTGGGTGTCTTAGTCCATTAAGCGTCTGCCTTTAGCTCAGGTCATGATCTCAGGGTCCTGGGATCGAGCCCCGTATCGGGCTCCCTGCTCAATGAGGAGTCTGCTTCTCCATCTGGCTCTGCCCTTCCCCCTGCTTACTCTCTCTCTCTCTCAAAAATAAATAAATACTTAAAAAAATAGAACTACAGTACGACCCAGCAATCATGCTACTAGGTAACTACCGAAAGAATAGAAGAACACTAATTCAGAGGGATGCATGCACTCCGGTGTTTATAGCAGTATTTGTTACAATAGTCAAGATACGGAAGCAGAGCAAGTGTCCATCGATTGAGAAATGGTTGAAGAAGATGTGGTTTGGGGTACCTGGCTGGCTCAGTTGGAGAGCATGCGACTGTTGATCTTGGGATCTTGAGTTTGAGCCCTGTGTTGGATGTACAGATTACTTAAATAAACTTCAAAAAAAAATTAATAAAAGATGGGGTATATATACACAGTGGAATATTAGTTATAAAAAATGAAAAATGAAAAAAATGAAATCTTGCCATTTGCAATGACATGGATGGAACAAGAGGGTGTTGTGCTAAGTGAAACAAGTCAGAGAAAGACAACTACCAAATGATTTCACTCATATTTGAAACTTAAGAAACAAAACAAATGAGCAAAGGGAGGAAAAAAAGAGAGAGCCAAGAAACTGACTCTTAACTCTAGAGAACAAAGTGAGGGTTACTGGAGGGGAGGTGTGTGTGTGTGGGTAGGTTAAGTAGGTGATGGGGATTATGGAGGGCACTTTTGATGAGCAGTGGAAGTTGTGTGGAACTGTTCAATCACTATGGTGTACACCTGAAACTAATGCTATATGTTAACAAACTGGAATTTAAATAAAAACAGAAAAAGAAAAAAGGGTACCTGCTATCATTTTTATTATTAACGTCAGTGTGGAAGGACTAGCCAGCACCATTATTTAAAATTTTGGAAATCACAATTAACACTGTTTGAAGATGGGAAAGTCAAAAGATTTAATAATAATAATAATAATAATAATAATAATAAACTAATAGAAAACATAAGGATGCTAAATACAATCGCCTTTCAGAAAATAGGCACATACATGTAATTTCCTGTAGTTAAATTGCCTTGAATTTATCACAGAGCTAAATATTTCATTTATAATAGCACAGATTGTTATAAACACTCAGGAACTCAAGGCACGTTGTTCCCATACCTTTTTCCTGAGGAAACTACGCAGGAAACAGTCTTTAGACAACATAACTTACTAGAGACATCACCTTAAGAATAGCGTTGACCACTAATTATAGGTATTTTATAAAAAGAAGACAAAATACAGGTTAAATTGGAAAGAATTAGTGCAATTGCCTATATTCGGACACTATGGATGCAGTATAATGATCGAAAACAAGAGATAATGGCAGTAGCACCTGTAAAAAATTGAAGTGTTTTAACAATGATAATTGGTCTTAGTACCATTGTGTTGATACTGTTGTGCTTGCAGTATGGGGATAGGGTGCCTGAATAATGGTAAGATGTTTTAATTCTGCCCTCCCGTGTCCTTGAGAATGAAGATTTTTTAGTGTGAAACAAAGATGTGATATGGAAGAGATTTAAGAACCTTGCACTCCTAAATTTGCATTGGAAATATTAAGTTTCATGTATACTTTTCACAACTATGTTGAAAATTCCTAGAAACAATGACCAGGGCGCCTGGGTGGCTCAGTGGATTAAAGCCTCTGCCTTTGGCTCAGGTCATGATCCCAGGGTCCTGGGATCGAGGCCCGCATCAGGCTCCCTGCTCAGCAGGAAGCCTGCTTCCTCCTCTCTCTCTGCCTGCCTCTCCGCCTACTTGTGATCTCTCTCTCTGTGTCAAATGAATAAATAAAATCTTAAAAAAAAAGAAAAGAAAGAAAGAAACACTAGTTCAGTGGCATTCCTAAGAACCAGATTTGGTTTTGGTATACCATTTCCTATTTTCAGAAGCTTGAGTTTCCTGGAGAAGTGATCGATTCTAGTCCTGGGGCAGGGGTACAGATGATGACACTAGAACATCAGGACAAATCCTAGCAAAAAAGGTGTTGGAATCCAGTAGGGCTGTGTCAAAAGGACTCAGTGGCCAACTTGATGAAACTCACCACTGGCCAAGCCTGAAACAGTTTGAGCTTCACTGAGGATGAGGTTTGTAATGGATTGAAACCCGTCAAATATACTTAAATCCGTGAATTTATAAGGACGGTTAAAAATAAAACCAGTTGGTGGGGCGCCTCTCCCTCTGCCTGCCTCTCTGCCTACTTGTAATCTCGCTCTGTCAAATAAATAAATAAAATCTTTTATAAAAATAAAAATAAAAAATAAAACCAGTTGGTCACATTGTGAAGATGAGAGGTAGCCAATTTATTACTTGAAAATCTAACATGCACCTTGCTTTTTCTGTGTAAACAACAGAATGTTCTCTGAGAATTACAGTCACTACAGTTAAATAAATGAAAAATGATCAAATTAGAACATCACCATTTTTTGCCCTCAATGAATTAATGGGTGTAGGCACTGAACACTCAATGCTGATAACATAAAAAAAAAAAAGCCAGAAAATATTTATGTCCTGATGAAAAATTCATTTCAGAAATGGTTTTGCCAAGTGGATCCAACCTGATTTTGATCGAGCCCCTGAATTCAGCTAATGATTATCCAGGAATGCAGAGAACAGAACAACAAAACTACCTGTTTAAGTACAATAAGGCAATAGTATGATATAATATAATATATTATAATATAGGCAATAAGTAATACTCAGACTGTGACCCAAACAGCCCAGGTTTTGCAACAGATAAGCTGTTATGGAAAAGAGGGATAGAATAAGCAGGAACAAAATCTGGAAATGCACAAACACCAACCAGCTTACTCCCCAACACCAGCAGCATTCAAACAAAGGAGAGGACTTATGACCAGCCAGCTATGAAGCCGGACATTTCCAAGTGTCTGCAAAGCTTAGCTTGGTGCCTTTCCATGCATGTGGCTTCTCATCCTCTCTCCTTTGAATCTTTATAAGGAGAGAGGTTGGTGAATCTCAACCTGTTAAATGATCCATAATTACCCTCAATTTGCAAGAGTGGCAATAGCATAGATAAAGAATTTGGCCCAAGTTGGAGTGGAGGAAATTTTCCAAGGAAAGGAACTGCTTTCTGAAGATCCACATGCCATCAAAGGCGTGAGAAGACCAGTACACAGTATGTATGAGAAAAAGGAACAGGAACAAACTGTATTTCTTTTCTTTCCTTGGCATTTCTAAATATCAGGAACATAGGAAAGAGGAAGATTAAAGAGAAATCAAATAGTTGAAAATCTGCTAAGTGAGTTGGGCCACCCAGAGAGCCCACATGGTGTGTCCTTCCCCATCTTTGAAGACCGAAACCTGGGGCCAGCTTCCAGCTCTCACTCATTTTCCTTCATTTTCCATGTGGTGCGTGGAAGTGGTTGAGTGGTGCCATTGAACTTGGTCAGAAGGAGAACCAAGTGGACTCTGATGGAAGTAAAAGCCTTCAGGGTCTGAAGCTGAATTCAGAGGAGAACCAGATAGAAGTATCTTCCTGGAGGAAATCCAAATCCATCCCCTGCAGAAGAGTCCAAAGAGCCAAGGTCTGTCACCCAAAGAATGGCATGTCCCATGTCCCCAGAAGAGTACAAACTAACCCTCCTCATGGCCAGGGGCTCAGGACAACTTAGTGTTTAAATCACGTTCCTCAGCAAAAACAAGGGAAACGGCGTTGAGAAGCATTTGTCGTGCCTTATCAGTGTCAGTAACACCTCTTCGGAAGGCCACGCATGGCAGGCGTGGTCAAGATGGAACAGGAAACCAAGGATCTGTGCAAATGTGGGAGGCTATAATCGTGTCAAGGAAACTGCTCTAAGGATGCTGGAACAGATTGTGAGTGTGCAGTGCATTTCACAGATATCGGTAACGTTGCCGTGAGAGGCCAGTCACTCATCTCTTTGGTTCACAGGTCTTCAGAGCAAGAGGGGCGGCATCCCAGTAAAACCCATGTGCACCTGGACATGATTTAGGGCACGTCGTCTTTTCATTTAAGCCTGATCCTGATGCTGGAATGAGAGGAGGCTTTGGCCTTGCTTTTGGGCTGTGTCCCTAGTGGTCCTGTGCTGCTCTGCCCCTCCATGCCCGAGTCTCAGGTAGCTGTGGAAGATTTACTGTTGTGGTTTCACAATCCCAGAGCCACCATGTAGAAATCCAGCTTCCCTGCTGACAAGACCACAGAGACCTGGAGACTCAGGACGAGGCTCTGAGACCGTATGGGAATCCCCGATGTCTGGACATCCAGCAGAGATCCTCCTCCTGAGGATACCGGACAGGCTGCCAGAAATACGCCCGAACCATTTTGAATGCCCCCATGCCAGTCAAGCTCTCTCAGCTAGCCGGGCTTCAGCCAGCATCACACCGAGGAAAAACTACTGGTTGAGCCCAGCTGACTCACACAATCATGAGAGAGAATAAAATCACTGTTTTACTAAAATAGCAAGTGCTAGGATCGATTGTGACATGGCAGCGACAGAGCGGTACTTACAGTGACTATAATCACAACCAGATTACATCATACCGACTGCGGGCTTTACAGTATCTGTTTGTAAGTAGCTTTGCAGATGCTGTTCCCTCTGTAAACTACTCTCTTCTTTGGTCAGGAAAAGCCTGCTTATCAGTAGTGGGCTGCAGCCTAACCTGACTTCCCTCCGTGCCTTTGTCATCCTCTGGTTCCATATGTAAGCGGGTCACCAGGTAGACCGGTGGGGAGGCAGACAGACAGACAGAAGACACAGGTGGGCGGATCGTAGGTCAAAGGATACTGAAGTGATCTGCATGTAGTTCTGGCACGCTCACTCTTTTTCAAAGTCTTGGTCTCCCCACTGCATAACACCAAATACGTACTCAACAACTTTTGTTGATTGAATGAATAAACTTTGTTTCCAGACTTGTTTGCAACCTTTATGTGGGTTTTGTAGAGAAGAAACATGAATCCTGTGTTGTAGAAGCACTCACTATCAAATACATGGTGTAAGTGTATTAGCTATCCCAGCCATCCAACTTTTCTATTTAATTATTGAAATCAGTTGGTTTTAAACATCCCTTTCAGTTGTTTTTGGAAGAAAATGCTAGAATGTGGGAACCATAAATTTTCTTCACATCATCTGAAGCCAGTGTGCAGACTGCTGATCTGTTCTCCTTTTACTGTGCCCTGGTCAGCTACGATTGATTGCTTCAGAAATAACAAAGTTGGGGGCGCCTGCATGGCTCTGCTGCTAAGTGGCTGCCTTTGGCTCCGGGCATGATCCCAGGGTTCTGGGATCAAACCCCGCATGGGGCTCCCTGCTTGGCGGGAAGCCTGCTTCTCCCTCTCCCACCCCCCCTGCTTGTGTTCCCTCTCTCACTGTACCTCTCCCTGTCAAATAAATAAATAAAATCTTTAAAAAAAAAAGAAATAACAAAGTTAAGCCTTTTAACATTGAAATATTTCAGTAACAAATTGCAAGAAATAACAGAAAGGAGACAACACCACGTGCTTGCCTCTGGCTCCTTTGCATTTGCAAAAGCAAAACTCCGACATTTGGGGCAGCTGGTTGCCTCAGTCGGTAGAGCGTGTGACTCTTGATCTCGGGGTTGAGTTTGAGCCCCACGTTGGGCATAGAGATTAGTTAATTAAAAAAAAAATCCAACCTTTTCCATCATTTAAAAACAAACAGAAATAGAGGCGCCTGACTGGCTCAGCTGGTGGAGCATGCAGTTCTTGATCTAGGATCATGAGGTCAAGCCCCACGTTGAGCATGGAGCCTACTAAAAACAATAAATGCAGTGGAAAATTATCAGCCCCTTAAATAAATATTCTTGAGTATCTATATGTTATTATGTAGGTTGTAGTTCTGTCTCAGTACAATTTCATCAGTACATTGGGTCCTTCTGTATTCATTGGATCCCCGGAAAAGAAGGCTTTTATTCCCCCAGGAGGATGCAACATATAAATCAGGTAAAAAAAAACACGGATCCATGGACTCTCAGGACCTCAGAATATAGGAGTACTGGAAGGGAAGTTGGAAGTTTTCTAGAATAAATTCACAGCCCTGTTTGGTGCTTCCTGTGACACCCGTGTTACATGGGCACCCAGCTGTGTTTGAACAGCTTCAGGAATGGGCACCTTCCAAGTCCTAGGAAACTGTCATTCTCAGTGGCTAAAAACATAAAGCTGTCTGCAAAGATATGGATAATTGTCATTTGAAAAAGAATATCTTGCCTTACATTTTTCAGGCACAAATACATCAGGCAATAAATTATGTGAACCTCATGTCAATGCATGTAATTTTTTTCAAATTAAATTATTTGAAGTTCATAATGGCCACAACAAGAGGGTTAGTATTAATCCAGCACCAGTAGTGGAATTTTCCTTATATTTGGATAAGTTCAAGAGACCATTCAAGCAGTGAAATGATTGATGAGTTGAAGAGTAAATTCTTTGTGGATAAGTCAGCTGAAAACCACACCAAGAAAACAGACTCTAAAGATGGAAAGTAAGAGAAGTGAATGTTGTAACAAAGGTAAAAAGTCACCATGCCCTTCGGTTACAAAGAAATGGATGTGGACTTCAAATTGTTACATAAATATATTCATTTAGAGGCTTTTAGGGATATAGAAAGGATTTCAAAGTCTTAAAACAGAAATACCTTAAGCATGTCCTCGTCTGAAAACCTCAAAAAAGATGAAATCTTTACAGGTGTTTTTTCACTTCAAAAAATTCTAAACCTCTATATGTCTGTGTCCCCACTGTAATGTACACTTTTTTTCAGCTCAGAGGCAGGGCTATACCGTGTACTTAGGAAATATTTGCTGAAAGAAAGAGTAAAAATGGGAATTTTCCTGGCGTCACCCTGAGGATGGGTAAAATGAAGATGATATAATAAATAATTGAACTGAATTAATGAGGTGGACCATGGTGATCATTTTACATTTTTAGAAATGATAAATGATGGTCTTTGCTGGAATGTTTTACATACAGTATATCAGAGTTCCTATGAAGGCAAATTGGGAGACAGACTTAGAATTAAGGATATCTGCCGTCACAGACTTCTTTGCTCCAGTTTGATGTTACTAAACTGTGATATCTATTTGGTTTTCAAGTATTATAGGAGACACTTAAAAATCATACCGCGTTCTTCCAAGTGTTTACGTACAACTTATGTAAGTTACCATGTTATAAATTCATTTCTTGGTCGCTTAGTTATTTCCTGTTATTTTAGTTTTCAGACGAGATGAAATTCAATCACTTAGAAGGAAATTTATAACTAGGCCACCGCACAAACCCAAGATTCCGAAATTACTTTTCTTCTTGGCTTCTGTGGAAAAATATGTCAAGTTCATTCTTTCATGTCTGTCCAGAGTATGATCAGGATGTTAGGATTGCTTTGACCCGTCTGTAGAAGCTCCGGGTGTGAGCTGGGAGGCATGGGTGATGTGTAGACCGCACCCTTTGCACTCTCACTAGGCAGGTCAGAAGAGAGCACTTAGCCGTCACCCCAGACAGAAGAGAGCAGAGCGCACCAGTGGGGGATACTCATAGAAGCTGTGATTTTGGCATCACACATGGTCTGCACATACATAGGATCATATCAGATGTCTTTGAGGTGTCTCTGTCAGTTGTGGTGGTGACAGATGGGAATATTGCGTGTATTCAGAGGGGAACGATGCTGCATATGGATCAGTTCAGTGTCTCCCGTGGTGTCACTGCCTGCTTTGAGTGCCCTGGACTTGATCGGCGTACTCAGTGAATATGCGACTTAAACATACCCCACTTTTAAAGCATTTGAATTACGTCACTCGTGGCAAAAGTAGAGGGCTCAAGATGGCCAAAAGGGTTTGAAAAAATTCATCCTGGATGACTGCACCCCATCATGCATCATTTTAGGGGGCATCATTTGCTTGTGTTGTTAAATCAGGCAAGATGTACCCACAGGAAGTTGAAGTTTCCATCTGAGTTTTTGGTTTCCAGCCCCCAAACTAGAAAGTGTCCAAATACCCCTGAATAGAAAAATACATTGTCTTATATTCGTGGATCTATGCCATGCATTATTATAGTGAGTACCTTAAAGCATGCCTCACATGCATGAATCTCATCGGTCTGATAACAGGCATGCAAGAATGTAAGGACCTGGGGCACCTGCCTTCGGCTCAGGTTGTGATCCCAGGGTCCTGGAATCTAGCTCCATGTTGGGCTCCCTGCTCAGCAGGGAGCCTGTTTCTTCCTCTCCCTCTGGCTGCTGCTCTCCCTACTTGTACTCACTCTCTGTCAAATAAATAAATAAAATCTTAGAAAGAAAGAAATGTAAAGACCTGCCTTTTATGTGTCAGTGAGACAGCAGGAATCATCTGACCCAGTAAATTCCAAAGATGGACTTATGTGGGTAAAATGAGAGTGGTGACCTTGAGTTGTGGGCGAGGTATTGGACTTGGAGTGTTAGGAGGGGGGCGGACAGGCCAGCAAGGTGCAGGGGTCTCTCCAGCACTGTGATCATTCTGAATCTTCCAGCCAGCGGCCCCCGCGCATCAGTCTCCCCCCATAGGCATGAGACGGGGAGCCCCAACCCTTCTGGGTCTGCCTGGGAGCTCAAGAGTGCCATAGGCAGTCCCCTCAGAAGGAACCTATGGCATTAACACAGCAGCATTTGGATGCTGCTGTGTTAATGCCATAGGGTCACGTGTTTAAGGACTATGTAAGGGACCCATAGCTGTTTGTAACTTCAGTGTTTCGGGTTGTCTTAACTCACCGTTGCGGAACTGTTCTCTATTTATGTGCAGCCCCAGGCCAATGACTTTGCTACCTGTTTTGCGTTTTCTTCCTAGGATGTAGACGTGTGTGGACTGTGAGCTCTGCAGGCGGGCGAAGAGAAGATCTCCAAACCCAACCCTTTTCAGGTAAGGGAACTGACATACAGAGAGCTTGCAGCCACAGTCCCCAAAGGCAGGGTCATTGATGGCGGAAGGTGGCTCAGTTTCTGCAGGCTTTAAATGGCTGGAGGTGTGTCAATGCCCTTAAGCTTTTTCTTCCATTATAAAGCCTCAGGCTTAATGGGTGTGTTTTGTTAATCACATGCAAATTAGACTCTAAAGATTTTCATTAAGTTCACGTTACACCCAACTTGCACTAATGTTTTATCAGTGTCAAAAACTGTGGAGTATTTAAAAGCATCAGAATTCTAACCTGCTTAAAACACAGAAATTTTTAAGTGGTTTTTAAATGTCGTCTTAGAGTCTTTTAGAAGTTATATTCTTCATAAGGTGTTTTTGTCTGCTTTCTCATTTAACACTTTATCAGCATCATTTTCCATAATAATCCCAAATGTGCTTCAGAATTACAATGGTTGTCTTTTGATCAAAATACCAAAACCTTCTCCACTGATCTCACAGTTTTTACTGCTGTGTGTATTTTCCAGCACATAACCTTGGACTCGTTGAAACAGTTTCCTTTTGGTAAAGATTTGGGAAGGAGGTTGTTGGGATTAGTATTTCGAGAATGAATAAAGACATTGCAATAAAGACACAAGAGCCGATAGGTCAGGAGAGGCGTGTGGGTGAGTTCCGTCTTGTCGCTGGACGGTCGTGGGACCTCAGCGAGCACCGAGACTTTGGGACTGCAGTTTTCTCGTTAGGAAATGAGCATAGACACACATTTCTAACAGGAATCTTGTTAGCATGGTGTACGTATAAAATATTCCAGTGGTGAAAAATGGCAAGGGCTCTGTTGATGGTGTTTAATATTTTCTTCATGGGTCTTGAAATATCCTTTTCCAGAGTATTATATTTTCCTTTCCCACCATCTGCTTGGGGTACATCTCTTTTTAACATATGCAGTTTGTGTATCGGGCCTGCGTGTGTACCTTAACTTTGCTCTGGTTTTGATTTCTCTAATTTTCTCTGATTTTGTCCTTCTGAAATGAATCAAATAGTTACTATGTTATAGAAAAAAAGTAATGAATAAAGAGACCTTCCATCCTATGAATTGATTAAAGCACGAGATAATAGCGTAATGAATGTTTATCAGACTTCAACGGCCCCCGAGAATGCCCAGCTGACATAGCATTTCTCTAAACATGGGAACATAGGAGATTGGATCCTAGACCCTGAGAACCCAGGAATAAAAATAGATGTTGCAAGCCCGGAACTCGTGAGAAGAGATTGGGGACTCTTGCCTTGGCATTCGAAGAGCGCCGCAGACCCCGTAATGCTGGGGGCGGGGGTGTCCTGCCTTCTGAGGCTGGAGGTCAGCCACGGGCGGTGGCAAGGGCCAGGGATGGCTGTTGCGAGCCACTCCCCGGAGCGACGAGAGCAGTAGACGATGCTCAGGTCCTGCGTGGGGCCATACTGTGTTTGAGCTCAGAGCCACCGTGCCTCGTGACTTTTTAATGTTTCATTTTCTTAGGGCAGCTTTCGGTCGATAGAGATTCGGGAGGGAGGTGCGGAGGTTCCTGCTGCAGCTCCGCTCCCTCGCACGTGCGCGGCCCTCCCCACGTCCCCGGACGGTGCCCGTCTCACCGAAGGGGGAAGGGACCCACCGCGCTCGCCCAGCGTCCGCCGCTTCCCAGAGGGTTCGCTGTCGCGGCTGCACGTCCAGTGGTTGGGAACAGACCTGTGATGACTGTGTCCCCCATCCGAGGGTCTCAGACCCGAGCTTCCCTGCCCTCTGCGAAACCCTCTGTGCTCTGTCCATCTCCGCCACTCCCTTACCTGATGTTTGGAAAAAGCAGTTTTTTTCCATGAAAAGTCACCCACGCTAATGAAAAACAGAAAAAGAGCAGAATCAGAAAATCATCCGTGCCCTTGACATTTTTAGAGTCTTTCTCCCCTCTTTCACGTATGCACAGGCTCTGAGCACACGGGCTCCTGGTTTTCCACGCTGTGGTCCCAGCCACGCCTGCTTCTCGGAGCAGCGTAAGAACGGCTTTCCCATTAACCGCCAGTGAGTCGAATAATGTCTGATGTGCAGAAAATGTAATGGTAGGCATTGTCATTAGTTTTCTTTGGGGTTGTTCCTCTTGATTTATTTTCCTGTGGGAACGTAAGGAAAAACAGGTTTATAGATTTAGAGATGCATCCAGAGGGCAAGGTCACACATAAATACGTACTGATTTCACTTTTGAAACTGTAATTTGGAATCCTTTTCATGGTCCGCTGAGACTATTTTGTATTTTAATATGTCTGATGCACGGTGCCCTTTTCATAGTCATTTTGTTTTGAAAAGATACAAACTTTGGTACTTGGTGGAGATATAAAACCGAAAACTCAAGTCAGCAATCAAATGAATAGTTACACATCCTCCCTTCTCCTTAAACGTGTAAAAGTTCGCAAATGTTTATGGTATTAACTTGCAATAAGAAAAAATATATTCTGCCTCAAGATGCTCATGAATAACTGTCATTTTTCTTTCTCGGCAGTGCATTTCGGGTGGGTACATACTACTGTCATCCTTTAATAGAATTAAATACAAATTGGAAACTAAGTGAAGAGAAATAGAATGCCACAGAAATTGCAGAGGAAGATTTATAACTTGAATATCATGAACAGTGTTGCCAAACCTTATGATCTCTGTATCCATCAGTCTTTCTTTGCACAGTGCATAACCGTGGATCTCAGACATCTAAGATAAATAGAATTAAAATTGGTAAATTTCAGAAGAATTGACTTCGGAAATTCTTAGATAAGATCATGTGACCAGGATGTATCACTATCACATCTGTCAGTTACTTAAGGACGGTTAAGTAAATTCTACAATATAATTTTTGACTAATACATTGCAGTATGAAAGAGGGAGGAGGAAATGGAAAAATAAGCAAGAAAGACTCCCTTGATCTTTTCAAGTAATGTGGAATGCTTGCTTTAATTGTATTATAATGCAGCTACGTGCATAAGACTGGGACCCAGAGCTAATCAGATGTTTGATGACCCAGATAATATGAAACTATGCCAATGGTGAGAGAGAGAGGGAAAGTCACCCAATTAAGTCAGCAGCATACACTGGGACATCTATGAAATGCAGCAGTATAAAGGTAATTTTATACAGAGAACCGTGTTCTAAAATGCAGAAAAGAATGAAGTCTTTGGAGGAAATACAGACTAAAATTGGGAAAAAATTGGATTGAACCATGCTTTTACAAGGTCTTCTATTTGGGAATCAACTTAATGATTGGTGGTGCTCTTTTAACTGGATTGATTAAAGAGAATGGCCAATTGATTTGGAAAATGAGTTCAAAAGGAATATAGTTTCATGAGTTTTTAACTGAAGGAGGTATTTTTAAAACCATTATGATTCAGTTCAGTCTTAACAACATTAATTTGTGCGTCTCATTTCAGCTTTACTGTGTTCTTAGGGAGATCCACCTTTACAGTTTGTAAATAGGCCTGGTATGGCCATTATGTGATGATGAGTCAATTGCAAGGATAGACTTTAGACATGGACTTACTAATAATATCTATGACATTTGTGGAGCATGTGGGGTGTTAAAGGCAAGACACTGAAGGTTGGGACCAGCCTTCACTGGAAGGCATTAGGTCAGTGCTAGGGTTCGAGATATGATGGTGCATGGCAAGCAGATCTTTACATTCGTTAGACAAGGTATCATGTGGGTACGGTGTCAGGAGCTTTGTTGCTTCATTTTTTTCCCTCTGTCCTGTAGCACAGTAAGGCCAACGAGAGACTCCTTTGTAAAAATGGTATTTGGGTTCTAACTCCGCGGTGACAGCGTCGGAAGCTTGTGGGAAATGCCTCTATTTTTTATAGCTCATTCTTTAAAGTTGATTTGAATGTGCGTCTGGAGCAAAAACTAGTGCCTGGAGTCCTAAATAGGGTGATATCAGCAAGAGCTGTTGGAGCCATAGGTAGAAATAAGCAATCACCTCACAATACGTTTTAGAAGGATCTTTGCGCACTGCAGCGTAACGTCAGAAAGCACTCGGAATGCATTCGAGCTGAGCGTTTTCCCCGAGGAATGACCCACATTATCGTCTGCAGGAAAATGTTTCAGGCTCCCCCACTTTAAATTAATAAAAGGTGGCCATGGAATCGCAGAAGGCCCAGGACTGGCTTGAACTCAGCATGTCAACGGGTTGATTTTTGTTTCTTATGAAGCGGCCAATGTGTGGTTTGGAGCTGCAGTGATGGGAAATTTCAGTGATATTAAGAAACCATCCTCCTGCTTTGTAACAATCCAGAATTGTATAAGTGCTCAAAAGCCGAAAGCAGTTTAATCACGTGTCTGAAAACGGATAGCACAAGGGGGCGTCGTGCGTCTGTTGCCTTCAGCTCGTTGTAGGGAGCAGACCCAGGGACGCCAGGCGGGCTAGCGGCGGTGGCCTGCGGCAGCAGCAGGGGCAGGCAGCTGCGGACGGACCACCGGCGGGCTATCCTGGGGTGACAGGCGGCCCAGACCTGCAGCCCCGCAGCCCCGGACCTGCTGCTGCTAGTCCTCGCGTGCGGACAGACACCCTCCACGGTCGGCCCCACAAATACTTACTCAGCCATTTATCATTTCGTGTGTGTATTTGCAGACGCGAGAAGGAAAGAAACAAAACCTTTCATTGGATCCTACTGTGTTGTGTTCCATCTGATATTAGATCAGCACAGTTTTGGCGGCTCCTAAAAGTTCTGGGAGCGCTGCGGGCCACGTGCGCACCCTTCGCCGCGCGCTTCCTCCTGCGGTGGCCGGTGGGCCGTGCGCCCTGCTCTTGGGTCTCGTGAAGCGCGCCCGGCGTCCCTCACGGCGGGGTGCTGGCCGTTCGCCTTCTGCGTGGGGGCCCTTTAGTGTCCAGCGTGCGTTCGCCTCTGTCGTCGCCTTCGGGTCTGAGACATCGTCGTCCTGGCCTATCGGTCTCCGTCGGCGGGGAGCCCGCTTCGGAGCGTCTCACGCTCTCGGCGCCTCCTGGGAATAAGCACCTGCTTACGACAGCGTGTTCGCTCTTGCTGAGCATTTGTAGTCGTGTTACGACTCTGATGGAGTCCATTCCGCTTTTCTTTTAGTGTAGTCGTCGTTGGTGTTTTTTCTTAAAGGTCCACGAGTTTTTAGTCCTAAGTTGGGATATTTCCTTCCTGGATGGCTTCTCCGATGTTGCTTGCTTGCTTCCTTGTTTCCTGCCTCCTTCCCTTCCTTCCTTCCCTACTTCCCTCACTGCCTGCCTCCCTTCTTCCCTCCCTCCCTCCCTCCCTCCTTCCCTTTCCTTCCTTCCTTCCTTCCTTCCTTCCTTCCTTCCTTCCTTCCTTCCTTCATCTCTCCCTTCCTTCCCTCCCTTCCTTCCTACTCTCCGTCCTTCCCTTCCTTCTGTCCCTTCCTTTCTTCCCTTCCTTCCCTCCTTTCATTCTTCCCTCCTTCTCTCCCTTCCATTCCTCCCTCCTGGGTTAGTTCAACCATTTCTTGAAACCCAGACATTCTCTTTTTTTATATTTTCATGAAATATATCTTCCAGTTACGTCATCAAGGAGACTGTGTCGGACATAAATTGTATGAAGCCTGAATATGTTTATGCTTTCCTCCTTCGGGCTTGATTAATAGTTTGACTGGGTTCATAACATTTTCCCTAAGAACTCTGAGGTATTGTTCTCAGTGTTATAAAACCACACTCACATGCAAAATGTCTAAAGCCAATCTTAATCTCATTCGTTTGTAGAAAATCTATGCCGTTTAGGCATTCTGCTCTCTCTGAGGTTTATCTCATTCTTGGCATTCTGAAATTTTACAAGGATGTGAGTTCTCATTCATTCATACCATCTTTGACCTAAAGCCATGCGTTTCTGACTTTATAGTTTTAAAAATAATGTATTCCCTTTTGTTTTCTCTTTCTACAAGCTGTGCCACTATGATCCAAGCTCTTTATCGAGCACCCAGATCGCTTCTATCTCAAATTGTATGCATCTATCCTTCAGGTGAATGTCGTAGGAGTTTCCTTACTTTGGCTTCTTGCCTTCCAACGAATTATATTTTAATTTGCAAGTATTCTCTCTGGTTTTCTCACGATTTCATATGAATCTTTTCATATAAATCTGATTTTTGTTAATGGATGCAAAATGATTTGAATGCTGTTGAGGGCTAGGTCAGGTGCGCGCGTGTGCGTGTGTGTGTGTGTGTGTGTGTGTGTGAGAGAGAGAGAGAGAGAGAGAGAGAGAGAGAGAGAGAGAGATTCTCCTCCCTAAAATATCTGTTTTCTTTGAGATCAGTTTTATCTTTAATGTACATGGTTTTTGGTTTTTTGGTTTTTACCTGACCTTCTGCCTTACTTCTTACGGACTCATGACCTGGGGTTTTTAGAAGGTGGGGTTGATTGTACAAAGTGGTTGATGGGAGTCTCTGCCCCTGTGGTTTTATAATATTCCATTTTCCCATTACTTTTCCCCAGTGAATGGGAAAGCCCCCCAGGTATTCAGTCCCAGTGAGTGTTGTGGACTTGCAAGGTTTGTTGGCTTGAGCTTCTCAGGGTTGGATGTCATGTCACAGAGCTCCCGAATGGTAGACTGAGGATACTCTTTCCCCTGGGTCACCAGAGCTCCGCCCGCGTCTTCGTTTTCCGCACACACTCTTGCAAGGTGGAAAGACAGGGGCCCTTTGGTGTTTGTTTCGTGGAGGCTCCCATCCTCTGGCCTCTGCTGCTCGTTCTCGGGATCTGAATGTCCTTAGGTGATCAAACACATGTTCTGGAAGCTGGGTTCTTGAAGACCCTTCCACAAACCTGCAGGAATCTCTTGTTCACTGACCTCCTTCTACTTTTCTTACCAATTACCGGTTCCTTCTTGGTGGCTGTCGTTCTTTTTACGTGGGCATCTGGGAGGTTCGCAAGGCTTCTCGTTGTTCGCCACCGACAGTGTGGAACCAGAAGATCCCAAGAGTGGATTCGTACGTCGCTAACCTTACAGAACCGTAATTCCATGACCACACTCCCATACATGTCGTGCACTTTGATGATTCAGACCTGAGACATGCAGAACACAGTGTGCACCATAAACCCACATGCCACGAACTTTGTTTTTCTTCTCCCAGGAAGTGAAGGGATTGGATAAATCATCTGTAACATTTGTTCCGTACTAATGTTCCTTATCCTGCCACTGTAACATCGTGTAAGGAAACATTTAAAACACTTAAGTAATGTATGCCTTTTTGAAATTTGATTCACAGACAAAAATACACAGTTACTACTAATGGTAGCCTTTTCCTATGAAATATTTCCATTTCATATGACATTTACACTAATCACTTATAACTTGACCTTATTTAACTGGAAATAAGTTTCATAAATAAAAATAGAGGCTTACTTCTGAAAGTACAGAATATAAAAACTTTTCATATGGATTTTAACAAAAATATTTTGATTTTCTAAATATGAATGCACATCTCAAACCCTTTTTCAGCAGTTTCACTTTAAGTCTCAGTTGTTGGGTTTTCACTTTTTTCCAGAATGATGGAAATGGAACTTGAGAGTCTGCCCAATGAACTTAAGGCTGCACAATCATGTATTCTCTCTCTTCAAATAAAAGCAAAGAAAGAGCCTTCCAAGTAAGGACTCTTAGATTTTGCAGTTTGTCGCCATCCTGCACTTGTCAGATTTAATTTACGTCTGACCCCTACTGTTTGCCTAAATTAGATTGGAAGTGCAGGAGCAGAGGATGCCCAGAGCAAAGGACAGCACATTTGGTTAGTTTGAGCAAAACAGCCGAGGACGCATCAGCTGGGCATCGTGACCTTGGATTCCCTCAGGCAGGCTGGGAGTCACTCACAGAAATAGGCCTCCTCTGTGAAAGCACAGTGAGGACTTAACTTGGGAGCTTTGTGCCACGTAAAAGCAAGGTGTTTGCCTTTCATCTCACTGCTAGGAAGCAGCCCGTCTTAGCCTGCGGTATTTTTATGCCCCTGGAGTCATGTGTTCCTTTCCTCTTTTTCTTTGTTCCTCTCTTTGAAAAGTCAGCGAACAAAAAAGAACAACCACAGCGACAAAAACTCCGATCGTTTGGTACATGGTGCCCTGTAATCTGGCGTGTTTCAAATTTAGAGGCGTATCGTGTACGTATTTTGCGGAGCCTCTCCCTTCCTTCGGGACTCCAGAAATTTCTCGTTTTGGGGCCTCTGCACAAGCTAAGGCATTGAACCAAGTGCTCAAAGGAATAGAAGGATAAATACAATAGAGATTTTGCCTTTTCCAAGCTTAGAAGGGCTACAAGATACACTAGATCGTGAAGCCAAGACTTGCAAGGGCCACGTTCTTGTGCGGTGCAGACCAGAAGTAGAAACCACTCATACTCCTCCATGAGAGCTCTTCATGCGCTAGGTCACATCTGAACTCCCGGTAAAGAGCGGGCACTATCGTGGCATGTGTTTCAGCGACACCCCTGGGCAAAGGCACAACTTAGAACCACCCAGAAGAAGGGCAGACGCATCCGTTTGGATGGAGCAAACAGTGCGTGATGTGAAGAGAAGGGAAATAATGCCTCATAAAGTATATCATGTTGACTCATGAGTAGCTTTTGATTATCAGGAGAACGTGGTCACAGCTGTGTTTCTCGAAGGCGCGTCTAGTGGTAGAGGATAAGAGGGAGCTCAGAGCAGAGACCGCCGGTGAGCAGGGAGGAGGCTTCCGCAAGTTTAAGGAGAGTCCAGGCTGAAGACCAGAAAGGGATGCCTTTGAGAAATGCGTAGGTACTGAAAGCCAATGACTTCTCACTGTAAGTGAAAAGCTAGAGAAGTGATCCCCAGATAGATACTGGCTCTCCAGAGAGCAGAGCTTTAGTTTGAATAGAAGACACTGCTGTTAGTTTTCATCATGGTGTAACACATGACCACAAGTTTGGGGGACATGACACAACACCTGTTTGCCAGCTCACAGTTCTCTAGGTGAGAAACCCAGCAACATCTGGCTGCGTTCTCTCCTCCAGGTTTCCGAAAGCTGGCGTCAACGCGGCGCCTGGGGGGCTCCGTCGTTAAGTGTGTGCCTTCGGCTCATGTCACAATCCCAGGGTCCTGGGATCGAGCCCCGACTTGGGCTCCCTGCTCTGCGGGAGAGCCTGCTTCTCCCTTTCCCACTCCCCCTGCTTGTGTTCCCTCTCTTGCTGGGTCTCTCTCTGTCAAATAAATAAAATCTTTAAAAAAAAAAAAAAAAGGCAAGCTGAAGTCAAGGGGCCAGGCAAGGATAGGCTCTGATGCTCCGTCTCCGTCTTCCAAGCCAGCCACGACGCACTGACGCCGTCTCATGCGCGGACGTCGGCGGCTGCCCCTTGTGCTGAGCACACGCGCTGCTCGTGCAGGGCCCCTGCGGCAGGACTGGACCCCCACTGGGATGACGCCCCTTTTACTTAACTCACAGACGAATGGCCGGTAGCCTGCCTTCCATCTTTCAGAAACCCCCTGGCCTTGCACGGGCCGTGAACGCGTAGATTTGTGGTTCCGGGGATCCGCGCAGGGACCCTCGTGGTCCGGCCGTGTCCGCCCGGCCCAGCACAGCCTCAGGTCAAGGAAGGACCCGGCCGCGGGAGCCGTGTGCGTCCGTGGCACGCTCGCCTCACGCCAGCCGTGTCGTTGGTTGCCTCTCAGATTTTCATTCCAGAAACACAGGCGAAGGAAGTGCACAGGTGAGGCAGTGAAGGGCTGCAGTGAGGCATACGTGGTACCCTACAACAGTGCTTTCTTTGCAAAGCGTGGGGTAAGCACATGTGCTGTGAGTTGGCGCCGAATCGAGCTTGTCGGGGGCTGGGAAGACACTCAGAACGGAGGGAATCTGTCAGCCCTTGGCGCGTGCCAGCGAAAACATCAGACCACATCAGCCACGAGGCCACGAGCTGGGTTGCAGTAATGTGATAAAAATAGAGAATCCTACATGTAGAAGATGTCAAAACTGGCCAGATCTACAACCTGAGAATTACAACTGCTTAGTTGATGGCTGCAGGATTAAAAAAAACAAAAGGCATTCATTTGAAATTTATACCAGTTGCGAGTATGAAATTCTGACTCTCTGGGTGTATGTGGCTGTTACGGAGTCTCGCAGAGACGGTTGGAAACTCTTAGGCTTCGCCTCCCTCTGTTTCTCTCGGTGCAGACTGGGCTGCTACGTGCATTTTGTCTTTTCATCTCTTGCTGTTCACACTGATGAATTACCAAAGTGGATTCTATCATGGGGAATCAGCTTGGCTCCATATTTAGGAAAGCAAAAGGAGTAGAGTCAGAAATGGATTGGTATTGAATGGAAACAGAATTTCTAATGGGACTTGTTCTTTCAGATCTTTTTTTTTTTTTTTTTACTTTACTACTGTAAGAGCACATTGTAATGGCGACTCGTGATATTGCAGCCAATACTAGAAAGACCACTGTCCATCAAGACAGCCAATGGGGCTCCCCAGTCACGCCTAGACAAATTAGAAAGCACACATTCTTTATTCATAATTTGCTTCTGTTCTCTTCCCCACCTTTCTCTCCACATATTCTGCCGTATCTTTTTAAAAAAACTATCATTGAATTGTTTAAAGTTTCTAAGTGTTTGGAAGCGCTCATAGAATCTTCAGCCTTGGTCACACATTTCTGTGAAATCTCTTAAGAGTTTTTCTTTGGATCAACATGGTTATATTTATTTTCAACATATTCATTCCTTCTGGGGCTCAGCCTTTCATCGCAGGTCTGGCCTTTATGACCACTGGTTGTCATCATTTCAGAAGTGCTGCCTGTCTGTGACGAGCATGTTTCAGATACGCTCAAGGTATTAAAAATTACAGTTATGATATTAATAATAGACCTCTTTGTAACTACAGAACTATTATTTATGTTTTCAGACTTAGCTAACTGGAAACTAAATATGTATAAAGACTGAGACGCTGAAAAAGTCACGTGAACGTGAAAGCACTTTAGAGAAGCATGAATTTTTTTACATGAGAGTCAGATGTCACAGATAGATACAGTGGAGTTAAGTGTTTTATTTTTTAAAATAAGATGTAGTTTCATAGTCTACTCTCTTTATAATATAGGAGTGTGGTACAATTAATAGAATTATATCACATTTTAAATTCAAATCACATGTGCTTGTCTCAGATCTTTTTCTAGGCATTAGATATGTAATGAAATTAGTGAAGAAGTAAATGATTTAAATACAGATATTTTGTATTGTCTAAGTAATTCAAAGATGATGGCATAAAAGTGGCATTTGTTAGATATTGTAAACATAGTACCATACAACATTTCTTGGTGGTTGTGAGTTTGGATTTGGAAGAGGATCACAATATTAAAGTTGAAGCATTTCCCATTCTGTGTTTCACATTTTGTTCTTGGCCCAAGGGAAAATCCCTTTGAAATGTAGTCACTGTTTTACTTGTGGGAATGGGAAAATGCATATAGGGTTATTTGTGTACATTTTCCCAAAGGAAACTTTAAAACCTTAAATGTAGCCTCTAGCTAGTGGTCATCTTCGTTTTCTAGAACTAAGGCATGGATACATTGTGAAAACCCGAGAAGTCTCTTTCATGCCCAGAGAGAAGCTGGCTCAGGGCTTTGGAATGCCCAGGAATCCGTGCTTGTCTGCCTCTGGTTGGTAGAAGGAACAGAGAAGTGAGAACGAAGAAGGCAGAGTAGAATGACAAGTCACCAGTCAAATACTGTTTCAGAAATGGTTTTACCCCAAAGGAAAATTAACTCTCTTCCTTATCCACATGTCCTAGACCAGCAAAGTCTTGTGTACCAGTTCCCAATTCCAGAGACAATTTCTTTTTTCTTAACGTGGGGTGAAATGTGTCTTGGTAGAGAGGAGGCCTCAATTATGCTTTTCCTGGCGGAGAGGGGCCCATGGTGGGTGACCTGAGAACACAAAGGACAGGCAGTGTTTGGAAATGGGAGATGCGAGCGAGTGTGGCCATCCTGGTGATGATCAGCACCACAGGAGACTGGACAGAGCCCAGGATTTGTTCATATCCTGAAAACAGGGCAGCAGCTAAGACCTAAACAGGGACATTGAGGCACAGTCACACACTTGCAACCAAACGGCTGTGCTGGGTACAGAGAAAAGCAGGACCTTAGACATTCCTGGGCACAATCACACTTTCACATCCACAAGTCAATTATAATTGGTCATAAAACACCACGTTTGTGGTTCGAAAATCACGTTGACTCTTGGTGATTGTAGATTTGCTGACGTGTTTGCGTTTTGGTCTCTCACTGTGGTCTTAATATTTTTAAAGTGTCACCCTCAGGTGTGAACCACTGGGTGTGACGAATATCTCATAAAAGATGTTTCAGGTTCTTAGAATTACTGGCAAGCATTGTGTGAAGGAGAACAGTATCTTTAAATAAGAAGTGCTTAAAACACAATCCTTGAAAGATACTTTGTAACCTGAATGTTTGGTAGTATACAAGTCAATTATAGCATCGTTGTTATGGGTTTAAAATTAAGCTGAGGGGGCGTCTGGGGGACTCAGTCAGTCAAGCATCCGACTCTAGATCACGGTTCAGTTCTTGATCTCAGGGTCGTGAGTTCAAGGCCCACCCTGGGCTCTGTGCTGGGCGTGGAGCCTACTTTTAAAAAGAGGTAGATAGATAGGCAGGCAGACAGACAGATAAAATTAAACTGAGGATAAATCATGTTGGCTCCCTTCTTAGTTCCTGGATGTGCGTCTGGGCTTGTACGTTCCCTGAAGAACTCAGACAAAAAAGTGCATGTTTTATGCTCGTTTTTCCATTTTATTTCTTCCCGTATGTGATCCCATGACTAGGAGTCTTCTTTCCCTATTAGAATTCTGTCAGTAATCCGTCAATGTCCTCACTGTTGTTTCAAAACCACTACTGTATTTTTTCACAAAATGAACTGGTTCATCATTTGTCTTTGTCATTTGGCAGGAGGGGATTGGCAACCATGCCTAGTGTATCAAATCTGTGCAAGCTCTGAACAGACCACTGTAGCTTTTCTGAAAGTTTATGTTTGTACTGACACATGTCACAAACCTTGTATGTTTCCCAGGGTATTAGGTGTCTCTTGCTCTGTGGAGCACAGAACATCATGGTGTTTAAAACAATGCTCATTGGGGTCCCTGGGTGGCTCAGTAGGTTAAGTGCCTGACTCTTAATTTCATCTGAGGTCATGATCTCAGGATTGTGAGATTGAGCCTCAGGTCAGACTTTGGCCTCCACACTCAGCAGGGAATCTGCTTAAGATCCTCGCTCCCTCTACCCCCCCCCATCAAATAAATATATAAATCCTTTTAAAATCAAAAAGAAAACCCAACTCATGTATGATCGACTGGCCCTTGGCTTTGGGGTTTCTCATGTCTGTGAGGGCTGTTATCCTGAGGCTTGAGTGCCAAGATTTGATTCACAGGTGATTGTTGGCAGGCTGCAACTCCTCACCAGTCGTTGGGCTGCGAGCGTCGGGTCTTCGCTGGACGATGGCTGAATGCTGCCCCGCTTCCTTGCCACGTAGGCCTCTCCAACGTGGCATCTTGCTTTATTGAAGTCTGCAGTCCCAGCACACAGTACAGAGCGCGTGTAGCGAGGTGGATGGAGGTCGCAGTGTTGAGTAGCCTTGTTGGAGAAGTGGCCTTCGCCCCGTTCGGGTCACTGGTCAAGTCCACGTGGAAGCTGGGGATGGTACATACGAAGGTATAAACACCGGGGGTGAGATTCAGGAGGGGGGCTGTCTTTCCAGGTGGCTTACCACACTCGTACGACGCCTTCTGACATTGCATGTTACAGCTTGACAGTAGGCATCTCTTTCGTGGAAGCTCCTTCCTAAAGTAGGCTGGTCATCAATAATAAACACCCTTTCCCAAAAAAAGGAAGAACTCAGTTCTCCATACTCCTGGAATTAGGACGTCTCTCTTCTTTTAGGGATCACCTGGCCCCATGCTACGCATATCTCCTGGGTATCTCATATCTTATGCTAGGTATCCGCTGGGAGCTCATTAAGATGCAGATTCTCAGGTTTTACCCCAGCATGAAAATCTGCACGTTAGCCGCTTGGCCAGGGGACTTGTAAGGACATTGAAGTTTGAGATCAAGTCCCATGCTTCTCACTCTGGCTGCACGTTGGACTCCTCCTCTAAGTTTTAAGAGTACATGTGCCCAGATCACATCTTCCAGAGATTTGCATTTTAGTGGCCTAAGGCATGGCCTGAGCAGGGTCCTCACATGCTTCTAAGGTATAGTTACGTAGCTAGGACAGACAAGTGTGACCGTATTCCAGCATGCATTGTAACAATCACTGACAGAAAGGAAAATGCCAGTTTTGCATATATAATTTTTCACTTGTTTTCATGTAAAAGGAACTTATTTTAAAAAGTTTTTTTGTTCAACTAAAAGTTGAAGATGCCTTATGCCAACCTGCTATGATTTTAGTGCTTAATCTTGATCACAAATGAAGACAAACATTTCCTGAAATTCCTGATAATTTCCTTATTAATTAAAGATTTTAAAATCTGAAGTAACACTATTGACCACTTTGAGAAGGCATGTTTTCAATTTTTAGCGTTGACATTACTTAGTAAGTGCAGAGAACCATCAAGTTGCTTATGGTTTCCATTCTGTAAGATTATAAGTTGGTTTGTATTTGCCCAAGGGACATTTAAATTCAAGTCGGGAAATTCGAAATGAAGGCGTGGATTTGCCATCAGTTACTATAAATTGTGATATTATAGATATTCATATTCAGTTAGAAACGTGTTCTGAACACCTACGTTGCACCATTCACTCTGCTTGAGGGTTCAAAATAAAAACCTGTGTCAGAAATATGTCCACTCATACGGAGTCTCCCGTTACTTCGGAGAAATAGATATGACCTTTATCATTGACCTGTATGTGTAGTGGAACACTGCGAGAAAAAGTTATACAGCATCACGTATAACAGAAGCTGCTCTTGGATGGGGAAAGCTGCCCGAAGCCTGAAAGTCTGATCAGGGAGGTGGAGAATGGGTGGATACCTTATGGAGATAAGTAGATAAGTAAGAAGGAAGAGTTACTACACTGTCGGCTTTTTGGAGTGGAAAGGGGTGGGGCTGAGAAGGATTTATGACCAAGGAGAAAGAGGAGGAAGAGAATGGTTTGACCAGAAATGGCCTGTTGGCCACTGGAGGAAGTTTGGACTCTTTGTAAGAGTAATGACAACTTAAACAAAAGGCCAAGAGGCAAATACCAAGAAAGAAATGAGTAAGGCGTGATCTCCGTCTTGGAAAACCTCAGATACAGGGCCAGAAAAATCATATGAATATGAACCTCTGAAGGGATGTGATGAATACTCCAGGGGATGTATATGAAAGGATGTACGCACTGATATGTACGCACCCTTATGTTTCTTACAGAATTAATTAACGATAGCCAAGCCACGGAAGCAACCCAAGTGTCCACCCACTGGGGGATGGATAAAGAAGAGGTGGGGTGTGTGTGTGTGTGTGTGTGTGTGTGTAAGTGTAAATAATGGAATATTACTCAGCCATCAAAAAGAATGAAATCTTGCCATTTGCAATGACATGGATGGACCTACAGGGTATTATGCTCAGTGAAATAAGGCAGAGAAAGACAAACACTACAGGATTTCACTTCTATGGGGAATCCAAAAAACAAACCAAAGGAACAAGCAAACAAAAAGCAGAAACAGACCCGTAAATAGGAAGAACTGATGATTGCCAGACAGGAGGGTGTTGGGGGTGAGCAGAATGGGTGAAGGAGTGACAGGTGTAGACTTCCAGGTATGGCATGAACACATCTGGGGATACAGGATCAGTATAGGGAACGGAGTCTGTGGTACAGTGATGGTGTGGTGTGGTGACAGATGGTAGCTACACTTGTGCTGAACACAGCACCACATCTCACACTGTCACCGCACTCTGTTGTACACACTGTGTGTCGACTGTACTTCCGTTAAAAACGGAGGGGCACATGGACATGGAAAGTTGTCACCAAATGCCTCAAGGGCAGTTGGACGGCAGTGAGCTGCCAGAAAAACTCACTGCCTTTTTTTTTTTTTTTTTTAATCAATAAGAAAGTGAGACCTAGTGAAATCCCAGGAGAAATTTGAAGGCCTCAGAATCTCTTATCGAGAGAGAGAACTGTTTTTCATGGATCTGTGTGTCAGCTTACGGTGTAATGTTTATGAACCTCCGCCTGATTTTTACGACTGTGACTTTAAAGTTAGTGTTTCCCCTGCTTCGTATTTTAATTTTGTTTACTTTTTTCCACTCCTAAAATTTTCTTTTAAGTTTGAAAATAAAACAAATGGGGATATCCAAAAGGGAGCCATCCCTCAGGGGTAAGAATCATCCACACATGTGCATTCACATAGAGACTCGGGGGGACGGACAGCCATGTCCATAAGGAGGCATTTCTTTGCATGTTTTCCTCGTCATTTCCATGTATCTTGGACCAGATAATTCAGTTAGAACACAGTAGTCCTACCTGGCCCTCAGCACAAGGTGTTACAATGAGTATTTGCACTGTGGTTAGTGTGTGAATCTATGAGTCTCCTTGTGAAAAGAGGCTGTCTGTTATTTCTTGGTCCTTATGCCAGATTCCTGGGCACACAGCAGCCTCTCTGCAAACACTTGTCAATCAAATTAGGCTTCAGTCATGGGAACACAGAAATAAAACTCAGTCCAATTCACTGGAGACTCCTTGGAAACCTGAGAAAGAACATCAAAATCCTAGCACAACCCAAGACTAAGAGTGGCCCAGAACAATCCTGCTCAAATTGCACAGAACTTTATGGAAATCTCAGATATATTTTTCATTGACAAGACACCCTGGGAAAAATATGTAGGCACCTTTTACTCTTTAGCTAAAGGAATATTTCTTGATTGCTTCCTTCCTAGCTCAAGGTGGCCCCGTATAGCCAAAGAAATGACCGGGAAGAAGATCAAACTTAGATTTGTACACTTTGTAAATTAAAGAAACAATTCGTTTCAGTATTTACTATTAAGCTATGATTTCCATATGATGAAAATCACTTGAAATTGGAATTATTCATATTTAAGGGTTTGTCTTAATATCTTTATATGGATTTTTTAATTTCAAGGCCATGCACACAAATATTGTTATTTCAGTGATTAAAAGGAGATAGTCTGTCTTTTTAAATCTGTTAGGAGGAGGAAAAAAACCTTCAATTTAAAATCCTTAGTAATGTTTGCTTTTGGTCATAAATTCTAGAATATACAGCTTTTTATCATGAAAGGAGAAATAGCCAAGAGTATTCGTCTAACGTTATCCTTGTCTGTCTGGAATACGATGAAAACAACTTATTAGAAAATAGGATAGGGGCGCCTGGGTGGTTTAGTTGGTTAAGCCTCTGCCTTCGGCTCAGGCCATCATCTTCAGGTCCTGGGATCGAGTCCCGCATCGGGCTCCCTGCTCGGCGGGGAGTCTGCTTCTCCCTCTGCGTTCACTCTCTCTTGCTCTCATGCTCTTTCTCACGTAAATAAATAAAATCTTATATTAAAAAAAGAATATAAGGAGGCTAGAGTATAAATAGATGGGTAGTTTCAAAATTATGCAGGGAAATCCTTAAAGAACAGAAATACCACCAGCCACCCGCATTACGGCGCTCTGGAGGGCTGCTTGAAAATGCAGATTCCCAGCACATAACGCGGCGTGTTCTGATTTACAAAGTCCAAGGTGGAGCCTAACAATCTGCATTTCTCATTTAAATTCCAGTTAGTGGAGATACAGTGTAATGTTAGTTTCCCGCGTACGAGGTAGCGGTTCAGCGCTTCGGTCCGTCCCCCGGTGCTCATCGCAACAGGCGCGCTTCCTCGTTCCCCTCACCTGTCTCACCCATCACTTCACCCCCACGCCCCCCAGGCGACCATCAGTGTGTTCTCTAGAGGTAAAAGTTTGTGTCTGCGTTTGTCGCTCACTCTCTCCCCCCATCCTTTGCTCACTTGTTTTCTTAAATTCCACATAAGTGGAATCCTATGCTATTCCTAACAATCTATATTTTAAGAAAAAACACACTCCTGCTCTCATGAGACTTCAGTGCACTGACAAAATTAGGAGCCACTCATGTAACTCCAAATCCCACTTTTACAAATTAGGAGCATGAAACCATTCAGAGACCTTGCTTTGTTCACTATTCTTTATGCTGTTTGTCCCCAAATACAAAGGCAGGTCTCAGGAACCCATTGTTTTTGGTAGTTGCTGCAAAGCTGAAGGAGCGGACAGCTGTTGCGTTCTGACATTATATGAGTGTGTAAAGGATTTTGGGCTCAGACACCGCTCTGTCCCCTTCGAACATTCTGCCTCACAGTGCATGAAACACACATGTACACAGAAAGTTATATCATTCCATAAATATGAAGTAACGGCAAACTGCTGTGGGCCGTGAGGATGAGGAGCATTTTGACTGGAATGGGAATCAGATGAGTCTTAAGAGAAAAGATGCGTTCCTTTGAGTCTTGCAGCAGACGGAAGGTGTCCAGAACGGGAAAATGGGAAAGGGAACATGTGAACGTGGACAGAGCAAAGGATCCTGAAGCTTCCCCTGTGCTCGGGAAAGTGTGAATTCTGGCATGTGGCAGCAGGACCCGAGACAAGCAAAGAAACGCTGTTGGAAGAGATGTGCTTAAACAAGTAGGTTCCGGCGATTAATAGCAGAGGTCGAAAGGCCAACGCCAGCCTGCAGGGGTCAGGGAGGTAGAAAGCAGGGAGCTGGTGAAGCAGACAGTGAGTTGGGGCAGTGTGGGGACCGTGGTACGTGGGAGACGTCATGGCCCATCCAAAGCTCATCGACAGCTGAATCGTACGTCCTGATGCCCTGATGCCAAAGAAAGCAGGCCTGTGGGGCAGATGAACACTACCCCACCCACACGCCACAGATGCCTCTTTCTCCTTCTGGAAGCCAGGTCAGGGCTGGAGCTCGTCCCCATTCTGTGTGCTCTTCCCAGGCCGTGTCCTCTGTGCCCCGGGCTTCACCTGCTGTCTCCACGTGGATGCCCCGTCTGCTTTCTCCTTTCCTCCGGTGTCCCTCGCGTCTCTCCTTGGGTTTCTCAGCGGTCCCTGGCACTGGAACATGAATGAATGAGTGAATGAATGAATGAAGCAGGACTTGACCTCAACGAAGCCCCTACCTGTCCCCCTGCCGGTCACTTGGCATCTGTGTGCTAGTCCTCCAATTCTGCCCCTTAAATTCCTCTCACGCCCACACACTACTCCACGTCCACGAGTGTGTCGTGGATTGCCATCATGTCTTTCGTGGGAGGCGCTTACTCTGGGCACCACGGATCAGTCCTTGCTCCGTCCTGCAGAGACCGTGACCTGTGCGGAGGCGCTGATGCCCCAGCTCTCTGCCGGCAGCTGGAAAAGTCCTTCATCTTCCGCACTGCCCCTGCACACTCCCAGAGGCTGTGACTCCAGGTTCCTTGTCCAGGCTCGCTGGGTACCATGTTCTGGTCTTTCTCGCAGGGCAACAAAAACACTGATTTTTTTTTTCCAGTTTCTTGAGCATAGCCTGCTTCCTCTGGCTAAACCCCTTTGCACAGAAATACTGTCCCTTCCCCTGAAATCTTCTCCCCCTCTTCTTCTCCAAGACTGGTTGTTTACGCATTCACGAGGTCTTCGTTCTAACGTGAGGTTCCATAAAGGACTTCCTGAGCTCCTTGATTCAGCCACGAGGCTACACGCTTTTTGTCAACACTGTTTAGTTTCCTGTATGCTACTTAACACAGTCCATAACTTTTTTAAATGTTGTTACTATTTCCCTTAGCTCTTGGTCTGATTATTATTAACCCACCATTTTAGGAATTGTGTTTACAGGCAAAGATGTTATTTGAAGGAGTTGATGAATAAGCAAATTAGTGTGTTGGAGGATATTAAATATTAAGCTGAAGAGGAAAGTTTGTGTTTTATTTTAGAAGTGAAGTTTCTGCTGTTTTACTCTGGAAGTAACGTATGCGTTTCATTTTGTTCATTTTTCAATGGGGTAAATCATGGTATGATGTTAACTTTAGGAAGACATTAACTTTCGGTGATTGTCCTATGGAAGACATAGAGCAGAGGCTGGTGGGTGTTGAGAATGGGGAAACAGTCTGCTATGAGACGGAGCCACAGTGAGGGCTGGGGGAAGGGAGGGCGGTGCGGATTCCAGCGAGTGCGGAGGTTCAGTCACCAGGACCGGACGGGTGTGTGAATTCGGGGGGCGAGGACAAAGGTGAAATAGGAGTCAAATGGCTTTCCAGTTTCTAGGCTGGATATATAGAAAAGCAGGTGGCACCATAACCCAATTTAGGAAAGTCATCAGTAACCCCAAGACTGGGGTTTTTGGTCAAAATCATAGTTGAAGTGATGGACCCTGCCATCTCTGAGCTCATGAGCACCATCAGTTGCTTCTCAATTAAAGAATACTCCGAAATGGTCAAAACTAATACCGCATTAGCTTATCACAGATTGTACTAGTACACGTACAAGTGTAAGGGGAATGGCTTCATAGAAAGCAGACTAGGTAGAGATTTTTTTTCCCAAAGATTTTATTTATGTATTTGACAGAGAGATAGAGAGCACAAGTAGGCAGAGCGGCAGGGATAGGGAGAAGAAGGCTCTCCGCCGAACAGGGAACCCGATGTGGGGCTGGATACCGGGACACTGGGATCATGACCTGAGCCACAGGCAGATCCTTAACCTACCTAGCCACCCAGGTGTCCCCCGCTTTTTTTTTTTTTTTAAGATTTTATTTATTTGAGAGGAAGAGACCAAGAACACAAGTTGAGGGGAAGGGGCAGAGGGAGAGGGAGAAGCAGGCTCTCCGCCGAGCAGGGAGCCTGACGTGGGGCTGGATCCCAGGACCTTGGGATCATGACCTGAGCCGGAGGCAGACACTTCACTGACTGAACCACCCAGACGCCCCTTGACTATGTAGAGATTTGTAGCATAGAGTTATTTTCTTCCTCATGTGCATTTTTATATTTGTGAAGTGATAGGCACAATCTTCAGGCACAGTTTTCAGTCTTGAAATATCTTCGGGTATTTTCTGTTTTCAAATCTGTGCGAACCAACCAGATGGATGTAGACTTATCTTAGAGCTTAAATGACACCACTTGCTTTAAGGGAGTTTTAGGGTATCTGTGCGTAATTTTCTTTTTAGGATACCCGGTCAGCTTGACACATTATGGTTTTGCTGATGTGATGCTTACAGGCATTAAGAATACGGAGCTGGATGGCACACGTGGGGGGGCTCAGTCAGGTGAGTGTCCGACGCTTGGTTTTGGCTCCGGTCGTGATGTCAGGATGGTGAGATGGAGCCCTGAGTCAGGCTCCACGCTCAGTGCAGAGTCTACTTGACGCTCTCCCTCTTCCTCTGCCCAGCCCCTGCTCGCACTCTCTCTCTCTCAAAATGAATGAATGATTAAAAAAGAAAAAAAGGAGTGCAGAACTAGAGAATTTTATTAATACGTTAACTACTAAATAACTAGAAGAGATAGCAAGGACAGGCAGCCAACACAAACAATGAGATGTCACACTGGATCGTCAGTGTTCATGGGTCCAGAGTCTACACCCGTGCTGTGCAGTGTGGTAGCCACTGGCCACCTGGGACCACCTTTGCCATATTCAGGATTAAATAAAATTTAAAAATCAGTTCCTCCGTGGTATTAGCTACCTTTCACAATGTGATTCCCTCTTGGCAAGTGCAGTTATAAAATGTTTCCATCACTGTAGAAAGTTATGTTGGACAGTCCCTGGAAGGGTTCTTCACTGGGCCATTCCAGTAGCCAGGATGTTTGGAAGCAGTGTCATTAAAAGGAGCAATTAATTTCTTGCTGTCAAGTCGACTTCCTCAACGGAGGAGTTCTTTCAGGGACACTTTGCCTGGCCCTGGATGTAGTCACGTGACCTGGACTACATCGTCTCGTTGCTGTGTGTGTGTGCGCAGCGGCGGAATGAACGCTCTGTTTCCCGGCACTCAGAGCTGGGCTGGGTTCCTCGCAGAGGCGGGGCAGCGGACAGGGAGAATGTCCACGTTGCCCTCTGCTTGGCTTTTCCACCGTCACCGTCGGTGTGTTTGACACGTTCTTTCCAAGGTGCAGCGCACTGCGTCTTCCATAGCCCGTGTTCAGGGGTCCTGTGATTTTTGAGGTGGAGCAGACGGAAGGGACAAGGAGGGTAAATAAATCTTACCGGTTCCCAAGGGGCCCTGTGTATGCACTTACCTTTCTTACTGGTTTTCACTCGTGTACTCGGCTTTACGGGGCTTACCTGACCCTCAAACAATGAGTGGTGACTTACAGAGACACTTAAAGTAGCCTGGGGAAGTAGGTGGCATTAGAGTAAAGGAAAGTGCGGGAGGGTCCTAAGCCCACGCAGGAGCGGAATGCTGGCTGTGACGGAAGCCGTGCTGTTTCTCGAGGCAGGGACCAGGGGTGACCCGGGCAGCTCAGGTCTTCTCCACGACTGTGACAGTTCCCAGCCTGGCGTGGAGGGGAAGTGGACAGCACAAACAGGACGTGAGCTGCTGCTCCGGAAACTGGCTTGGAGTGTTGGACCCAAGATGGTGACAGGCCAGTCTGGGTGACTTCCCTGCCTGACACAGAGGGCCCGGTACGCATGTCCTGAAGAAAATCAGTGAGCCTGACGACAGAAACGTACAGTTTTAAATGGATGTCCATGGGCAACCCAGCAGGGAGCCGATGGAAGAACCATCCCTAAAAAGTGTTCATAGGGCAGAACCTGTCCATGATAACGGAATGATTTTATACTTTATTTCCCAGTTACCTGCATGTAGGTGATAAAGCCTCTTTTAGTTTTTCCCAGGGACATACCTGTGCCTACCTGTGTAAGTAATTGTTTTCCTAGAGTGAAGGATTGTTGTCCCAAATCGTGTCTTGTGAAACAGCTGAAGTGAAAAGCGCAGCTCGGCCAGGGATCAGAGCACAGTTAGCCACCCACTAGGGGTTTGGACCTTGACCTTGTAAACTCAGTGTTGTAAGTGACCTCGTCCCAACAGCAGACGGGGGATGCCCACGCACAGTGCTGTTACCTGATCTCCCTGTCTCTCAGTGTCATTCACATACCAGTCTGGTCTCCTCTTTCAAACAAAGCAGTTGCTTTCATAATTTGGGTCAAATTTTATTTTTCCTGTTAACTAGGTAATTACCTTCTTCTCTGTTCTGAGTGGGCAGCCGAGTGTAGACCCTCGACTCTAGAACTAATAGGTTGCAGACAACCTACTTGAAGGCGTCCCCTTTCTCTCTAGGGACCATCAGCATTAATGTGAGCGAAAGACTGCCGGGAGGTAAATTAAAAACAGGAACTCATTTTCTGTTTTGCAAAACCTAAGATGACAGCGGGAGCCCAAGAAGTTACATTTACATTAAAATACGACTTTCTCTTCCTCACAAGATTACATGTAACTCACTAGCTCAAGCTGTAAAACCACATGATTAACAACTTCAAGCATCTAACTTTCTAAACATGTAAATTGAAACCGGGGATTTCTTAAGAAAGGGGACCATGGCATGGTGTATATATATATCAGCAAATTGGCCGGTGAGTGTAATAAAAAGCCCAACATCATCTTAACATCCAGGAATGTTGCCTTAAAGGGCATCCAAGATCAAACAACTGAGTCAGAAAGGAGGACTCCACAGGTTGGAGTTACAAAATGTCATTTTAGGGATCAAGGGTGAGCTGTGAGTATGATTTTTCTATAGTGATGTTTTCCGAGGGACAGCGATATTTAAAAGGGAAATTGTGGCTTAATCCACCAGCACTATCTTTCTTCCCCTTTGTTAGAAAGAGCTGTTTCTGTTGAAGGCAAATTGTGCCGTTTGGGACTAATTTCTTTATCAGTTTTGGGCACACATAACTGACCTTTGTCAGTGTTTTGAGAACCTGAAGTCGTCATTTAAATAAGTGTTTAAGATACTGGGTGAAACCAGGGACTTTGTAAATGCAATTACAAATCCCTAAAATTAGAGAAAAGTTAAACCAGAAGCTTATATTTTTCTAACCTGTAAGGAAGGTATGGTTTTCAAGCTAATCATAATAAATTTTATATGTATAAATAACATACTTTATTCTGTAGTACAAACAACTGTCAGTAAATTCCGGTCAAAAGGCTTTTGTACGTATTTTAATTAATGACACTTTATCTGAGATCTCTCAGTATGGATTTCACCAAAATCACATTAATCATAGGAGTGGAAGTAATTTTCACTTCCATTTTGTACCACATCGGGAACTGGTGTTTATGTCTAATTTTGGCCTTGGTTTTGTCTGGAAAATGAGCCGGACGAGCTAAAGGGTCTTTAAAGTCCTTTGCCTTTTAAAATTTCTACAATTCTAAATAAGAGACAATTCAATGCTTAAAGCAGTTGCCATTAGAACTTAACAAATGCCTCCAGGACAAAGTGGATCATAAAACTGTTATTTCTGTCAGAGTGTCCCCATGGGCAGTGATGTACAGGGAGAGGAAAGGAAAAAGGTGGATTGCTTTTCGGAAGAAGTACAAATCGGTCAGAGCCAAGTGAATATTGAGCCAATTTGAATATTGACTTGAGTTTCTCGATCCCAGCCCATCCCCACAACTTTGCGAGAACCGTATGACGGTTAGCACGATGGGATACAATGCAGAGCCGTCTGCTTGAGGAAGCGGATCTCAGTAGAGTTGTTTGGATTGAACTGGGGCAGAGGATGATTGGGGTGGCTCTGATGGAGATGCGGAGGCAGGCAGCTCAGAGTCAGAGGGGAAGTCTGCCCAGGCTCCGTTTGGTTGACCTCTTCCCAGGGACCCTACTCTCATTCTCTGGGATGCCTTTTTTTCCCCTTCTGCTTCATTGGCTCTTCCAGCTCAATTTTCTTTTCAAGATGTACTTCCATACAAACTCCTATAAATTGTGCTTTCAGCAGAGTGGTGTTCTCAGCTACAGTTTTACTCTTAAGACTGACAAATATTCCGTATTTTCCCAGTAATGGAAACTTTCTCCCAAAACCCCACAACTCCCAGTAGCACAAAGATACCACTGATTGGAAAACTCCCAAATTTCTAGCTCTGTCACGAAACCTGCTAACTTACTCATCCTTATAACCTAGAAACTGTCAGACTTCCCCTCTGGTTTTACCAAGAGTCCCTTGAAGTAAAGATTCTCAAAATCAGTTTGTCATTTCCTTCAAATCTGCACCTTCTGCCTTCCCCCTTACATTTAATAAATTGATGTCACATTCTAAGTCCCAAGATTCTATCTGCTTATTATTTCTCCAAGGTACCTCTGCATCGCACCAGCTGTCAAGTTTTACATTTTGATTATTGTAACATACTCCAAATTGTGTCTTTTTATATCTTTCAACTATTCCCACACCAAATCATACTCCAGATAACTATGGGAGCGAGCAGCAAAAAGAATCTGTTACATAAATCCCTTTGTTCAGTTCTTTCAGCGGTTCCTTATTAATTTTAAGATAAATCCTGCTTCTTTAACATAGTTGGGAAAGAACTTTTATTTTGTTTTTGAAGGAATGTTTTTAAATATTTTATATATTTGTTTGGCAGAGAAACAGCAAGAGAGGGAACACAAGCAAGGGGAGTGGGAGAGGGAGAAGCAGGCTTCCTGCTGAGCAGGGAGCCTGATGCAGGACTTGATCCCAGGACCCTGAGATCATGACCTGAGATGAAAGCAGACACTTAAACACTGAGTCAACCAGGTGCCCCAGAAAAGAACTTTTATAATCCTGTCCCTGACAACCTATAAATTTCCACCTATCCCACTCTGCCCTCCATAGCTGAGTGTTCTGGTAATTTTTTTTTTTTAAAGATTTATCTATTCATTTTAGAGCAAGAGAGAGAGTGCATATGCACAGGGAGGGGCCGAGTGAGAGGGAGAGAGAACCCTTAACAGACTCCGTGCTGAGTACAGAGCCACTGTGGAGCTCAGTCTCATGACCCTGAAATCATGACCGTGAGATCATGACCAAAACCAAGAGTCAGACCCCTAACTGAGTGCCGCCAGGGGCTCCTCTGGTCCTTCTTAAGGACCTGTAGTCTCCCTTTCTACCAGTCTGTGCTCATCCTTAAATCTCTTCTTAAGTCTTACCACCCAGGGTAGCTTTCGTAGGTTTACTCACATCCGTACTTGCACCACTATTGCCCTACACACGTCTCCTCCAGGCATTTACACTGGTGTTTACAATTGTGTATTTACTTGCATTTACCTCTTCTTTTCTCTTACTCCCTAAAGTTCTTCTCTCTGTAGAATGCACACTAATGCAAAGCACCTTCTTGGCTCTCAGTTCATACTTGTGGATGAATAAACACATAAATAAGGAGTAGTCCAGAGAGCAGGTAGTCAATCCCGGACAAATGCTGTTAGGGAGGATGGGGAGCAAGATGGGAGCATTGAGGCAGAGTCAAAGCTGGCTCCTTAGACCTCGAAAGAGAGCATCAGAGGAAGGCAAGCTTGCATTTCTTCAGGGCTAGAGGGTGTTTAGTGGTGCTCATCATCAAGGCACGCTCCGGGAAGAGGAGTATGTGTGAACAGGTGAATATGAATATTTTGCTCAGTGGAATTCATTGTAGCCTTTTGAGGAACAGCCCCATGGAGATGTCCAGGAGGCAGTTGGGAAAGAGAAGTCTGGAAGCAAAATCTGAGACTTACGAGAGGAAGCCACTGGCCTGGAGACATAGTTGTAGCCATGGAGGTGGGTGATACTGCCAAGAGTTTAGAGAGAAAGATGATGACTGATTATAAATCCCGAATCAGTGTCAACATTAAGGGGCAGGTGGGGGTGGAAGAGAGAGGATCCAGCTGGGAAGATTTAGAAGGTGCAGTCCTAGAGAAAGACAGAAGGCAGGGAAATTGGAGAAAAACAGAAGTCAAGGAGAAGTGTATTCTACAGTTTCCAGTGCTACAAAACTGATCTCGTTTAGCATTCTTAGGTTAAAAAAAAAAAGATCATCTTGTGAAGCAAACTCCAAAACCAGTTTCAGGTTCACAGTAGAGGAGGCCTTTGTATTACAGAAAGCTACAAGTACTGAAAAGGGGAAAGCACAGGTGTTGCTGGTGTTAGAATGTTATTCCACGATATTATTATTATTTTCCTCCAAGGGTATAAAAATTTAAGAAAATGTGGTGCAAAGGGTAAGAGCAAGTGGTATCCTTACATGATATTAAAACACAAAATTCAAAGTAGAAAAATCCATCTCTTATGAGTGAGGGATCTGGCAAGAAAGAATGGTCTCAGGCATAAAAATAGAATTAATTTTGTACACAAACCCAAATATCAATGAATTAGCACTGCATATTGATTCATTTATTCAGTGATAATAAAAATTGTTCATTATTATGCCAGGAAATAAGATTTAAGATAAATTTAAAACAGCCAAACAACAAACTCAATTAAAGCTTTAGTCTGGTAATACAGATATATGCTGGCAAAAAATTTCTTCAGGGACATTATTAATTTATTCCACTTGATATGGTAAGAGCAAGCAACAGTAGGGGGAAATTGGCACAATTTCTGTAATAAGGTGTTCAAACGGTATTGAATTTTTGGAAAAAGAACTGGATAAGATGATTTTACTATGATGTTAAAAATGCATCATATTCTTAGGCATTCAGTCAACTGGTAACAACATATTTTGATAATATCTTTTTTTTAAGATTTTATTCATTTATTTGACAGGGAGAGAGAGAGAGATCACAAGTAGGCAGAGAGGCAGGCAGAGAGAGAGAGGAGGAAGCAGGCTCCCTGCTGATCAGAGGCCCCGATGCGGGGCTCGATCCCAGGACCCTGAGATCATGACCTGAGCCGAAGGCACAGGCTTTAACCCACTGAGCCACATATTTTGATTCATAATTGCTAATCTGCAGGAATAATCATGAGTTAGGCCGGTAATGAGATTCAACCTGTCATTAGGAAGAAAAACAGTAACATCCGACACCATGTAAGCCTAACGTGGACAAGCCATTAATAACGCACACCCTAGCACGCTGTCATAGAAAAGTCCTCACTGCACCAGCATTCTGAAGAGAAATAACAAAAATTCACCAAAGGGTGTGGTTTACCGTTTGAAAAATGCAAGTTCACAGCCTTGCAACATACACCAGTGAAACATATTTTTGTAAGAGATCAGAGGACAGTAAGGTGTTTAGTGATTCTAAGCAGGAAGCTACTGATTTTTCTACTGAAAAAAAAAAATACATGGAGTGATTGTATTAGTATAAAATATTCCTCTATAGTAACAGCATTTCTAAAATTACATCTCTGGGTTTATATTATAGATTGAAATGTTAGATGTGTTCGTGCTTTCTCTCATGAACATTGAGACATACAGTTTCCCAAATTATCAAGTCAAACTAGAGAATCCCCCAAATTTAAAAATCTACATTATTACTAAAGGCATCATAATTCAGTATTTGCATTTCATAGATTAAGAAACTGAGTCCAATTGAAATAAAGGCACAGATGTGATAATCCAACAAACAAGATGAAAATAGACTCCTTTCCATGATCCTGTCTCTAGTTTTGAGGTATAGGAGGTTATTGGTGCTTAAAATGCCATGTATTCATTCATTCTTAAATTCCCTGAAGCGTTGTTTTTATATTTTCTTCTCTGTGTAACCATGATGACAGGTTCACATTGTATCATGGGCTGGTAGAAGTGTCTTTCAATATTATCTTGAGTGTTTCAAATCAAATGGATAAAATCCCCTTATTAAAATCTGCTTCATTAAATTTTGTACGAAAGGAATGGTCTCTAATACTTATGAGCCCCTTTACTGTGTGCCTTTTAATCCTATCCTGTAAACTATGCAATTAAATATTATGTCCCAATTTTATATATCAGAAAGCCAAGTCTGAAAGAAGATAACTTATTTACCCAAGTTTCTAGTCAAGAAAAGAGGAATCTAAGATTGAAAACGAGGACTGTCCGGGGTGCCTGGCTGGCACAGTTGGCTGAGCATCCAACTGTTGATTTTAGCTCACGTTATGATCTCGGGGTGATGGGACTGAGCCCCACACCAGGCTCCAGACTCAACGTGGACTCTGCTGGAGTTTCTGTCACCGCCTCGCTCTGCCCGTCCTCCTGCACTCATGCTCTCTCTCTCTCTCTCTCTCTCAAATAAATGAATAAGTCCTTGTAAAAAACAGGACTATCTGATTTTACAGTCAATCTTTCCACTACACTCTTTTGTGTATTAAATTTTAGCTGTCTTGAAAGATACTAAGCATATGATTTTAGAATAGGTCACGTACAATACAAGTGAAGGTAATCATTAATTCCAGGCTTTATTAAGGTAAACTTACAAGGTAAGTCCCATAAAATAACCAGTAAAAGAATATGGATAAAATACAAGGAAAGATCAGGAGGCAAGAAAAACAGAAGTGGAGAAAAGAAAGTGAAGTCACAAGCAGTTAGCGTGGTATTAGGCCCAAGCTAGTATGGTTTCGGTCAGTTTTCAGAATAATACGTGCACCTAAACAAAGGAATGAAAAGCACTGGAAATAGTAATTATGCAAGTAAATGTGTGATATTTTTACTCTCTGAACATCTTTATCATATAGTTGATTGTTTTACCTAAGTTACTAAGAATATATTATGAGGTTCTAACCCTGCAAAAGTAAAACACAGAACAACAGCTTGAATTCCAGGACGGGAAATGGTCGTAAACAATTTTAAGGTTTTTGTACTAAATGTGAAGAGGCACAACAGCACTGAAGGTAAACTATGATAAGTTAACGATCCATAGTATGAATTTTGCAGCAACCCTTCAGATAAAAAATGTTACAGAGAATACCTTAAAAAGAGGATAAAATGGAATCATAAAAACAACTAAGCCAAAATAAAGATGCTAAAGAGGAAAAGGGCCCAACGACTGGGCAAATAGACAACAAGTAGCACGGTGGGACCCTTACACCTCGACATAACGGTTGTCACATTGACTATAAATGGCTCCTGCGTTGAAGGTATCTGTCAGACTTCTCGGACGTGGCATCTTTCCACTACACTCTTTTGTGTATTAAACTTTAGCTGTCTTGTAAGATATTAAGCATATGATTTTAGATCAGGTCAGGTACAAGTGAAGGTAATCATGAATTCCAGGTTTTATTAAGTGGATTTTATTGTTTGTAAGGCATGATTCAGTTGACGAAAATGGTACCACAAGAGAAAAACAAGTCACAGCTGAGAAGAAATATTTGCAATATATATTGCCAACAAAAGAATTTTTCTTCAAAGTGGATAAATGATGTCTACACATCAATAAGGAACATTCAAACAAGCCAAAGGAAAAAATAGGAAAATCCACGAGAATGTGGTTCTTGGAAGAAGAAACACAAATTGCCCACAAAAATAAGAAAAGGTGTTCATTTGCATTATTAATGGAGGAAATGCAAATTAAAGCCATGCTGAAATACTGATTGGCTAAAATCTAAACGTCTGGTAGGTATGAGAGGACATGGAAGGGCGAGACATCATTGTTGGGGGAAATAATAATTGCATTTTGGAAAGAGATGCTGAGTTACCTAATAAATTGGAACAGTCTATGAGGTGCAATAAATGTCAGTCTACTCCATAAATAATCACTGTGCCAATGAGTTCTCTTCTTCACTCTCTCTCTCTCTTATCTAAATACATCTTCTACACTCTCTTATCTAAATACATCTTCTACACTCTGTTATCTAAATACATCTTCTACACTCTGTTATCTAAGTACATCTTCTACACATCTTCATCTCTCTGGCCTTGATAATGTCACTTTCCTACTCAACGAAATCTCATTGCCTAAAGATGAATCCAAACTCCTTCACCTCATTCTGGCCCCTCGTGTTTTTCCATCCTCACTTCCCAAGACGGGCTTTGCACACTCACAGTTTGGATTGCTTCCTGCGCCTCCTAGGTACCCCATGATTACTTACCTGGAATACTTGCAGTGTGTCCCTCTGCCCACACCCCAAAGTATTCTGTTCAAATGCCAGCCATGCTTCAAGTTTCAGACCAAACACTCATGTGTGTCAGGGGGATGGTTTCAAGCTTGCTTTAGAGATCAGACCTCCTGGGTCCCACAATCAGGTGAACTATGTCCTGAAGATCTCTCTCTCTTTCTCTGTCTCTCATTATATACACACACATTCTGTTAGTTCTCTGTCTCTGGCTGGCTGAGTTATTATGAGTCAGTTGTGTTTTTCCTGTGCTTCTCTTGTACCACATCATGTCTTCTAAATCCATTCTCGTTCTTGCCTCCCGTCCACCCATCGTTACCTCTTAGTCGGACACTAGAGATCAAATCAGTGTCCCTTCTTAACAGGATGCTTCTGAGACTCCCTCACCCAGGTTATCTTTCCGGTGCGTGCTATCAAAGTACCGTGCACCTGCCACGGCAGGGAATTCATCCGAGTTGTAAGCTCATATTCGTTAGGGTAGTTTTTTTCCAGATGTTTGCCGCAGTATATGGTAGGGGCCGTGGACGCGTGATCTGTGTCTGATTTTAGGATAGGACCTGCCATGTTAGAGGTGCTATTTATCTTTATAAAATGTGTGTGTGCGCACACTTGCACACGTGTGTGTAGTGTGGGAATGAATGCTTTTTGTCATATGTGTTTTAATTTATCAGACCTTACTCTTTTGAGTTCAGTATTCACATCTGATTCATCTCTCTGTCCCCAGTAATAGGGTCTTTCAGCACAGTGTCTTTAAAGTAGGATCGGTAAAGGGACATAGTAATTATAAAGAAGCTATTATGTGCTGTGTACTATCCTAGGGATAGGTTTTCAATGAATGCTTCGATGAAACCATGGATTAATTACTCTCTCTGATTTAAAATTAAGTTCTGAGGTTGAGAGTAACATCACCGCATTACTCTGTAGAGATGGATGAATAATTCATGAAAGGCGGTTGAAATGGGGAACGAGTATGATTGGTAGCCTTCAAGCAGTTCAGCAGTGTTGAGAGTTTATACATGCCCACGGCAACCTTAATGTTCCCAAATGGTCCCTCCCAACACATGGAGGAAGGGTAGTCTTTCAAGAAGGCAGTGTCCCCCAACGGGGATGATTCTGCTAAGAAATGAGGCCAGATGGGGAGCGGACAGTGTCCTCGAGGTTGAGTGAAGGAGGAGAGACCAGTGAGCTCGGGAAGACCTGCACCGAGCTGAGCTGGGGCGCGCAGGCAGAGCGCAGCAGGTGGTGGGCGGCGGGGCTGCCCCTGTGAGCCGTTCTCTGGAGTGGCCTGGGCTGCCGCACAGGCGTGTGTGTCAGCCTGAGGAAGACGCTGTGCGGTTTGCAGGTGGGGTCGTTATGCAACAGCCGCAGAGAGGTTCATGTGCCTGTGGCGGGGAGACGCAGGTTCTGGCTGCTGTATCCCGCTGATCCCACTGTGCTCCTGCCAGGAATAAGAGCTGTGGTCGGAAATGTGGAGGAAAGATCTGGAGGCTGAAACTGCAAAATCTGTAATTGCTCATGAAATAATCTTGGGACATTTGCACAGATGTGAAGACATATTTTGAAAGGCCATGTATAAGGTTTGCTGTTTGCTATTTGGAGTTCAATGTTTTGTTGCCTCCAAATAGCCAGCCTGCAAGGTAAACCAGCCTTCTTGGTGTGAAGGAGACACCAGCATTTGAAGCATGGTTCAAAATGTTTGCACAACATGCACAGGTGAATTTATGAGAAGAGATCCAAAAGCAGATGAACCTTGGGAATCTAATGAAATCTCTCTCTAACTGAAAGAGATGGAGGGGCACCTGGGTGGCTCAGTCAGTGTCTGCCTTCAGCTCAGGTCATGATCCCAGGGTCCTAGGATTGAGCCCTGTATTGGGTGCCTTGCTTGGCAGGGACTCTGCTTCTCCCTTTCTCTCTGCCCCTGCTCATGATCTATCTAACCCTCTCCCTCTCAAATAAATAAATAAAATCTTTAAAAAAAAAAAAAAAGGATGATCTCAGAACAGCACTGTCATGAAGAAATTGAGTAGACGAACAGCTAACCCATCTAGAAAGAACTTGTCAGCAGAATCTCTATAATAGGTTAGATTAGACAGCTCATATCACAGCCTAAAACTGAGTGATGGAACACTTCAGTGTTTGCCACTTAAGCAACCGGAGATGAAAATTTTAACAAAATCATAATCCATAAGAAGACTCTCTTTTTGTAATTTTTCACTGTTTTACGTCATGAAAAATCCCATAGGTCTTATTTTTGCTTATAAATATATACCAAATTTAATTCAAATGATTTTAAACATTTGTAAAGCTGCCTGTTGTTTGTTCTACACTCAGTCTATTGTCAAAGTATCATTTTCATTGGAAAGCTAGTACTTAAATTTTTAAAAAGGCAGACATTGTTATGAAGGTAATGAGCATGATACCAAATGAGAAGAGCCAGATTTGATTTTCTTGCACTGTTTTTATAATTCTCATGTTCTCTCTAACTTACCCGTGAGTGTTCTTGAAGAGCAGACTGTATAAATTTCTGTGTCCCGGACAATATACTTTAAGCCCTACTATGGATGAAATATTGCTGATAACAAAAATAATCAAGACATTTAGGATGATAAAATGAAGGTGTTTTTGAAGGTGTTAAAATAAAAATTGTGGGGCGCCTGGTTGGCTCAGTGGGTTAAAGCCTCTGCCTTCGGCTCAGGTCATGATCTCAGGGTCCTGGGATCGAGGCCCACATCGGGCTCTCTGCTCAGCGGGGAGCCTGCTTCCTCCTCTCTCTCTCTCTCTGCCTCGCTGCCTACTTGTGATCTCTATCTGTCAAATAAATAAATAAAATCTTAAAAAAAATATATTGTGTAGAGGTAGTTGCATTCTGATATTTGGGGTTATATAATAACTTTGGTGTCCATTCATTTTTAGAAGACTGAAAGTTGGGAGCATTTTCAAGTGATCCATAGTAGCTCTCCCTTAAGGTTGTGTTAAGTGGACGTGACAAAGAGCAGAGAGCTGTCGTATCTACTTGGATTTTGATCGTTAAAACTCCCGGCTTAAATTAGGAGATGTCCTTTATAAATCGTTCCAGTTCAGTACAAATTCAAACCACTCCATAAAGTGCCTAAAGGAAAAGAGAAAAAATTTTACTTTTTTTTTTTTTACCCCAAGGTATAATTTTATTATTCAGTCCCTCCAATCCACCCACCAGATAACTTTATCCCAGTAGAATGAGTAAAGAACACTAATCCCATCAGAATGTTGATAAATATTTCATAAAAGTATACAATTTTAGAATTAAAAATGCATCACCAGTTTTGTTTTAAAATACAATTTTTTGTTGTGATATAGAATTGTGCTTGTTTCTGTGAACTGAAGAAGAAAATTGATTGGGTGGTTTATCCTCATAGAAAGTATTATCAGATACATGAAAAGCAATACGAGATAAGAAAGTAAAGTTTAAAATGATGCAAACTTAATATAGGTGCTATCTAATATGTATAAAGTGTATCATATGCCTGGTAATAGATACAGTCTTACATATGACATTATAATGGGACATACATCCCTAGTATCATGTGCAACATGGTATATATATATAATATTCCGTATGATTATGTATATATATATAATATTCTGTATCATTTCAGACCAAAAGTTGAATGGTGCAAAAATAATGGGAAAAAATATACCTGTTCTCACAAGTGGCAATAGAATTTTGAAAAAGCATATTTCAGATGAGGCCTGCAGAAATTCTCATGGTTGAGATCAACAGTGAGCTCACACTTTGAGATTATTGGGTGCCCAGGAACTGGCGATGCAGGGGTATTGTAGACGGGCCCGGGCCATGAGAGGTCTCAGTGGTCAGGGCAGTGTTCTCTGCATCTTCGCCGGGCTCACAGTTCCTGGGGCGCGTTGCTCCCAAGGAGTTACTGACCATCACACTCCAGATCGGTGCGTTCTCTGCTGGTAAATGGTGCCTCACGAAAAATGCACACGCTTAAAAAACTGTCAAGTGAGATGGAGAGGAGAAAGGCAAATACATCGGTGGTCATCGTACGTGTGGGTAGAGTGCAGTGTCCAATCCAGAGGCAAGGCACTGCGGTGAGGTTCAAGTACTAAGCCCGTCTGTGCTCCTGGGGTGTAAAATGACATCTAACACGAGGCGGGAGGGACGGTGAGAAGGACGGGCACGTGCCAGCTCCGGAGGCTGGCATAAAGCGGGAATGCCGTGCCAGCAGCGGGGAGCCAGAACCACGCTCGTGACATTCTAGAAACCAAGGAAATACATGGATGAGTTAAAAAACCAATTCATGATCAAATTCAGTTCCATAAGCGGTCCGTCCCCTGGGAGAAGCCTGGGACAGTAAAAGAACCACAGGCTATGGAAGGAAGCCTCCCGAGCAGCAGCAGCTCCCATGTGAGTGCAGGTCTTTGGGGGGTGTCTTTGCGTGGAACTTGTTCTGGGGGGAAAATTAAAATGTCAAATAGCCGCTCCTGTAAACAGAACGATCTCACGTAAAAGCGCAACTGAACCATCTCACTACGCGCGTAGACCTGATGGGGACACCTAAACGCATACAGTCCGTCGACGGACCCCGCGGGCCGGCCTCGGAAGGGCCTCCCGCGCGCCCTGCGGGGTTCTCCGTCCGTCCTTCGCGCCGCGTGCGGGCGCCGTAGCAGGTACTCCGAGAGCTTGCGTGTCTTTCCCTGGGAAGCAGGGTGAGGAAGCGAGTGTGCGGTAGGGAAGGAGGCTGTGAGCTGGGACGCGGCCGTGGCAGGGGTCGCCTGGGTCACGGAGCGTGCGGGGTGACGGGCCGGGTGACAGGCCTGGCGGAGAACCCAGGGGCTTTGCTGCTCCGCGGGGGAAGCGTGCCCTCTGCTTCGGATGACACGCGGGCTGCACATCGTCCCCTCGGAGGCCGGGTCGTGTGGAGACACGCTCCTTCCGGAGGTCCGATCATTCCAGCAGACGCTGTCCTGCAGAAGGAGTCTGGAAGCAGCCGGGTTCCAGGTCGCACTCCCTTCACACGTCAGGTGTCTGTACAGACTCTCTTGGTAGCCACACGTCCACTTCAGAAGGCCCTTCCAGGAGGGGGAGGCAGTCCTAGTTGTGGTAGGTCCTCCAACCTCCCCACTGCTGAAGCGTTTCAGGTGAGTAAGACGGAGGCACAGCAGCAAGGGTTGAGCTCTGAGCACCCTGCCTTCGCGGGCCCTGCATACCGAGCCCTCGTCCGTGTCGAGTCCACAAACAGGGGCTTCTGGAATGCGGCCTGGCTGCTGGGAAGACCGTTCACAATGTAACCTGAGAACGTGCGCGTGCAGATGAGTACTTTCCTTCAACGCGGGGGACCCGTGTATTCCAAAAATGCGATCGTGGTTCTAAACACTCTTGAAACCTTTTCTGTTTGTTTTTTGAATTGGTATCAGCACCACCTCAGGAGTCCCCTGCAGAGAAAGATCAACTGAGGGTCATTGGAAAGATTTGTTCCGGAGACCGTTGAAATAATTTCACAGGCACTATGTCAGATGAAATACTATTTTCTGTGTTCTGCAAATGAAGAAATGAATCCTGAGACTCTAAGTTGTGAAAGAGTCCAGTTGAAATATTTCCATTTCTCCTTTTCTGTTGACAAAATCAATATCATCAAATACAGTCGCCTTATGTACAGATTCAAATACAGTCGCTTTATGTACGAATTCCTCTTGATGTGAAATCAGCTATTGCTCTCTTGTAGCTCCAGGTTTGCTTCAAAAGATTAAGACTTTCACAGTTGTGATAGTCAAGTGACTATGTCCCGTAAATTTTAGTAATAATAATGTTTTAGTATAATTGTATTTTTGATAACCAGGTATAATCTATTCAAAAATTAGTTACTACTTATTGCTTTATGAAATTATGCTTTATGAAAGCATAAAATGAGTGAAGATGATAAAGTCAGGAAGCTCTTTCTAGGGATTCTGGATGATTTGGAGGGAATATTCTTTCTTATCTAAAAAAATTCACCTTCTTTAAGGTTACATCTTAATAATTTAAAGAAATCATTGTTGCAGTTTCATGGGAACCTCAAGAGGGTAAATTTAAAAATGATCGGGAAAGGGGTGCCTGGGTGGCTCAGTCAGGGAAGCGTCTGCCTTCGGCTCAGGTCATGATCCCAGGGTCCTGGGATCGAGCCCCCAGATCAGCCTCCCTCCTCAGGACAGACTCTGCTTCTCCCTCTGCCTGCTGCTCCCCCTGCTCATGCTCTCGCTCTCTGGCAAATAAATAAGGTCTTCTAAAAAGATTTTTTAAAATTTTTAAAAAATTTTTAAAAAATAAAATCAAAACGATCAGGAAATACCCACAAGAAGTCTGGCCATTTCCTCTTGGGAGAGCCTTTTGTGGCCGCAGGCGGGGGAGGGAATCATCTTTAGGGACGCACTTACCGGTCCTTCGAAGGCCTCCTAGCATCGGACGCAGTATTTACTTGATGCAGAAGTCAACCATAGGCAGTGAACGTGGCCCTGGCTTGCACATCCTGGGGAAAGGCTGCAATGATTCAGGCTTCTGGGAATGTGCAGGAGAGACTGTCGGAAGGAGCTCTTGCTAAGAGGCTAACATCCCATCACTTCTCAGGAAGCCGTGCTTTCTCAGTGCTAAACTTCCCATGGCTTTGTGGTGCTGTGAGAAACAATCTCTTTAATCGTGAGATAGTAAATCATGTTTTTATGTGATGAAAATGAGGTCAACCTTGTCCACTCATAATACCAGCCACTTGTAAGAGAAACCGCCACTCGCCCCGCGTACTGAACGTCCCTCGTCTGAACGTGGCCTTCAGCCGGCGTTTCAGGAGTTCTCAGAAGCCTTGAGTTCTGTAATCTTCAGAGTCGCTGTGGGTCGCTTCGGACCAGGCTGCGCAGATCCTAAGTGGTGCAGCTGGACTGGACTTCGTGTTTTCGTGGCACCGCAGTTGGTGGGCTGTCACTCTGGATGAAGGGACTTTGGCCATCACTTCCCACCAGCGGAAAATCAGTGATACAGGAGAGATTCGGGAACGTGGCGGTGCCGGGGAGGGGCCCTGACGGGGGCTGGCCGTGCGAGGGTTCGCATCGTGAGCTCCTTCATGGGGGGTTCCAGTTTTCCTTGGTTCCTCGGGGTTCTGTGTGCAAAAGCATGTTTTCCCGGCCTTCCACCCAGTGTAGCAGGGGGCGATGGATCCCTCGGACGCTTCTCCTTCCTTAGTCGGACGGACAGTCAGACCAAGACACAGCACCTGGCCTTCACCTGTGACTAACTCCCTCAGCGCAGGGCTGCCTCCCTGTGTCATCACGTCCAGAAACCTTACGGTGCCCTAAAGAATACGCTCTGTGTTTCTAAAGGCAACATATTTCATAGGTGAGAACAACGTGGAAACCCCCAAAAGGTGAGGGGAAAATAAACTCAGAAAAGTACAGAATAAGAAGATGCTCTGCAGAAAAATCCTTTCCCAATCATTAGGACTGTTTATTTCCTTTGGGAAAAGTACGTTTTAGTTTAAAAATCATTTTTTAAAAATGTTGTTGGTTCTGTGAGGTGCAGGGGTTGGAAAGGTTGCTTCCCACTTGCAGCTTGTATCATTGGACAGTTATCGCGCTCAAGATTTAGAAATCCTGATTGTGGACACACCCTGATCTTCTTTTTCCTCATCCAGTGTCTCCTCGGGAAATCTCTACTTTCATTGTATTTTTCCTAATTGTGTTGTCTTCTGAAGAAGCTTTAATACCAGCAAATACCATTCAAATCATAATTCCAAAAATAGTAAAATTGAAAGTCTTGTTTGTGATGACAGAGAGAGTGGGGAGGTAATGAGTCACAAAGAGAAAAAAGGTTTCAATTTACTTGAAAGGACACCATATGGAATGATATTTTCAGTCTAATTTTGTATTAGTCTTCTTCATGAATTTCCAAATTTGCAGTGCTTCTGAGACATGATTATTTTATCTTCCATTTTAAGGTATACTTAGTTTCAGAGAGTTTTAAGGTTAAATAAAAACCATATTAGGCTTTTTTTTTTATTACTTACAGTATTCCATAAGAAATACTTAGAGGAAGTTCCTTGTTTTATGTACATTCAAAAAAAGGGACATGGAATAATATATTTTACAACACCTTCAAAGAGGTTAAGGGAAAGTCATGAATATTCCAATATAAATTTTATCTTTGAGGCACCTGGGTGGCGCATTCGTTTAAACATCTACCTTCGGCACAGGTCACGATCCCAGGGTCTTGGGTTCGAGCCTCACATCAGGGTCCTTGCTCGGCAGGAAGCTGTTTCTCCCTTTCCTACTTCCCCTGCTTGTGTTCCCTCTCTCGCTGTCTCTCTCTTTCTCTGTCAAATAAATAAATAAAATCTTTTAAAAAAGTAAATTTTACTTTTGGATCAGTTGATATGATTTTTTAATTATTTCACCTAGTGAAAAGTTATTTCACCTAGCACCTACTGCTAGTTTACAATTGTAAAAGAGGATTTCTGTTGAAATCCTACTGATGAGAGAAAAGTTTCTTCTGATCTCTTTGTGCTAAGGACAGTGCTAATACACTTGACCCTTAAAGAATGCACGGGTTGTGGTTCCGACCGTCTGTGCCATTGAAAATCCATGGATAACTTTGGACTCTCCAAAAGCTTTCCTAATAGCCTACTGTTCATGGGAATCTGACCCATAACATAAACAGTAGATTATTACATTGTTTTTTTAAAGATTTGATTTATTTCACATTGAGAGACACAGCAAACAGGAAGCCCGATATAGGGCTCGAACCCAGGACCCCGGGGTCATGATCTGAACCAAAGGCAGATGCTTAGTGACTGAGCCACCCAGGCGCCCCAGATTATTACATTTTTTTATGATATATGTATTATATACTTCATTTTTATAATAAAGTAAGCTAAGGACAGTATGCTAAAGAAAATCATAAGGTAGAGAAAATACACTTACGGTACTATATGATATTCATCAAAAAACAAACCGGCCTCTAAGTGGACCCGTGCAGTTCAAGCCCATTGTCGTTCAGGGGTTAACTGTGTTGACCCAGAAGCTTGTGGCTTTTGAGAAATAACACACCAGTGCTCTGCAGTCACAGCATTTTGAATGATCAGGGGACCTAACCCCAACCAAAATCTGTGCTTTTATTGTGGACAGTTTGCATTTTAATGGAAAGTTCATAGTCTGTCTTGACTCTAGAAATACTGTGTATTTCAAAATAAGTCAACAGTCTCATTTTTGCCTAACCATTTTCTTGACCTGAAAATATAGTAAGACTTTAAACACATACCCTACAAAAGGGGAATCCTAGTGATTTTTAACAGGCTTTCATTTATTTTCCAAAGAAAGAGAAAACATACACTTCCTGATAATCTGTTTCCTCCCGCGGGAAATACAAACTGATGTGTGCTAAGCAGATTTATATGGCAAAGCTAGGTGTGTGTATGTCATGTTTGGGGCTATGTATGTTATATATATTTTTGATAGTAGGATTATGAGTTTGATAAGTACCTCAAAACTCTTCCAAAACAAGCAAATAATAATAATGCTTGATTTCACGGTTCATGCATCTGCTTTATGTCCATACAGAAACCTGCACATGGGTATCATTATTGGCTTTATGTGTAATTGCCACAATTTGGACACAAGCGAGGTGTCCCTTGGTAGCTGAATGGATAAACTGATACATCCAGAAAATGGAATGTTATTGAGCACTAAGAGGACATGAGCTCTCGAGCCGTGAAAACATAGGGAGGAAACTTCAGTGACTTTTGTAAGTGAAGAAAGCCCGTGTAAAAAGGCTGCGTGCCATATGATTCCAGCTCTGCATTGTGTAAAAGACACAACTGTGGAGATGATGAAGAGATCAGGAGGAACCAGCCACCGCAGGAGGGAAAGGTGGAGAGGCAGAGCACAGAGCATTGTTAGCGCCATGGAGCCTTTCCGTATGAGACCGAAACGGTGGGTACCAAACCCACAGAATCCGCACCACCAGGAGAGCCTCCTAATGTCAGCTGTGGCCTTTGGGGACCATGACGTGTTCATGAAGGTGCTTTGCTGGGGGCTGTTGCTCCTAGGAGAGGCTACGCGTGAGCTGGGCTGGGGACCTACGGGGATTCCCTGTTCCTGATGCTCATTTTGTCGGGAACCTGAAACTGGTCTAAAAACTAAAGTCTATCAAATATAGAAATAGAAGTATCTTTTGAAAGTGAGTTCTCTCTACTAAGCACATCTGGGAATTGCTCATTGTAATACACACTAAAAGAAGAACGATTTTGCATCAAAAACACTCATCTGAGCTCAGAATGACTGTAACTGCCTGTCTAGTGTAGCCGAGGTACACAATCTACCTTAGAAATGATTTGTTACAACTGAGGGTTACTGGGGGGTGGGAGGGTAGGGATAGGGTGGATGTGTGATGGACATTGGGGAGGGTTTGTGCTATGGTGAATGCTGTGAAAGGTGTGAGCCTGATAATTCACAGACCTGTACCCCTGGGCAAATAATACAAAAATTTAAAAAAAAACAATTAAAAAAAAAGAAATGATTTGTTACTGTTTGGATATAAAATCTTAGAGATGATGTTCCTCCATACAAATCCACACTCCCATCCTTTCACTTCCCAGTAGTGAGTGAGTTTTTGAAAAGCTATTCTGTGTCGTATTATATAACAATTAGGCACTCATTCATCTGTCTCTCCATCCATCCATCCTCCCTCCCTCCCTCCGTCCCTCCCTCTCTCCCTCCCTCCCTCCCTCCCTCCCTCCATCCATCCATTCAGGGAAAGCTCACTTGTACACTGTGCTTCTTGGTCTTTGATGAAGAATGCAAAAATGAAAATGAAGTCCTTAAGAGATGTTTGTTCTGATAGGAGATCTATCATGTTCAAGTAAATAAATAGTCTTTTTTCCTACTGTGTGATACTGTATGTGACCAGAAGTAGACCCTCAGTGGTTTAGTAATTCATATCAGTAGTACATATACACAAGGGCTAAAGACATTTAAGAAGAGTTTTGTATGTTCCGTGCTTTCTTCTTGGCAGTTGAGTGGTTCTTTCGGGCCATGCCTTCTCAACAGGAGCAATATCATCGCTGAAGGGGTAGATGTTTGTTCTCGTGGGTGAAAAAAACTCACCCTCACAGAATATCTGAGGGATCAAAATTTCATTGGAAATGGCAAGTAGAGAAAAGAATGCCTAGCAAGGATCCTTAGGAAACTGATAATGAAAAAAAAGTTTAAGAAAGAGCAATTTATGCCCTCTACCCAGAATCAAATGGCCCATTCAAAATGATCGACATGAATCAGCAAGGGGAGACAACCATGATTCTTCTAGATGCCGTTGTCGTCAGTGGTTTTCTTTGGCTGCTTAATAGAATACACAATTGTGCACTACACTGGTGTGGATAATTAATAATGTTCTAATGAGTTTGATCCTCCTCAGAATGTCACTGACTTGCCTCAAAGACAAGATCAGAGGAAGGAAGTTCAGACACTGTACAACCACAGGACAGGAAGACGAGAGAGGTTTTATGGCTTCATGCATGTGATCATTCCTTGACCCGTTTTGAGGTGATACCTGTAGTTTTACTCAGTGCCTTCAGTGCCGGGCGTGAACCTCCACTGTGGTGGAGGGTGTTGACAGAGCGTTGTTTGTGTGCGGGGACTGGACGTATATGAGAACTCTGTGTGCCTGTGGCTGGCTTTTGCAGTGAATTTAATACAGCTCCAAAATACGAATCTGTTTTTAAAAAAGGAAGAATCCCTGTTATGATCATAGTCCTTTGCCATCATTAGCTTCTGTTAAAATATAATTAACTAATTCATTCTCTTTGGGTCCTTCTAAATATATCTGGAGGGGGGCACTTGGGTGGCTCATTTGGTCAGGTGTCTGCCTTCAGCTCAGGTCATGATCCCAGGGTCCTGGGATTGAGTCTCAGCAGGGAGCCTGTTTCTCCCTCTCCTTCTGCTCCCTTTTCTCATTCTCAGGCTCTCTCGCACTATCTCCCTCTCTCAAATAAATAAAATCTTTAAGAAATGTATGCATATGTAAAGCTGGAGGGGTTGGTTATTGTGTGACAGTGAGTACACTTCTTAACTTCTCTGCCTCTACTTTCACATCCATATGATGGGAAGCTAGCTTGAAGAGCTATGACATCGAGAGAGTGAATAATACACATAAAGTCATTTTAAATGCATATGGGAAGCATTATTGAATAAGTGGGAGTAGTTTTAGTTAATGACCTTTTGGATTAAATGTTTGATTGTAAGATACCCATTGCTAGGTTTCCTATCATCACAATTTATGATTCCTCTTATGAAATATTTAATATCTAACGTTTATTCTAATGCATGCTAATATTCTAAAATAACATTACTTGACATTTAATATTGCAGTCACAACATATATTTCATTTAATTTCTTAACATGACATTATCACTCCCTGCAGAATGAAAATATTACACTAAATGTCATACCTTCACCTCATGGTGTGTCTGTGTGTGTGTGTTTAATCATGAACTGTGTGTCTGGCTCTCTTTTTAATGCTAGTGATAACCGCACGCTGGCACCTTAATAATGCCTTCAACCCTATTTGCTGGGGGCAGAGTCAGGAAGATACAGTATAAGCACCTTTACAACCTGGAGTGCTTTCCGACTTTCCTGCTCTTCCCTGGACCCCTTCTTGCCTAAGAGGGGATCGTGGGACTCATGAGACCTTTACCCCTTCATTACAAAGTGTTCCAAACAAACGACTTCCAGGCTGCTGTGGCCCTGCCCTTGCCTCTCAGCCCATGAAGCGGTGTCGCCCCAGACCAGGAAGATTCGGAGTGAGTAGGCAGGAAGAAATCCTGCAATGAATTGTAAACTACAAAGAAGGAATTATTTCCCCACGGTCCTCCTTCACCAGAATGGCATAAAGGAGGAGACGGTCCAAGTTATGGGAAGGAAGAGAACTCGGAAGCCAAGGGCGCTGAGCGCCTCCCCGTCCCCCACGCAGGGAACCGGCACGTGCTGTCCGTGGCACTCCTTTGCCCAAAGAGCAGAACCATGCACGTTCTAGAACCGCATACAGTCTGGGATTCGTGAATTCACACGTCTGTCCTGGCAGTGTCTGGACCACAGTGGAACCGTGGTGAGACCCGGGCGAGAATGTTCTGGGATCAGCGATGCTGCCTGGATGGTGCAGGCAGGGGTCCGGGAAGCGAGGAGCACCCAGCCTCTGGAAGCTGCCCCGCAAGCCACCGAGCCTCCCCTCGAGCCTCCGGGGGGACACGGCCCTGCCCACGGCTCGCCTGGAGCCCGCGAGGCCTGCGTCGGCCTTCTCTGACCCTCGGGACGGTGACAGAAAGTGGTCGGGGCTTTCGGCCCCTGCCCTTGTGGTAATGATGGCAGCTGTGGGAGAAGAGGAGCAATTCTCACTCAGTAGTTGAGAAACATCTTCGAGTGTTGGACAGACGGACGTGTATTTCCTTCCGACCATCGGACGGTTGCCGGGAGGAGAAGAAAGGAAGGAAGGCCGTTGGCTCTCGCGTCCCACGGCGGCAGAGGCTCCGGCGTCCAGTAAGCGATATGAGATACTTGTGTATATGTACTACTGATATGAATTACTAAACCACTGAGGGTCTACTTCTGGTCACGTACAGTATCACACAGTAGGAAAAAAGACTATTTACTTGAATGTGATAGATCTCCTATCAGAACAAACATTTCTTAAGGACCTCATTTTCATTTTTGCATTCTTCATCAAAGACCAAGAAAAACAGGAGAAAAGAAAAAAGGGAGCCTAGACAGAACAGCCAAACTGCTATCACCCACCTCAGCCTCTGACAACGCCTCCCCGGACGGGGAGTGAGGTCCACACAGCAACGGGCTCTGTGTGCCTCCCAACAGAAGGCAGCCCTTGGCGTGCCCTGAATGTGGTCTCTTCACAGTTCTCATAAATCACCCCGGATTTGCCCATGGTTGGGCATGGGAGAGGCCACGCTCGAACAGACCTACTCGAGGGTGTGTTGTATAGGAGTGAATCACTGCGGCTCGGACATATTCTCCAATGCACACGTGGAATGAGGGGTTGGGGGGCGTGTATGTTGTTTCACTCTGATTTTGTTTTTATTTCTTCATGTTTCTGGCAGAGGGTGTTGCCTCCAAATGGCAGATGGGTTCCCATCGGCAGAGCTGTGCTCATTTGGGAAGTGTTCTTCAGAGGGAACTATTGGTTGATGTGAATTTCCATTGGAAGGAAAGGACTCTTGCACACATCTTGGTCCTTAACCTAAAATAAATAGATGTAAACTGCTGCTAAGTTGTTTTTTTTTTCCTATTTTCCTATTTTTCAGGTATCCTGGCGTGAAGCGAGCTCTCTGCTCCCAGTCTTTGGAACGTTTCACAGGCTGGGAACCTCCTGTCCACAGCCAACAATGATGTTTTGTGACTTCACCCTGGTTGAAGGGCCTGGCACACAAACAGCCCAGCCTATTCATCGCCGCAGCGATTTTACATTTGTGAGACCGAAGCCAAGATGAATGTCTTCCTCCCCGACGTGCTCACTCAGCCACAGTCTGGTAAGTGCAAACACGGAGAGGAGAAGTGGGGTTCGGACACACGTTCCCGATCCATCCGTCCGTCCGTGGCCACATAGCTACGTCCTTGTTGCAAATCCATCATCCAAATGGATGACTCGTAGCAGGACACTTGTCCAACGGGACCGAGATGGCGTCCCCTGCCCGGGGGGGTCCTGTTGGCCCCCTCGTGGGGCAGGGCCCCTGCCAAGCTTGACAGAATTCCTCACACGGAGTCCCCGACTCCCCCGCCAGCAGCCGCAGACCGCCACCTCCTTGCCGAGTGAACCCTAGACCTCTGCACCTCCACCGGCCAGACACTCTGAATGAGCCCTGTGTCCCGCTGCTGGCAGCCCCTCACAGAGCTCTTTGAGAGCCTGAATGGACGTTCTGGAGAAGCGTCCCTTTCATTTGCCGCGAAGATGCCGCTCATGCCAGCGCGCGTCCCTGCAGTTGTGCAGCCGGGGCCGGAACCGGCCGGGCGCGGGGGTGGGGGGTGCTGCGCGCACCCCGGGCGGGGGGACGCAGGGGCCGGAGGTGTGCCGATGACCCGTCACCATCGGGGCGGCCCCGCTGAGGCACGGTCGCACCGGGGAAGCAACAGAGAGCCCCGGGGCTTAGCGTCGCCGTGCGGCTGGAGGGCTGTGCCCAGAGCTGCTGATCACCCGGCCGTGCGGGCCCGTCGCGCACAGCGTCCAGGTCGTAGCCGCGCCTGCACGGAGTTGCGGTGTTTCTTTCCAGTGTCATTTCTTCTTTTCAGTGTTCCCTTGTTCCAACCACACAGTCACCTTGATTCTACTTAGATTGTACTTGATAGCTTAACACCGGAGATGAAGCTCACAGGGTTTTGTGCCACGATCTTGTCGTCAGGATCCCGTTCACAGAGAGACATCCGTGGTCGGCCATCCGACAGGGTATTCCGGCGTACCTTTCCCTACACTTGGGATCCCGGGTAAATACCGTTCTTCTGCAAAATTTATCAGGAAGTGTGATGCCTATCTTATCCTGATGGTGTAACGTGGTAAACAAAATGCTAATTGGCAAATTCTCAGCTGCACCTTCGTTTAGTAAATATTATGGAGAAAATAAGTACTTGAGTGATGCAGAAGGACACTGATGAGTGATGTCTCTTGCTGTGTTTGTTTTTCTCTGAAATGACACCCACTGTGAACGGTATAGAACCATGATTTACTGTTTATGAAATTACCTGTGTAAGGGAAGGAAGCAAATTGTTCGGAGAGCAGCGCTCACGCTGTGGGCGGGTCTAGTTCTGCCTCTTTGAGTCCGGTCAGCGATGCCGTTGTACGAGATGCGGGTTCTCGCCACACTCGGGTCCTCCGCCGGTTCCAACACTGACGCACACTGCCTGCTGGGCAGGGGTCGGTCTGCTTTTCGTGTGAAGGGTCAGGGAGTCGAGAGCTTGGGCTTTGTGAGCCTTAGAGTCTCGACTTCAGCTCCCCAGCTCCGCTGTCCTAGCAGGTAAGTCTGCGGAAATACGTACTGTGTGACACGAAACATCAGGGTGCCTGTGCGCCAGTGAACCTTTACACAACTCGAGGGGGGCCCGTGTCTTGGCTCTCTGTCCCCGACATGATACCGTGATTTCTATTTGAAAGAATACACTTGTGTTTCTGCGTCCAATCTGGGCACGCTTCCCATCTTTGCAGCGTGCGGCACCCGGGACCAGGGCTCTGCTTCCTCCTGTGCCGTTCCTTATAAATCCCCAAATGGAAGATCACCTTCACGAGCCTCTGCCACCCCCGTGCTTCATGACCGGCCAGTCTTGTTGGGTCAGACGTTCACTATCTGTTCAAAAGTGCTGGTTGAGCAAGACGGCATGGCGGTTTTACAGGAGGAAGGAGGCCTTTGCGTGCGTATGATTCCTGGAGAGAGGAGAGCGTGAGGACCCCAGGAAAATGTGTGTTTATGGCAAACTCAGGGTGAGGGAGTCAAAGCCAGAAATCCGAATCATGAGAAGTGGCGAGCAGTGGGAGCAGAGTACTGAGAGGCAAAGAGGGAGGGCTGTTTCCTGCCGCAGGATTCGGGAGAGAGAAATGGGGGTCGTCCCTGTCTGCAGTTACTGTGCTCAGAAGTGCTCCCTGTGCAGCCCACTTTCATGTGAATGAGCACAGTTTTGTAGTCACGTAATTCCACAAGCGATTTCACTTAGCCACATTCCTGCTTACAGGTTATGCATTTTGAGGTTGAAGCTTTTGCAGCCAGATGAACCTTCTCTGCAGGGTAACACGCCGTGGCTGACGGGGTTCGGGGTGAGAATGTTCTCTCTCTACCCCTGGTCTGCTGCTCCAGTGGCAGCAGAGCCTGCCTCCTGCTTGAGGAGCCTTAATATTCAAGTAGATCCGATGAAATCTACAAGTCAGCCGGACACCAAGTCCAGTCGCCCTGTCTGTGCAAACGTGCTAATAGCCACCTGTGTTCTTGGTAGCACACGAATCTTTCATAAAATTTCGCTCAGCAGCACTCGTTTTGTGGTTAATGTTTTGTGAGTCCTTGATGAGTGCTGGGTGAGGCCTTGACTATGTTGGTGAGCTATCCCATTTAATCCTCTGGGTGTAAACGGAGGACAGGGACCCTGTGATCGTTGTACCAACAAGGGTGGCCGATTGCTCAGGGTCACTGATTTGAGTCACGGGTTTGAGTCAGACCAGTCGGACTTTGGGAAGCGGAGCTGTATAGGTTGATCTCACCGTCCTGAGGATTCTGCGTCCGTGTCGCGGGACAGAGGCAGGGAGTGGCAAGGAGCAAGAGAAGCGATGTACGTGTCTGCTTCTGGCCTGCCCGGGTCGTCTCAGGAGTAGAGCATTGACTCTGGGAGGAGGTCGAAGCTGTGGCTGGGGACCGTGTGCGTTACCTGTCAGCACACAGCTACCTGAACAGCGGAAAACACACGCGTCATCTCACCGTTTCCACAGGCCCGGAGTGGGGGCCTGACTTGGCTGTGTCCCCTGCTGGGACCCCGTGGGGCTCCGACCGACGTGTCCGCTGAGGCTCTGGTCTCCTCCGGAGGCCCAGTGAGGGCCGGCTCCGCGTCTTAGCTCCCTGACTTGCTGCTCCGGTCTAGCTCCTTGTGCTGGCTGAGTCCAGGGCAGATCCGAAAAGCCAGAGCCGTAACCCAGAGGCTCCAGTTTCAGGGAGAAGCCACTGCCGTCTGGCTGGGCAGGCGAAGCGAAGAGGCTGGGATGCTTGTTTGAAGCCTGTCAGTTCGTGCACGGCGTTACTCCGCGGCAGGGACATGGCAGCACGCGTAGAACGAGAAAGCAGTTTGGTGTGGAACTGTGCACGTCCAAAGGGATAGGTATCGATATTACTTACCTAAAAGTGAAACCCGCACAGAACGAGACGTATTGCATAAAAACATATCCGGAGCACATGACATTGTTGCCAGTGGGACAGGAAAGGGAGGTGGGGTGTGAGAGAGGGTGGGAGATGGGTATAAAAGGGAGACGTCGTAAAGAGCAGAGGGTCTGTGCACGGACCGGTGTGAAGATGCACCATGACCTGAACGTGTGTCCTGTCCTTGACCCAGTCTTTGGCACCAGAGATTCAAGGGGGTAGGGATATAGTGTAAATTATTCGTTGATGTATTTTTCTCAGAAGGTAGTTAAAGCAAAAGTAAGCAAAGTTACCCCACCAGCACCTTCTACATATGCTGAAACTGTTAGAATTATTTTGACAGCCAAAATCATTATTTGGAATTTTGTTGACCCTAAAAATTTGCATTAAAATACTAATTAGTTCACTTTCAGTTTATTCTGCAACCTAGCCAGACAGCTCACTGCTTCTGGGAAATTACTTTGTACCTTATTAAGTCTACTCCTTTTCCATGCTGATGCTATCATGATTTCTCTGCCGTTCGTCTGGGCAGAACAGGGCTCTGAGAAGCAATTTTCCTTGTACAATAAGAGTCCTGATGAATGGATATGTGTCCGCTAGTGATGAGGAGCTTCTCATCGGAATTCCAGTCTCGGAAACCACGCGCTCTGTCCAGGCTTGATTATCCTCACCTACTAAAGTTATCACAGCTAGACTTGTTTAGGCCTTCGTTACATTTAATGAGGTTTTCTACTTGCACTGTGTGCAGAGAAACCACATGAAGCCAAAACACATAGGCCAGGAATCTGAATTTGGAGATGACTGCCTCCTTCAAGCAGACACCCTCGTTTCTCATTTCAAACTAGCAGAGCCTTCCCGCACCCTTTGCTCCCCGACGTTGAGTCAAGCATCGTCTTGAGGCCATGATGTCACCGTCAGCAGACATCTGAGAACCTGGGTGAGCAACTCGAGGCTGTGACCTCCTGTCCACACAGGAGCTGAGGTGCAATGGATATATTTGAACCTTTCTAAATGCCTTTGCCTTACTCTCGGGAAGTCTTGTGGCCCCTCTCCTCACGAACGATGTTTCGGAAACCCAGCTCTGTTGGAACTCCTGGGTCTTCTTGATTGATGACCACAGTGACTCATTCACCAAGGCTAGACGGAAACGAAATAAGACTTGGCCACATTCATGTTGGGAACCTGCAGACGTGCAGAAGCCACAGTCCATCGTACACACAACTTGTTGATGAGCTTCAGGGTTTTGTCCTGAGGTAGCAGAGGAAGTGCACATGGAGAGCGTTAGCTTCAGTGGACAAAATTACTGCAGGGATTAGAGATACTTTCAATATCAGTAAGGCAGACCTTTCTGTTGGTTTTTCAGCCGTAAGGCGAGTTCGAGGTGAGAGGAAAAAAAAACCAGATAATGTGCCAACTTAACATCCCTTTTGATTCTCTGAGAAGATAATTGTGCTTGGCACACACAAGACAAAAAGGAATATGAAAAACAAAAGGTTCTTTCTCCATAGACCGTCATCCTCCGTGGGATGGTTCATACGAAAACAAATAAAGGGCGCCTGGGTGGCTCAGTGGGTTAAAGCCTCTGCTTTCGGCTCGGGTCATGATCTCAGCGTCCTGGGATCGAGGCCCGCATCGGGCTCTCTGCTCAGCGGGGAGCCTGCTTCCTCCTCTCCCTATCTCTCTGCCTGCTTCTCTGCCTACTTGTAATCTCTCTCTGTGTGTCAAATAAATAAAATCTTTAAAAAAAAAAAAAAGTCTGACACTTAAAAAAAAAAAAAAACAAATAAAGCCGAAGTGATTATTACTCCATGCGCTGTGTTTGAGGTGAAGACGAAACATGTTGAAAAACATATTCACACAAAAGTTTACTTAAGAAATGGTTTCGAGAGCCGCCTGGGGGACTCCGTTGGTGAAGTGTCCTGGGCTCAGGTCATGATCCCGGGGTCTCGGGATCCAGCCCAGTTTCAGTGTTGGGCTCGCTGCTTGTGATCTCTCTCTCTCTCAAATAAATAAGTAAAATCTTAAAAAAAAAAAAAAAAAAAAAGGAATGGTTTTGAGCCGAGGCTGCAATGTAGCAAGTTGGCCCGGGGAGCCGGGTTTTGAGATGGCAGGAGCGTGGCTACAGCGCCCAGGGGTATTGGTCTAGCCGGGCACTTGCGGCAGCTCAGTGCGCGTGTGGCGCGGAACGCCGGGCAGGCACACGACGAGCGGGGAAGCGCCTCGGTGCGGCCAGCTCGTGAAGGCTAGTCTGTGCCGTGGAAATCCCTGTGCGCTGGCTCTCTGTCGCTAGCCGGCAAGCCCTGCGGACTTGTGAAGCGCAGCACAGTCTTCTCGCCGAAGAGCGCGGCTGTTTAGGAACAGTGTGGAGGCTGCACGAGAGAAAGAGGCGGGAGACCTGAGAGGCCTGCAGCGCAGGAAGGACGCAGCTAAGGAGGGCTCCGTGTGCGTGGCTAAGAGCATGGGCAGCGACCTCCAGGGTAACATCCAGGAGTGCGCCCGTATGTTCGTGTGCCGATCTCCCTAATAGGACTTGCCGACCGACTGGGATTGGAGGGTCGTGAATGTGATCGGCACTACAATGACTTGCAGGTCCGCGTTGTAGACCAGACGTGATGAGAAGACCAGAGTGTTGTGGCTTCCCGTAGCCCGAGCCAGTCGGGAGTATGGGAGGGGGGCACGTGCGCCGCAGGGACTGGCCGTGCGGGGAGGCTCGGTGTCGGGCGTGCAGCTGGGGAGCCCTGCTGATACACTGAAGTTCCGATCTGGAGGGCAGCAAAGTTCTAAACAGACTTCGGAGGCAGGCACGTCGGGGCAGGAGGGAAGGCGTGCGTGGGCGTATCCAGACGCTGTGCCGCATGATGCAGAGGAGCGCAGGAGCGGCTTGTCCTGGCTCCTGACGGGAGCGGCCCGGGCGCATCCCCAGAGCGGGAGCCACCAGACACAAGACGTCAAGGAGGGGCGCGACGAAAACCTCAGGGCTTGGCAGGAAGGGGTTTGCCCTCCCCAGTACCCGGGTACCACATGTTCTGGCCACGTTGTTCCAGCGTTCAGGACAAACACTTACTTCTTTTGGTAGGAAATACACTTCTGATGCTTTCACCCATCTTTCCATAAACTCTGCTGCTGATATGAAAAACAAGACTTGGCTTTTCTTGACCGTGACTCCTAAAAACCCACAAATGCTTGTTTGTCTCTCTGATGAGAGTCTCATGACCGTAAATCAAAGGCATTTGGTTTTCAGACTCTTGCTTCTGCTATATTCAAAAATTCGACCACATGGTCACGAGGATGTCGTCCGCTCTGCGCTGTTGGACTGCGCGTGTTAGATCCTAAGCTTGTGGCTTCCTATGCGTGAAAGAAAGACATGATTAGGGAAAGAAAGGGGACACCAGTGATTCTGACTTTTTGCAAGTGATTTATTCAAAAATAATTCCTGAGACCTGCCGCCAGCCAGACTTTGGACGAGGCAGAAGGGACACCCCATGGTGAGCAGTCGGTTTCTGCCACACAGACATCGTCGTCTCCGGTTATCTTCTTTGGAATCCCAGGATTGATACACACGTCCTTTGGCTTTTCTCAGCAGCAGGGATTCTAATTCAAGTGACTTCTGCGACAGGGGACCTCAGGTGAGTGCTGAACACTGAGTCACCTGACACCGCCCTTCCCACCTGAGGTTGTGCCCGGTGACCCCTGCCTTCCTGTTGCCGCCTGCACGCTCTAACAGGCATGTTTCTGCAGGGTGTGCAGGGCCAGGCTTTGGAAGTTTGCACCTGATTTCAGTGACTTGGCTGTTTGAAGTGACCCCGGGTGCAGTGCTGACGTGCTGTGTGAACACTGGCAGGAGACAGGAGACGTGACCCCAGACAGGGCGCGTGGTCAAAGGAGTGACCGCACAAGCACGGTTGCCCATCCCCATGGAGAACCGGGAGCATGTGGAGCAGACTTGCCCGCCCTGCCAGTTGAGGCGGGACTCAGCCCCGAGGGTCAGCGCAGCACGTGGCGGGCCTACTGTAAAGGCCTCGCATGTGCCCACGACGCCCGGGTTCGCAGTGCGGGTGCCGGGCTCCCACGGGCCTGGGTCCCGGTGCAGCACTGCCTCATCTGGCTGGCGATGTAGGCAGAGCCCTGCAGTACCCTCTGCCCAGCTTTCTCATCTGTTACTTGGAGCCGTTGAGAGGGCATGAGCTGTGCGTTCTCGGAGAGGGTGGGCTCGTGCCTGGCACGTGGTGAGCAAGGAGCGTTTCCTTTCATAGCTGACGCGACTACTGCTGACTTGCCTGGAGGACTCAGGACGGTCCCCTCCTCTCGCGGCTGGACCATTTCCTCATTTCGTGGCGTCTTATGCGGACATTTTTCCCTTGTCCTTAGCACTCCTCCCCTGGAACTTAGTCACAGGGCCCCCTGTGTGTTCTGGTAGGATGATCAGAGAGCACAGAGGCAGAAAGATCAAAGAGACAATGTAGCGGGAAGTGCTAGAACTGCACAGGTGTTGACTGTACTTGCCCCCACCAAGCTGCCGAGGGCTCAGGACGGAGAGTTAAAATAGACCCTTAATCGTGCGCGTCACCGTGAACTTCCGGGCACCCAGAATAACGGAAGCCTCCCGTTCGTCCCCACTGTTCCTGGGTTTTGTCCATGCGCCGCCGTGTGTGCGTCACCCCGGTCAGTGTTCGCGGTGTTTCCGCAGCCGCCTGCCGGCGCACGCGCTGTAATAACGTGTGTATGGAACATCAAGAATGTGAATCGTGAGAGTGGACTGCATGTATATTTTAAATCCAGCCTGGAAGAAAACAGTGAAACAAAACTTACAAAAGTTTTGTTGTTGTTGTTGTTGTTATAGAATGTATTATTTGCCTCAGGAGTGCTGGTCTGTGAATCATCAGGCTTACACCTTTCACAGCACTCACCATAGCACAAACCCTCCCAATGTCCATCACCCAGCCACCCTATCCCTGCCCTCCCACCCCCCAGTAACCCTCCGTTTGTTTGGTGAGATTATGAGTCTCTTATGATTTGTTTCCTTCCCGATCCCATCTCATTTCATTATTTTTCCCTCCCGACCCCCCACGACCCCCCACCCTGCCCCTCAAGTTCCTCATATCAGAGAGATCATATGATAATTTCTTTCTCTAACTTATTTCACTTAGCATAATAGCCTCTAGTTCCATCCAGGTCATTGCAAACGGTAAGAGTTTGCTTCTTTTGATGGCTGCATAGTATTCCATTGTATATATAGACCACATCTTCTTTATCTATTCCTGTTGATGGACATCTAGGTTCTTTCCATAGTTTGGCTATTGTGGACATTGCTGCTATAAACATTCGGGTGCATGTACCCCTGAGGATCACTACCTTTGTATCTTTAGGGTAAATACCCAGTAGTGCTGTTGGCGGGTCATAGGGTAGCTCTATTTTCAACTTTTTGAGGATCTCCACACTGTTTTCCAGAGTGGCTGCACCAGCTTGCATTCCACCAACAGCATAGGAGGGTTCCCCTTTCTCCGCATCCTCGCCAACATCTGTCGTTTCCTGACTTGTTGATTTTAGCCATTCTGACTGGTGTGAGGTGGTATCTCACTGTGGTTTTGATTTGTATTTTCCTGATGCCGAGTGATGTTGAGCAGTTTCTCCTGTGTCTGTTGGCCATTTGGATGTCTTCTTTGCAGCAATGTCTGTTCATGTCTTACAAGGGTTTTCTTAGCCAAGAGTTCACCAGAAAACACCGTGATGCAGAACCTGCTGTGTTCTGGGTGACAGTGATACTCAGATTGTCATATCATGACCTACTCAGTTTCCTCATCGACAGCAGGGACAGAGGAATGAGCCAGGTGGCTTTAAGATGACATTCACAAGGTCACTGACACTTGCACATTCACAAGCCGGAGCCTGACCCTGTCTTCTGAGCAGGGGCTATACTGAGTGACTTGCCTCACATCGATGAGGGTGTTCTTGATTCTCAGGGATCCCTAGTCTTGGGGGAAGCCAGCCGCCGTGTCGTGAGGCAGCCCTGGGGCTGGAGGAGCCCCGGGGGTGAGGAACGATGGCCTTCTGCCACCAGCCAGCAAGGGACAGGGTCTCCTGGTGGCCACCCAGTGAGGGAACCTTCGCAGAAGCTCATGGTCCAGCATAGAAGCTTCGGGTGACTGCGGTCCTGGCCAACAGCTCACAGGCAGTGCCGGTGGACACCCGGGGCCAGAACAGCCCAGCGAAGCCACTCACGTTCTTGACCTTACACACCACGTGACGTCATCACTGTGGAAAGCTACTAATGTTCAGCGGTCATTTGAGATGCAAAGATAGGTAACTAAAACACCTGCCATCAATCCTTTCTAGATTTGTACTTCAGTAAAATGAATCAGTCAGGGAGAAAAGAAGCCTTATAATCCACAGAAGAGTAACAGAGAAATTGTAGGACTTCAGTGCTCTTGACAAGCCACTGTGATTGGAGCAGAGAGCAGTGGCCTCCAGCAAAGAGAAATTTCATTTATTAAAAAAAAAATGGGGGCACCTGGGTGGCTCAGTCATTAAGCATCTGCCTTGATCCCAGGGTCCTGGGATCGAACCCCCTTCAGGCTCCCTGCTCTACGGGAAGCCTGCTTCTCCCTCTCCCACTCCCCCTGCTTGTGTTCCCTCTCTCCCTGTATCTCTCTCTGTCAAATAAATAAAATCTTTTAAAAAATGACTGTACTCTTTAAAGAAAATCCCATGTGCTTTGGTATGTAATTGGGAAACATGGAAGAATATTAAAATATGATTAATATGGAGAAATGAAGGCGAAAAGGAAGACAATTGTGAACCCAAAAATACAAAATGCATTCGACGAGAAGATAAAATATAAGCAAATATATTGTTTGAGTCTTTAAATACTGTAAATCTATAATATACTATTTATTGAATTCATTTATTATATTTGTAACAGAAATAGTACAGTGGTCTTTATGATGCTAATGTTAATTGGGTTTACTGATTTTTCCATATATAGAAATCAACCTACATATGAGGCACAGAGAATACAGTTATGGTTCCAGAAATAAACATAAATGGTATCAACATTGACAGTATTCAAGTCAGTGGATTCAAGAAAGCACAGGACTTTTTTAGGTAGGAGTGGAAGGTCAGTGAGGAAGGGAAGAGAATGTGTTTACTAACATGCGTAGCTGTTGAAGTGGCCTTTATGTCCTTGTCTATATGCATTTCCATACTGGCAGGAATCCAGATAACTACTGAGTTAACTAAATTGTCAGGATTATGGGACAGAAGAGGGGATGACATAAGGAAGCTAGAAAAGCTAGAAGCTAATAACGTTATATCTCAAGATAATAAAGCAAGAAATAGCCATATACACATTTTAGAGTTAGTGGGACAGAATCATAGGTCAATTAAAAATATTAATGTTTAACCATATTTTATCCTTGGAGTGGCATACCTCACGGGAGGTGTAGGGCAAAGGGATCTTTTTCTTTTAAATCGTGAGCAGGTCTGTTCTACTAAGTGATTTTTTTTTAGGTATAGATTTAAAACCATCAATTTTTTCAATCTGTCAAAAGCCGTATATAAACAAATCATTTAATTCTAGGCTTAGCCCAAATGAAAAGTTCCTTCCTTAGATGCATGAATCTCTAAGAAATGCTGATAATCTTATGTTTCTGCAATCCATATGATTCTACCTGTAACCACTTGAAGGAATTAAAGCATTTATCAAAATTAGGCATTTTCCAATCTAATGCATCAGCCACCATTTCAACGTTGCAGTTGCCATTGTGTCATTTTATCCTAGAAGTGGAACCTGTTTTACTCCTGCAGTTGGTCAGTTTTTCATGATGTCGATCTAATGTTATCGTTCTGTAGTTCTTCAGTGTACACGGAATAAAGGCTGTGCATACTTAGACAGGTGCGTGGATCCTTAGATAGGTGCGTGGATCCTTAGACAGGTGTGTGCCTACTTAGACAGGTGTGTGCATACTTAGACAGGTGTGTGCATACTTAGCTGTGTGCATACTTAGGTGCGTGCATACTTAGGTGTGTGCATACTTAGACAGGTGCGTGGATACTTAGGTGCGTGCATACTTAGGTGCGTGCATACTTAGGTGCGTGCATACTTAGGTGCGTGCATACTTAGACAGGTGCGTGCATACTTAGGTGCGTGCATACTTAGGTGCGTGCATACTTAGGTGCGTGCATACTTAGGTGCGTGCATACTTAGGTGCGTGCATACTTAGGTGCGTGCATACTTAGGTGCGTGCATACTTAGGTGCGTGCATACTTAGGTGCGTGCATACTTAGGTGCGTGCATACTTAGGTGCGTGCATACTTAGGTGCGTGCATACTTAGGTGCGTGCATACTTAGGTGCGTGCATACTTAGGTGCGTGCATACTTAGGTGCGTGCATACTTAGGTGCGTGCATACTTAGGTGCGTGCATACTTAGGTGCGTGCATACTTAGGTGCGTGCATACTTAGGTGCGTGCATACTTAGGTGCGTGCATACTTAGGTGCGTGCATACTTAGGTGCGTGCATACTTAGGTGCGTGCATACTTAGGTGCGTGCATACTTAGGTGCGTGCATACTTAGGTGCGTGCATACTTAGGTGCGTGCATACTTAGACAGGTGCGTGCATACTTAGGTGCGTGCATACTTAGGTGCGTGCATACTTAGGTGCGTGCATACTTAGGTGCGTGCATACTTAGGTGCGTGCATACTTAGGTGCGTGCATACTTAGGTGCGTGCATACTTAGGTGCGTGCATACTTAGGTGCGTGCATACTTAGGTGCGTGCATACTTAGGTGCGTGCATACTTAGGTGCGTGCATACTTAGGTGCGTGCATACTTAGGTGCGTGCATACTTAGGTGCGTGCATACTTAGGTGCGTGCATACTTAGGTGCGTGCATACTTAGGTGCGTGCATACTTAGGTGTGTGCATACTTAGGTGTGTGGATACTTAGGTGCGTGCATACTTAGACAGGTGCGTGCACCATTAGGTGCGTGCATACTTAGGTGCGTGCATGCTTAGACAGGTGCGTGCATACTTAGGTGCGTGCATACTTAGACAGGTGCGTGCATACTTAGGTGCGTGCATACTTAGGTGCGTGCATACTTAGGTGCGTGCATACTTAGGTGCGTGCATACTTAGGTGTGTGCATACTTAGACAGGTGCGTGCACCCTTATGTGCGTGCATACTTAGACAGGTGTGTGTATACTTAGACAGGTGCGTGCATACTTAGGTGTGTGCATACTTAGACAGGTGCGTGCACACTTAGGTGCGTGCATACTTAGGTGTGTGCATACTTAGGTATGTGCATACTTAGACAGGTGTGTGCATACTTAGGTGCGTGCATACTTAGACAGGTGCGTGCATACTTAGGTGCGTGCATACTTAGACAGGTGCGTGCATACTTAGGTGCGTGCATACTTAGGTGCGTGCATACTTAGACAGGTGCGTGCATACTTAGACAGGTGCGTGCATACTTAGGTGCATGCATACTTAGGTGCGTGCATACTTAGACAGGTGTGTGCATACTTAGGTGCGTGCATACTTAGATGCGTGCATACTTAGACAGGTGCGTGCATACTTAGGTGCGTGCATACTTAGGTGCGTGCATACTTAGACAGGTGCGTGCATACTTAGGTGCATGCATACTTAGGTGCGTGCATACTTAGACAGGTGTGTGCATACTTAGGTGCGGGCATACTTAGATGCGTGCATACTTACACAGGTGCGTGCATACTTAGGTGCGTGCATACTTAGGTGTGTGCATACTTAGACAGGTGCGTGCATACTTAGGTGTGTGCATACTTAGACAGGTGCGTGCATACTTAGGTGCGTGCATACTTAGGTGCGTGCATACTTAGGTGCGTGCATATTTAGGTGCGTGCATACTTAGACAGGTGCGTGCATACTTAGGTGCGTGCATACTTAGGTGCGTGCATACTTAGACAGGTGTGTGCATACTTAGGTGCGTGCATACTTAGACAGGTGTGTGCATACTTAGGTGCGTGCATACTTAGGTGCGTGCATACTTAGGTGCGTGCATACTTAGGTGTGTGCATACTTAGGTGCGTGCATACTTAGACAGGTGCGTGCATACTTAGGTGCGTGCATATTTACGTGCGTGCATACTTAGACAGGTGCGTGCATACTTAGGTGCATGCATATTTAGGTGCATCCATACTTAGGTGCGTGCATACTTAGGTGTGTGCATACTTAGGTGTGTGCATACTTAGGTGCGTGCGTACTTAGGTGTGTGCATACTTAGACAGGTGCGTGCATACTTAGGTGTGTGCATACTTAGGTGTGTTCATACTTAGACAGGTGCGTGCATACTTAGGTGTGTGCATACTTAGGTGTGTGCATACTTAGGTGCGTGCACCCTTAGGTGCGTGCATACTTAGGTGTGTGCATACTTAGACAGGTGTGTGCTTGCAGAAAGTTGGCAGTCATTCGAACATGCCTCTCCAGCATGTACCATCCACCCATTCTGAGATTCACAGCTCACAGACAAATCTCTTTTGAAACCTTTTTCTTCACAATTAAATGAAGCATAGCCTAGAAATGATATTAAATTATTAATGTGTGTTGGCTAGGAAAACACATTTCATCAAAGATAGCCATTTTTTATAACATACATAAACAAATCTTTAAACACCTCATTATTTTTATCCTTTCTGCCAAATCCCAAGGATGATGAAAAAGTCTCTAAGGGGGAAAATGTTTTTAACGAAGGTGGCAAAGCAAAAATTCTTTTATTTGGGATTTCTTTAAATTTTGCATAGTGGTTCTTTTCCCTGCTAATCATGTACCTTCTTTTTCTAATGTAACCGTTGATCTTGCTCTTTGGTTTCTTCCTTTGGACCCAGTGAAGTTCAGGCATAGTCTGTAACAGCAGCACCCCCAAGACATACACACTCCTTCCACCTCTTGGCCATGGCCTTGAAGGAGAAAAATCATTGTACTCACATTCAGAAAAAACTTTCATTCTTTACACACTAGGCTGTCGTTCCTGCAAAGACACTTTAATAATTTCTGAGGGGACTGAATCACTTCCCATCTCTGGATTTGGGGATATGTCCACAGATTTTTTGCTTGACCTCTTGTCATCAATAATTTAGAGAAGAATAAAATAGATGATTTTTTTAACGATGTTGTCCATTCTCCCCGTTTTTCCATGACTGCATATTGGCAACATACAACATGTTGAATTGCAGCTGTTAAAATTTTAACAGTGACTTCAAATTGAATACTAACCAGGTTTTGGAACTATCCATGCCTGCATCATAAATTTGCCATTTTCATGTCAGTCACCATTATCATAATACGTATGGTCAATGGCAGAAATGGAAAATGTTTTTTTTTAACTTTAGATGTCTGTGAAATATTATCTCCGCCTGCTTGCTGCTTATTGTCTATCGATACTGTCTGTGTTCGCCGCTAATAACAGTCTTTAGAAATTTTGAGTCCCCCTTCTGTTCCTGCGGCAGAGGGGGAGACACCCTTACAGATGTGTGAATTTCTCTTTCAAAAGGACAATTTCTGCTGGGTTTTCAGAGCTTCTCCTGTGTGTGCTGTTTCTTAATAGTCAGCCTCATGGCAACCCTTCCCGCACATAGACACGTCACAGGGAGTCCTTGTCTGTTGCCCTTCAACCCTAGAGACCACGGAAACCTTGGCCTGAAACTTTTACTTGTAGACTAAGATGAGGCCATGAATTATTGTTAAGCATTGGCTGGTTGCTGTTTTCATAATATAAGTAATCTCTCTTTTAGTAAATGCTTTAAAACACATATTCAACATCAAAGATCCTATTAAACATTTTTAATTCATAAGGCAGAGGAGTAGCTGAAATGTTAACTTTTTTTAACTCTTAAGATGAAGTTTATTGAAAAAGTTTTCTGTAAGAATGGATGACTCTAAAAATATGTGAGTTTAAATGCAGACTTAAATGCAGACTTACATGCACACTTAAATGCATGATCCTTCAGCTTCGTTTCTTCTGATTTTTTTTACCTTCCTAAAAAAAAATAATAAAAAATTAAATACAATGGTTTAAACGGACACCTGCCTCAAAAAAATAATAATAAAAAATAAATACAGTGGGTTCAACGGAGCATAATGTTATGCTAAACAAATTTTATGTTTAGGGAATTTTAATATAAAGGAGGAATTTAGGCAGAATAATTTGATGGTAAAACATTTTGATAAAACAAAAGAAGTTGATGAGCCATCAAGATAGAAGAAACAATTTAAAGTACTGTCAAAGACAATGAATTTTTGTACAGAATTTCTTAGATAGCACATTTCAGATTGTCTCGGGTAGAAAGTAAGAATGTTCCCTTGAGAAATCAGTTATGCCCATCTTGATCGAGTGATAAGCAACTTAAAAAAACTTAAATTTTTTTCCCTTAAACATGAAGTTATTCTTAAAAACTTGGAGCTATCTCATACAAGTGATTTCTTTCTGAAATCTTTGTGAATTATTATCAAGAGTAAAAGCCAATATGACTCCTCTCTTCTTTGCATAAGAGAAGAAGTTCACCATTAGTGATGTTTGCCTTTAAAACAGAATATGAAGAACAAAAGAGAAATGCAAATTAGCCTCCTTTCCAAATAGTTTCCAAAGTTTTCTTACAATACATTTGAGTACTAGTTTCTAGCTCTTTTTTTATTAGAGGGGCACAATAGCAGCCTTTTTCTTTCTTACTTACTGAAAATACTTTCAGAACTCCTTCCTTTTTATTACCATTGTCAAAACTCTATAACACACACACACACACACACACACACACACAGTGAAAAAAAATTAAGGAGCAAAAACTCAAAATATAGAAAAATTAGCTAATGTATGTCACAGCAATAAATCTGAATGAGATAAGTTTATCCCCCATTCAAAACAAAATACTCTCCCACCTGGTCACATGCATAACACACACATGCCCACACAACTTCAGATGATTCCAGAGAGAAGAAACAGTAACTACTACCATCTCTTCACCACAGTAAAATGACAAATCAGTAACAAAATGGAAAGTTTTAAAAATTCCTAAAAAATTAAACCAATTAACTGTTGAGGAAAAGAGGAAATAAAAACTCAAAATATATAGAAAATAACACATTTTATGTAGGTGGCTAAAACGTGCTTAGAAAAAATTCAGAACTTTCAATAATTAGTGAATCGGAAAGAAAAATACATGAACAACATTCAACTAAAGTTAATTGAAAATAAAACTAACATTTTCCTTGGATTTTTTTTGTTTTTTTTTTGTTTTCTTTTTGTTTTACATTCTTTTATTGGTACTAAGTCTTCAAAATCTGGGGTGTGTGTGTGTGTGTGTGTGTGTGTAAACCACAATATAGCTCGATGTGAATACTAAGTTTTCATCAAAAATAGTTGATCTGTGTTGAGATTTCATGAATTTGCAGTTGGAAAAGTAGATTCACACACTTTAAATGTGAATTTGTCATTCCTTTGATTTTGCTGTGAACTTTAAAACACTTCTGAATTTTAAAAAAGACAACCAATGAAAAATGAAAATAAGCATTAGGAAACAGACAAATGATAAATAAACCCAGTGTTGTCTCCTTGGAAAAATAAGTAAAATGAAGTCCATAGATAATATAATTTAAAAGTTGTTCAAAGTGCAGATCTAAAATTTGAACTAAAATAACAGGGAAAATTAAACATTGTAGAAGGGATGATGTTAAGTCTACTCTCTGGAACCATTTGAAAACTTCATAATAAAATAAAACAGATAATTTTCTAAATAACAAGGTCCATCAGCAGAACTGTTTTGATAAAAAGTTTTGACACGAAAGGCCAGTGATGAGTATGTATTCCTGAAAAGTTTCTTCTGTGGATCTCCGTGCGTCCTATAGTTTTCAAGTTCAGTGGGTGAGAACACACACAGGTAACCCATGACCGTGGGTCTGTGTTGGTGCGTGTGGACACACTGCTCCTCGTCAGTAGGAAAGAGAAGTAGGTGCCGGAAGCCCCTCAGACACAGAGCCTGTGCCAGGTGCCGAAGAGTCCGCCCGGAGCTGGCAGAAACCCAGACCCCATGGTCCAGGGGCTCACAGCCGCACGTTGGAGGAGAAGCATGCAGTGTGCATGCACACACACACACACACACACACACATACACACGCATGCACGCACAATTGCACTGCAAGGGAGAAGTAGTACAGGGCTCTCAGGATTGGTGAGGTGATCTAGGCCAAACGCATGAGCAGGGTTTTCCTGAGAGGACTTTCTGTCCCTGAAGCACCGCCCGGATGGGAGGCACAGTGGGACGGGAAAGCCCTTGACAGGAAGGAAAACAAATTTATTGAAGAACAAAAAGGATCGTGGAGGCTCTGAGGTCCACCCCTGCCCTCTGTGGGCAGCACCCCCGGTGTTTTAGACAACTCTTTGTATTAGTCTCTGGATGCAAATGTGAAGAAGCTCCGCTCCATCTCCCTGTCTGGATAGGAAGATCTTACACTGTTTTTGGTCTCGATGCTTAGTATGGCTTCATGTAGCTCATCTGTTTGTTCCGCAACCTCCCGTAAGTGCCAAAGTCCCTACAAATAATTGCCACATCTGGCTGTAGGACTGAACGTCACCAACACTGATGATAGCTCGTGTGCAAAGTAACATCACGTGTTTTTCTCGGCCTCTGTGTAACCGTAGGACAGCAGGTTTGGTCTGTCGGCAGCTTCACGTCCGGGACTTGCGTGTGAACCTTTTCTCCCTCCGTGCATGACCGTGAGTGCTGAGCTCACTGCCGTGTTTCAGCCCTCCACCGGAGACGGGGCCGTAAGACGAAAACATAAAGCTGTGCTCATCCATCAAGTTTGACGCCGAGCTTGTTCCTCCTAAATGCGTTTGATGGTGTTTAAATCCGTGCCAACTGTTCAGAAATAATGGAGGACCTGAAGCGTGTTGGATCGCTTCCCTTCCCAGGCAGACGGAATTTTATCCGTGGCGTGTGAATTTCTCCCATTGTTCTTGTTAGATGCTGTGCTGTCGCAGAGGAACCCGTTTAGACCCATCTCTGTCCAGTTTGGAAACAGGAATCCGGTCTAGTCCACATTTCCCATTAAAGTTGTGAGTTCCTAATAGGGACTCCTCCACCTCTTTGCATTTTGTGAAATGCGGGCTGAGACGAAGGCTGTGTAATGTATGCCATCCCCGGGCTGTACCTGCTGAATACGCTGGTAGGGGTGTGGCCGTGGTCTGTCTTGGAGGCCGTTGTGCTCACGTCCGCCCCATTATGATCCCTGTGGGCCCCAAACCTGTTCCTTATTCAGTATTTGCAATCAGCCCTGGCTCTCGGTACTCATTATCATGCCTCCGTTCTCACAGACTTTCTGAACGAGGCCAGAAATGCCCTGAGTCCAAATAAGTATTTGCCGACAGAAGTACCCGGAGTAAGTGAGACAGAAAAGTCTTTTGGAACCAACTGACTTGTCAGAGGCAACTATTTACACAGTAATGTCCATTTTCACCAAACTGAGGAAGTTTTCATCTGAACATCCTGACTTGGGTGCTTCCATAAAATTGGCTTGTGAGATAGAAATCTGTTAAAACTCATTGTGAAGCCCAGGCTGGGACGTAATGGGATTTAGCCATGTTCAGTTTTGAGAAAGAAGGCCGCCTCGCTTGAACTTTTTTCGGAACAAATGGTGCAGGTCAGTGGGAGCAGTGCTTGCTTCAGGATTGTTTCTCCCTGAGACAAGCCTGTGCAGGAGCCAGATTCCCCCAAACGCAAGCAAACATCAGTTGAAATTCATACCCACTCCACCACCGCGAATCTGCGTTCCAAAATAAATAACGTGAGGTTAAAATGATGGATATTCTAAATCGTTTGCCATCGCTTCTAAATGTTTATATTGAGTAAGTATCTACAGCCTACAAAAGCTGTTAATAATATGACCCAGTGGGTAGTATGGCATCTTACAAGTAGAAGTGAGCTCTAGAAGCATGTCAGGAACAGCTGAAATGTTAACTCTAGATTTCATTCTCCACTATCTCTGTGATTTTAGGAAAACTTCCAACGCTAAAGGAAAGAAGAAAGAAAAGTATGCAATGCATTATTCTGTACATATTTTACATCTCTCCATTATTAGCAGTTACCTGGTACCATCTTCACTATTTGTAGGTCACAGCATGAAGCAGATAGAGCCAGAAAGATTGTATTCACGTCTTAGCTCTCCCACTCACCAGATGATAGACTTCAGGGCGGGCAGTTCTGAGCCCTTGAACCTCGAGTCCCTCATCTACACGATGAAGACATGTGGGGTTTAAGGTAAACATAATGCATCACGCCTTGAACAAAGTACAGACGTGACACAGCTATTTTCTATTTCAACTGAACTCTCTTGACGCCTATAAAATACATAATAAATTACTTCTTTTCCTATTGCCCTTCGATTTATGATTCCTAACCCAGCTCTCTTTTCTAAATAAGGCAATATATAAGTCCCACGATGGTGTACACAATCTAGAAAGTGTAGCTGAAACTCCCTGTCCACATAGAGGTGAGCAGTAATTACGGAAGAAACGTCAAGGACATGTAAGTTCCTGGAGGGCAGCCGGAAAGTTAACTTTGAGTTTCGGGGATCCACGGTAAAGACAGAAGCAATGAGTTGAAAGTGCTGGTTTTCAATGAGATGACGCCTCTGAAGTCATCGGGAGAGAAAGATGTTTTCCTGGGTCTGACTGGTATTAGTGGCGCATACTTGTATGGAAGGTAGGCAAAGAGGGTCCTGTCGGTGGTAGTTTTTCGGAACCAGCGTCACGTTGACTTCCATGGGATCGTACACTGAAGCCCTCGATGCTGTAGGAGTTGCCCGTGAGCTCGGCTTCTGGGAAGCTGATGCTCTGCTCAGTCCCGGATTACTTTCTGTTGTGTGGAAGGGCTTTTTCCTGGGCTCGCGGAGCCTGATCTACCCTAGGCAGTCATGGATAGCAAGTGGAGAGCAGTGAACTGCCCTGAAACCACCCCCAGGGGTTAAATAACCCTCAGGGAGTGTTCTTGGAGAGTCTTCAGCTGGAAGAAACTCTCTATACTGAGGGTAAGAGCCTTTTGTAGCTCTGCTTCCTTTTGTGTTGGACCTTCTCAGTTCCTCAGCAATGCCTCCCAGGAGGCTTTTCCAAATAAACTGTCTGCCTTTCTAGCTTAGACTCAGGGTCTCCATGGGGCATCCTAGACTAAGACAGGTATCCATTAAGGTCAAAGCATCTTGATAAATCACCACTCTGCGAAGCCTTTTCTCTGGGAAAAAGACGTCCGCTGAGTCATGTCCACAGTATCTGGGTAGTGATCCACCCAGACACATGAATAAAATTTGAATAATCTTGAGTAATGAATAGATCGCATGCACGACCTCCTTGCATAAAGTTATGTAGGAAGCTATCCAAGGTTAATTTCTGATGCACACTTAAAATTCAGACATTTTATGTTACCTATCTGTAAAATGGAATCATTGCTCACCGGTAGGACTGTGGTGAGACCCCAGTGATACCGGTAGAGTGCTCGGCCCTGGTCTGGCACAGCGAGAAACTCGGCTGATTGACCTTTGCCCTTTTTTTTTCTTTCTCTTTTTAAAAGATCTATTTAGTTATTAATTTGACAGAGAGAGGGCAAAAGCAAGGGAAGCAGCAGGCAGAGGGAGAAGCAGCCTCCCCACTGGGCAGGGAGCCCGAGGCAGGGCTCCATCCCAGGACCCTGGGATCATGACCTGAGCCGAAGGCAGGCTTTTCACCCACTGAGCCACTCAGGCGCCCCATTGCGCTGTGTTTTCAAGGGGCATCACTCATCTCCTCTCAGCATCAGGAAAGTAAATGGTGTGATGATAATTATGAAATTTAAAGATCCTAAAGTAAATTCTTAACCTGGTTGATGGATGCCCAGCATTCCAACAGACTTCAATTTGTCTTGAAGAAGTCTTGAGTAAAGTCAGGGTTCCTTGAAGACTAGGCGAGGAAATCTGGTGGTTTTGCAGACGAGAAATACCAGCATCTGCGCATAACGCGTCTGTGTTTTCGTCCTTAGGCTCTTTACAATGCGGACCATAACTCAACACGCCCTCCACAGTGAAATCTTTTTTCTCATCATAAATCAGTTGTGTCCATTTCTGAGCTTCATACAGTCTTGGCTATTGAAATCAACTATGAAATTTATCAGCGATAGCTCGCGTTTTGTCAGTTTCCTCTGACCACAGTGCATGTCTCAGACTTGTGTGTTAAATAACTGTTTTGCAAAATCTAGATGCTCATCAGACTCAAAGTTGGAATACTGACTGACTCATAAGAGCCCATAGCTTTTGATTTCATAATGCCCTTTGGGTGACCCAGGCTGTGTATCTTGTTGTACATAAACAATGAATCTTGGAACACTGCATCAAAAACGAATGATGTATTTTATGGTGACTAACATAACACAATAAAAAACATAATAAATTACCAAAAAATTCCACATATAATTCTGAAACATAACCGGGCCTGAAGAAGAGTCTTACAGTTGGAATTTTCAGTGCCTCAATCAAGAATCAGTTTTCATTTATACAGTCACATGGCTTTATGTTTTCCTCCAGTGAACAAAAAGCAGTCCAAAAATTTTGTGTGAAATCTCAGTCAAGATCACTGGGTTGCATACCTTTCCCTAATTTTCTCCTGATCATACCCAATTAACACAAAATTCAGCCAAATCACTACCAAATCAGGAACTTCTAGCTCTTCAGTACAGCGTGTTGGTATGTTGCACCAGATTGGAAGACGTCTCCTTAGATCCGGCAATGGGCCAGGGCTGTGGAGAGGCACACTTGGCATCTCACTGTGCGTGGTCATTGCAAATGGTGGTCTGCGTTTCATGACATAGCACGTGATCAGTGCTGGGAGGGTTGTGGAAGGAAAGCCCCCTGGTTGTGGAGTTCAGGAAGGGCACTGTGGGCCTGAGAGGTTCAGAAAGCTCTACCAGACCACTTGGTCTTTGAAGAGAGAAGAGGGTTGAGTTTGAACGAGTGCTCAGGCATCGGGAAGATTCTTGGTAAAACAGGACAGAGCCCGAGTGAAAACATGGAGCGGGTGAGGAAGGACGTCATGTGGGCTTACCAGACGGTCATGGGGGAGGCAGAGATTCGCTCACTCGACTGGACACTTCTTAGGTTGGTCCGAGTGCAAGGACTTAAGGAGCGTGCGGGTGTGGGTTCCAATGTAGGAAGAGGCTGCAGCGCAGAGCTTGCTGACCGCCACCGCTGTGGTCGGGGAATCGTGAATGCTCAGCTGCCGTGACCAGCAGGCCCTCAGCATCGGCTCACTGACTGACCCATCGCTTGAAATATGATTTAATAGTGTATGTGAAACCGTCGTACTTTGTGGCAAAAAAAAAAAAAATGCAATAAGAACGTTGGATAAGACGGGCTGTAGCCAAAACTAGCAGACGACGCTGAGGAGCGAAGACTGGCAAGGCAGGGAAATGTTGCGCCAGGAGACGTTTTTGAGCTGCAGTTCACCTCCAAAACCATGGAGCGCACTCTGTAGCCCTATAAACGAGGCAAATGATGCTACAGATGAACCTCATTTACCTTGTAACTTCCAGAGTGTCAACACCCAATTCAGAGATCCACGGGATGAGATCCCTGGTATGTCACCAATTTGCCGTCGGAGGAATTTTTTCATCCCTCAGCCCACGTGATTGAAACCCCTTCCCAAAGATCAGGAATGTTATTACGCTATTTTATAAGAAGGGAAAGTTTAGGGAAAGGTACACACATATTTTTTTCCTGAAGATTTTTTTTCTGAAGATTTTTTTATTGAAATAGTATTCACATAATGAAATTGTCAGAAACTGTAATTTGTTTCTGCATTCAGAAATTGTATGCAAACATGTTTCTTTTTTTTTCTGTTCTAACTTCCTTAGTTTTTTTTTTTAAACATAGAATGTATTATTTGCCTTAAGAGTACAGGTCTGTGATTCATCAGTCTTACACAGTTCACAGCACTCACCATAGCACATACCCTCCCCAATGTCCATCACCCAGCCACCCCATCCCCCCACCCTCCTCCAGCAGCCCTCAGTTTGTTTCCTGAGATTAAGAGTCTCTTTTGGTTTGTCTCCCTCTCTGTGGTTTCATCTTGTTTCATTTTTCCCTCCCTTCCCCCATGATCCTCTGTCTTGTTTCTCAAATTCCTCATATCAGAGAGATCATATGATGATTGTCTTTCTCTGATGGACTTATTTTGCTGAGCATAATAGCCTCTAGTTCCATCCACGTTGTTGCAAATGGCAAGATTTCGTTTCTTTTGATGGCTGCATGCTATTCCATTGTATATATATACCACCTCTTCTTTATCCATTCATCTGTGGATGGACATCTAGGTTCTTTCCATAGTTTGACTATTGTGGACATTGCTGCTATAAACATTCGGGTGCATGTGCCCCTGAGGATCACTACCTTTGTATCTTTAGGGTAAATACCCAGTGGTGCAATTGCTGGGTTGTAGGGTAGTTCTATTTTCAACTTTTTGAGGATCCAGCAGATGTGTTTCATTTTTAAATCAGAGAGAAATGTAGCATTTTGGAAAGACCCTAACCGTGACAGTTTTCCTCAAGTACTTAGTATGTGCCTGACCCCAACGACACTGTCAAGGGAAAACCAGTTTTATGTTCCCAACCACACCAGTAAGGAAACGGAGGCCCCGGTGATGAGCTGATCATTTTAGGTTGCCCAGCCAAGCGTGCGGAGTTGGAATTTGAAAGCAGGGCATCTCTCTTCGGCAGCCAGGAGCTTAGCCACCTGCAGAACGAAAGACCTTGGGTTCAGTAAGTCTGCCGAAGTGAAAACGTTTGCACGATGGCACATAATTGCTCGTCTTACTCCTCACCCCCCTGCGCTGTGAGGGTCACTGAGCATGGGTCTGTTTCTGCTCACCAGGGTTGGGGTGTTTCCACCTTAGATACTTTCAAACCACTCTATTTGTGTGCAGCTAAGTTACTGGGTTCAAGTATCTCCTACTGTTTTCCCTGCACATCAAGCAGAGTGTTTTTACAGAGATAGTCTCAGTAACTTTATGCATAACAAGGGTGACTTTTTAAAAGATGGAGTTTAGTTCTGTTCTTCACTGGGACCCGAAGAACATAGGGTTGTTTCCCTCCATAAACTTGTGATGAACGTGCAAGTCGGGCGAAATCTTCCCTTGGATTTGTACCACATTATTCTTGGTCATTTCAAAGGGTAAATCAGCATCATGTTGTTTGGAATGTGTTCCCTTCCTGAGTGGCCCGAGGTCCCCTCCTCGCTTTCCTTTGCCACTGGGTAGCAGTGTGTTTGATTCACCTTTGGAAGGAAGCTTTCAAGACAGTGGATTTCTGCTTTCATGAAAACACCATAAGGGGACAGAGTTCTCCGTACCCAGTCATGTAATTCTAAGACATCATTTCACAAAAGAACAGTATTTCTCCATGTTTTTGTTTGTGTTTGCTTGTCTAGGGCCTATGAAATGTGGAATTCATCTGTATCTCATCACTGTTTTTCTTGGCCCTGTGAATAATATCCTTTTAGCCTCCTAACATACGAGGGGAGGAAGTTTGGCTGATGGGTTTTTTTTTTTTCCTTAAAAAAAAATGATAAAAATGTTAACTCACATATTTACCTTTTCTCGGTGCACCCCACCCCCATCCAAAAAAAAAAAAGCAAGCCTCCTCCATTAAGAGAATATTTACTCACTCGATAAAATATTTCAGCCTTCCTTGTGATCCGGGGCATTGAAGACAATACCCCCACACGTGAAGCTTGTAAGCTGAATGCTGTGCTTTATGTAAACCTCATTTAGAAACACTTTGGCAACATTCACAGATTTTCCACATCTGGTTGTTTCCAAAGACAGAATGATGAACTTGAAAATTTTCCTCATTTTCCCGCTCGTGTGTATACAGCTGATGCTTTAGGCAGAGGCGTAATCAGCAAAGCAAATCACAGAGAGGAGGAGGAATGGGTTTTTGGGTTTTTGTTTAAAATGGAAAAAAAAATTCTCATAATAAGAAATCCCATTCATTCTGTCTCCCTGATAAAGTCGCAGCTGTTATATTTGGTTCGTTGGTTGCATGTAGTTTGAAAGCTTGGTGTGTGTGATGGACACTCTTCAGTGGTTAAACCACTAACCTGTTCCCCAGGGGTGTACGTCCCTTCCAGACAGGGTTGCTATGCTGGAAATGTGACTGTTACGAAAATTTCTACTCTCAGGGGCACCTGGGTGGCTCTGTCGGCTAAGTGTCTGCCTTTGGCTCAGGTCATGATCTCAGGGTCCTGGGATCAAGCCCCACATCGCGCTCTCTGCTCGGTGGGGAGGCTGCTTCTCCCTCTGCCTCTCTGTCATCTTCATGCTCTCTCTCTTAAATACATAAAATCTTTAAAATATATAAACAAGGGTGCCTTGCTGGCTCAGTTGGTTAAGCGTCTGCATTCAGCTCAGGGCCTGATCTCAGGGTCCTGGGATCGAGCCCTGCATCAGGCTCCCTGCTCGTCAGGGAACCTGCTTCTCTCTCTGCCTCTGCCTCTCCTGCTTGTGCTCTGTCTCTCTCTCTCTCTGTCAAATGAATAAATAAAATATTTTAAAAAATAAAATAAACAAGTGGAATACAAATACAAAACAATAATTGTAAGGCCTCTAGTCTTGTTTGCTGTGAATTTATAATTTAGGACTGTATTAAATGTGGACGTGCATAAAATGTCCATTAGATTTATTCCACGTGGGTATGAGCTATGTAACAGCAAAGTCCCGGTCGGATACAGGGAGGAATAGTCTCAATTCCGTGACACACACACGATCGCAAGACTTTGTGTTTTCTCCCGAGAGGAGAAAGGTGGGTTTGGCAGGTGGTCAGGAGAGTCGGAAGGGGGCTGGCGCAGGAGGAAGCGGAGCCTGGACGCAGCGAGCGGTGGCGAGCAGGGGACGCTGGGAGCAGCACACGGCGGTGGTGGGATGTGAGCACTTATCGCTCTTCCTTAGCGGGCGAGCAGCCGGCCCTGCGAGCGGGAGGAGAGGACACAGTCCCAGTCCCCACCTGGGCTGCTCTCTTCCCTCAAGGAATCTGAAGACAGTTTTGATGGGAAACATGCAGTTTTGGGGTCACACGGGTCGAAAGTAAAAGGCTAATGAGAAGGCCAATAGCAAGCAAGTAAACCTATGTTTCCTGCTTCTAAAAAACTTAAACAGCTTTGTACTGGATTGAATATCAACCCAAAATTCATGTTTGCCCGGGAATGTGATCTCACTTGGAAAAAAGGTCTTTACTGATGCGATGAAGTTAATACAGGGTCGTGGTGGGTGACAGTGGCCACCAGCACAGTGAGTGCCGTCCGCACGAGCAGAGGGAGCCGTGGCCGCACAGAGAGGGGCTGCCGTAGGACCAGCGGGGCGCCCATCGGAGGGGGGCCGTACAAGCTAGCGAACGTCCCGGGTTCCCAGCCGCCACACGAACCCTCAAGACGCCAGGAGGGCCCCCTCTGCTAGCTTTCACGGGGAGCACGGTCCTGCCCACACCTTGTTTTTGACTCGGGGCCTCCAGAAATGTGAAAGAGGAAGATCTGTGTCCTTGTAAGCCCCCCGGGCTGTGGTCCTCTGTGCCAGCAGCCCCGGGAAAGGAAGACAAATACAAGCCCAGTTTCTATCCTTGGGTCTCCCCCGGGAACAGCCCTTCCAGAAGCCTGGGGCCAGGAGCCTGTGTCTTCATTCACGGCCCCTTGTCTTCCTGGCTTCATAAAATGTGAGGCGCTCGTCCTTAATTAAAATGCCGCGTCCAGGCGTTGTCAGGATGATGCGTGACTCTCATTTAGAAGCCTGTACAGTTAGATTCCATTTGATGAGCTCTGCCAGGGAGCCCATAGCCTCCTGGATCAAATGAACTGATAGAGTAAACAAAGCTAGTATGACTTGATCGGTATTCTTTTTCTTTTTTTTTTTTTTAACGACTCTGTATTCTTGAACAAACCCTGTGGTTTTGTTTTTTGTTTTTTGTTTTTCGTTTTGTTTTGTTTTTTTGACAAACATGACATCCATCCAATTGCGGAACTTTTCAGGCAACACACGGCGTCAAGATGGCCAGGACACATCTCGCTGGTGACAGGTGGATGCGGGTTGGGATTTTGGGAAACCAGGTTTGCGCCCTGGCCTGTGGAGGGTGAGAAAGGAGCATAGCCCCCCGGCCGTCCGTTTTTCCGTCTCCGCAGAGGGGAGAAGACAGATCCCTGGAAACACTGTTTGCGGAGATTCTTGGGGGTGACGGACGTCAGCCCGCAGCGGGGGGCCTGCGGCTTCTGCGCCCCCAGCGCCCGCCGTTCTCACGAAGCTCCTCCCCAGCGCTGATGGGAAGCACTTACGGCAAATCTGCCTCAGCAGGCCTGTGTGTTAGCGACCATCCTTCTGCGAGATGTGCACGGGAGACCGAGGTCAGCTTTCGAGGGAGGCCGGGAGAAGTCACCACGCCCGCGCGGCGCCAAGCAGCAGACGCCGACCGTGTCGTGGTTCCGGAGGCCGGACATCCAAAATGCAGGTGTGCGTGGGGGCAGGTTCTGTCCAGAGGCTCTAGACAAAGCCTTTCTCGAGGCTTCTGAGGGTTGCCTGCAGGCCCTGTCATCTCCTGTCCTGCAGACACGCCCGTCCGGTCCCCGCCTCCAGCAGCACGTGGCCTTCTGCCTGCTGTCTCTCTGTGTCCCGTGTTCTGACGGGGGGTCACTCACGGAGCTGAGGGGTCACCTGACTCAGTATAGGCTGATTTCGTGTTTCCCGTCCCATCTGCAGAGCACCCTTGCCAGGTCAGGCCCCATTCTGAGGTTCCAGGTGGACCTGGATTTGGGGGCGACTCTTCCAGCCATCAGGACCCCCCGGGGGCTCCCGGTGGAAGGAGAGGGGCTGCCTAGCGCTGGGCGTCGTACGTACGTCTGCCAGATCTGTGGCTTTGGTTGCCGAATAGACTGTTTGCTGTCGGGCCGTTGGCTTGAGTTTGAGTTCTTGGTTTTCTTAAACAGAACCCCTGACGGTCAGAAAGCGTGTCTGATCTGCCTTGTTGGGGATGCTTCGCGCGGGGCTGCCGCCCAGTCTGCCAACTGGCCTGTCGGTGAGTGCACGGATTCCGTGCCTTTGTTGCGGGAGCAGCCGCCCCGCAGGCTGTGTCCGCCCGCCCTGTGCTCTCGGCCGACAGCCTTCCCGTGCCTGCGGGGTCCCCTTGTCCAGCCTGCCATCGGGCCGTCTCCATACGGCGCGGACTTCATTGCGTGCTTTGCCCACCCTACCCCCCCCCGCCCCCCAGGATGCGAGGTTTCGTGTGCCTTCCTCTTGGAACACGTTGCTGAGAGCCAGTGTGGAAGGAGCACGTACTGTGAGCAGAAAGCTCAGTGGTGCTGATGCACTGGACACACGTGTCTCTCCAGCCCCGGACCAGGAAACCGGACAGTCCCCTCCTGCTGCTCCGTGCGCCACGCTCCTCGCTGTCTCTCGAGCTCAGCACTGTCTCAGGATCAGGTTCTGACTCCCTTGGCCACCCCTGTGGTCCAGCCTCAGTGTCGGCTACTTTTTTCCCCACGAGGTAAAGCAAACCGCTGGGTTCTCCCTGTGCCGCCGGATGCCTGCAGACCCGCAGGAAGGGCCTTGCCTCCTGCCCAGATGGACTGTTCCCTCACTTTGGCACTGAGCTCCCCCGACCTCTCGGAGCCCGTCCTCAGGATGCGCGGACGAGAAGGCTCGCTGGCCGCCCACCTGCTTGCCATGCCCCCGCTCTCTGACCCCCACTCTCTGCCCCCCCGGGAGCACGTGCGCTATCTTCCAGGTCTGTTCCTCGGAAGGCTTCTTGAGAGCAGTCTGTCAGGCCCCTTCATGCAGCAGGATGTGGAACAGGGCATGGAACAGTACACGTGCGTGCATGTGTGCCCGTGCATGTGCAAGCGTGGGTATTCTAGAGGTATTTCTCTAGCACCTTCTCTAAGCACGCGGGGCTCGGTGGCTGAATACGCAACTCTGCGTACAAGTGTCGAACGTGCCGTGGGCGTGCTTGCGGAGTAGATCAGAGAGCCCACGAACAGATGAAGCTCAGGGTGTGGGCCGTCTGCTCCACCCTAACACCCCAAGATGATGAGTACCCAGGACAGCTTCACATTGGGCTGCTCTGTAGTGTTGACCTTGGGAATGCTGTGTGTCAGCAAACATCCAAGCTGAAAACATCCTTCATGACTCGGCATGCTGAACACAGGGATGGGGCCCCTCCTCTTCTTCGTTTGGATACCGCACCTGTGCCCCTGGGAGCACGTGGCGTCGCTGGTGTGCGCCCGCGGGGTGCCGCCCCGTACGCGGGGCCCCGAGCAGCTCCCCGCACTCACGTCCCCTGTGCGCACACACACCGACCCAGCGCGGCACGCTCACCACCCTGCCCGCCGCCCTGCTCTTCGCCCCCACCAAGTGCGCACGGAACCTGCTTCCTTGGGACGTCCGTGTGTCTCAGGAACCCCTGGCTTCCTCACACTAACAGCAGTTGGAGGGCGGTACTGTAGGCACGTCTGCTGTTTTCATCCCTGAGGATGGAGAGAGAAGAGGAAGCTTTTCTGAAACCCACAAAATAGATCCATGTCCTTATTAAATAGCCTCCAACACCACACATAAAAGTGCCTACTTTTTAACTGCAGTTTAAACCAATCGTGTAATCATCCTCTTTACATGCGTGTGTGGGGTACAAGACACTGAAATCTGGGAAGCCAGCAGTTGTTTCTGTTCCTTGTTCCAGATCTAGCATTGCCAGGTTTAGCAAATAAAAGCAAGGACTTCATTCAATGTGATGGTCCCAGAAACAATGAGCTGATTTTATTTTAGAGGACGTGTACCCTGTGTGATTCATGGGTCATGCTTATACTAAAAAAATATTTGTTGTTTACTCTGACCTTTGGATCCAAGTCCGACCTTGCATTTGACCTGGTAACCCGACCTGGACCTCAGGACTCCACTGAGAACTCAGCCCAGGCAATGTGTCCTGTAGATTTTGCACATTTACATTACAAGGCAGACAAGTGACTCTGTGAAGCGTATGAGTGGAGCAGATACCTGGGGAGAAGAACACTGAGCTGTGAGAAGTCAGACCCCCGGCTCGTTTTCACCAGCGTGGAGCTCGCAGAATAGCTTTGAAAGGGGAGGATTGATGGATGCGTCAGTTCAGTGAGACCCAATGAGGTGCCTCAGGGGGGGGTAATCTGCAGCCCCGGCTTCATAGAAGAGCCCGACTTGCTTCAGGGGTGTTTCTTCCATTAAGGATGGAGCGTAGGGGCACCTGGGTGGCTCAGTTCAGTAAGCGACCGACTCTCGATCTTAGCTCAGGCAGGTCTTGATCTCAGGGCCATCACTTCAAGCTCCATGTTGGGCTCCATGCTGGGCACGGAACCTGCTTAAAACGGGGAGTGTCCGGTAGCTCAGGAAGCATTTGCTGGCTTCCTAGGTGACGTATGAAATTGAGTCATGGCCAGACTGGACACACCAATAACATACATTTGTTTCTTTGGTGAACACAGGAAACGTAGACTTAAAGAGATGGATCATTGAGATAAAATGGAAACTCCTGTGAAGCAGAAATGTAGGTATAGATGGAGTGCATTAAATCAAGGGAGACTCATCATCCCATCCTGCGTAATTATTGAATATTTTAGCCATGCATAAAAGATGGCGTCATTATTTCCCGTTTCTCCCCCCGCCCCATCCCTGCATTTATCACGTAACCACATGGTGCTGTCCTCCTGTGATCAGGCTCTTCTTCCCCAGCCTGGACCCCGGTCTCATTCATGTGACTTGCTTTGGCCAGTGGGATGCCAGACTTTGGCCAGACTTGATGCAAGCAGAAGATTGAGGAGTGCTTCCATGACCGGGCTGGACCTCTTCCTTTCCCCACAGCCAGCGACAAGAGAAAATGTCTTAGCTAGCTGCTGAAGGATGAGAGGTACCTGGAACACAGCCAAGTCACTCCTGCTGCCCCAGCCAGGACCAGCCAGCAAGCTGTTCTGTGCGAGCCCAGCGAACATCAGCAGAACCACCTGGCTGCCCCCCTCCCCGACATCAGACTCGGGAGTAAGAGACACTTACTGTCGTATGCCTCTGGGGTGTGTGCTTGCTTGTTACACAGCAGCGTCCTGGCAGTCAGTGACAGACGAAAGAACAGAAGAACCTGTAAAGGAATTTAGGAACACAGTTACGATGACAAGATCTTAGTTCTCTGGTTTTGTCCGCTCCCATTCTGCAGGAAATCTAGTACCTCTCAGATATTCCCCAGGTAATCTGAGAAAAGTGGGGAGAATTAGATATTCTGGTAATCCTGAGAAAAGTGCTGCTCTGGGGTTGCTAGCTCGGCTTGCTTTCTGAGCACTTCCAACCACCTGGATCCTCCAACTGGAGGCAGTTATGGCGAGGCTCCTGTTGTTGGAAATGCCACAAGTCCCTCGTCTGTGACTGGTACATCCCCAAGGTACCCCCAGGACTCTCCAAAGATGGAACCCCGCCCTACTGATTGTAATGCCCATGGCAAACCCTGCCCGTTAGTAAGATGCTGAAGCCACGTGTCCTTGCCTACCAAAGCTCTCTGCACCCCTCCCGAGACCCATTAATACTCACAAAGATGCTGCCAAAGGTCACAGACAACCCTCAGTTCACGTTTTTCTGTATAGCAGAGTCCAGAATGAAGTGGGGTGTTTCAAGTGCCAGGTACATACACGAAACACTCGTTATACATTTAATAATGTTGTTTCAGTTTCCGGTGGCAGCCATTAGTCAGACCTCCCCAAATCTAATTCACATTCAAAAACTTTGTGAGAAAACAATGTATATTAAGTTTACCAAGAATAGATTTTCCCCCTCTGAGAAAGCCAATCAAGCATTCAACAAATATTTATTGAGAACTTATTAAGACCGTTAAATATTGACCCCAAGGCTGAATCACAGGCTCTTTTACAACTGTAGCATCAGTCAACAGCTAGACACCTTCAGTCCCAAATGAGTCTACAGTCCAGACTGTCCTTTGTGTTCCACACCCACACACCCAACTGTGGCCACCTGTGAATCTCAAAGGTGCATCAAACTGAACATTCCCCAAAACAAAACTCACCCTCTTCCCTTCCCAACATGCTTCTCGTTGGATATGTCACCCCAAAAAGCCGTTTGCCCGCGCCAAACATGGAAACCATTCTCGACTCCTTTCTCCCTCCTCTCATCTACTGCAAGCACATCAGTGGCTCCATGCTGTGCATTTTGATCTATCAGAACTCTTCCCCCCTATTGATCTCTTGTTATTACTTTGTCAGAACTACCATCGTGTCTCACGCCTACCACCATGGTCATCATGGACCTCCCAACTGGTCTCCCACATATTCTCTCCACTCCTCCATCCTTTCTCCCCTAGCCAGGCAGATCTGTTAGAAACACAAGACTACTGCTGGTCACTGCACAAGTGAGAAGTCGTCTGTGACGTTCTGGGTTTTCTCGGATAGATTTCAGCCTCCCGCTTGTCCTAAGTTTTCAAGAACCTGGCCCTCATCTTGCTTTCTGGGATCACGTTGCATTAGCCTTCCCTTTTCGAATGATACCTCGTCTGCTCTTGGATACTTTCACTGAATCGAGACTTCCTGCATGCACGTCGCGCTCAGCATCTGGGATAAGTATTCCATCTATCCTGTGCAGTGAGTGAGCAACTAATGTTCTCTCGGACTCAGACCACGCTTCCTTAGCATGGCCGTAGCTAACCCCAACAATGTGCTTTATTTCTTGACAGTACTTCTCATAATTGGAAGTAGAAATTAATTGGGTACAGATTGGTTTATTGCCTGCCTCCCAGTCAGTGTGTCTTGCTTCTCTGTTGTATCTCTAGCGCAGTACCTTATATGTAATAGATGCTCAATATATATGTCTGCAAAGAAAACAAATGGATGCATCCCGGTGAACGAAGCAGACCTAATCCTTGTCTTCTCCAAGCCAGTGTGTTTCTCTTCCATTCACACATGCCGTGACTGTATGAAGTTCTCTCGTCCTGAATACATTGACTCTTGGGCTACTTATTGTTGCTAGTTTACAGTGAGAGAATCACCTTCATTTCATACCATCTTCAACTGCTTTGCTTTACTTGGTATTGGAGGTATTGTGTTTCTTTGTACTTCCATTTTAAAAAGCTTCATAGAGAACGTACATGTATTTTCATTAATTTTGCCAAGAACTCAATGGATCTGCTAGTTTTCTACATGCTTTTCATTTTTAAGCTCAATTATATTTTTGATACGTTAGAGAAGCGAAGGTAGTGATGTCGGATGCCTTTTGACACGAGTTCACTAGACACTTCTCTCTTCCTCTTTGCCACTTTTTGAAATTTAAGGAATGTGTTTTCACTTGGTTGGGGTTTTGGCCCTAGAAATTCTGCTCGTTTTTACTTTGCTTTGTTTTCTGTTTGTTCCTGTGGTGTCTGTTGGCTTTCTTCCACTGTCTTCACCTATGTTCTCCCCGCATCTCAGCTTTAACCTCAATCATGCCTGCTTACAAGACCAGATGTAGACGTTCCTTGGATCAATAAAAGGAAAAATAACTACCATGAAAGGTGGCCATGGAAGGATCAGTAATGATGGTCCTTTTGGACTAAGGACTATAATTAACCCAGTATGTGCTGGTAGGATCCAGGAATATTTTAATCTTATTTAGTATACTATAAATAAAATACTGTCTTCAGTGTACATTTAAATACTGCCTGGCTCATCTCTCAAATTAAAAATAATAATTTGTATCTCACTTTGACTGCAGTTAGACTATACAAGCTTCATACAAATCTGACATAGAGCGAATGCTAAGTTATCTTTATTTGAGTCATAACTAAGAATATGTGATAATGGGCGCCTGGGTGGCTCAGTGGGTTAAAGCCTCTGCTTTCAGCTCAGGTCATGATCTCAGCGTCCTGGGATTGAGGCCCACATCGGGCTCTCTGCTCAGCAGGGAGCCTGCTTCCTCCTCTCCCTGTCTCTCTGCCTACCTCTCTGCCTACTTGTAATCTCTCTCTCTGTGTCAAATAAATAAATAAAATCTTAAAAAAAAAAGAATATGTGATAAGCACGCATGCATTATGGAGATAAATAGAACATTATAATAAATTTGCAAAGAGACCTACCACAGTGCAGGGATTGTATTGATATAAAATGTAGCCTATTTAGCACTGCAATTTACTCTTATGACCTACTTTGTTTTATAAAAAAGGGAAGTGTGATCAAGATAGGACAGGGAGAATAATGAGGGAAGAGAATCAGTAGAAAAATTTGGGAAGAACCTAGACAAACAGTTTAAGAAAATCCCAGAAGTCATCTACTACAGCCTTTTTTTGCTAGCTATGATGATGAGATATCAATGATTTGTTCGAATCCACATATAATAATTATATTCAAATGGTTGACAGGTTGGCCTGTTGATAATGATTGCATTGCCTCTGGCGATGATTCCGTGTGGCCTGGTCAGTGTGACTTCAGTGATGATGGGAGGTCCAGAATCTGCAGTTCGATTCAACAGGCTTAAGGATTAGAAGGGAGTCTGGTCCAGTATCCGTGGTTGAGTTGGCCTATATTCCCATAGGGAGATGATGGGAGGGAGAAGGGGGTCACCTAAAGAAACTGAAGGACCAACGGGTTGAGGCAGAAGTTTACACCAGCAAAACATGTCCGCAGGAGGTAGGGTGCGCGTCTTGAGATGGAATTCCCCAGCTGGACCCCAGGGCCATGGGGCCGTGGACGGTGACTGGCCAGAGCAAGTGGAACAGGTGTTAAGAGGACTGTGGTGTCAGGAATATTCTAAGACAAGCACGCAGGCCCAATAGGCCAGTCATCTTATCTATAATAAAACGTGGGGGTCCATAAAGGCTCAACGTGGGGGCCACTGTAGCCACAAAGCAGCCTCCTCAGGGTGCTGGGTTGGGGCTTCTTGATTCCCTTGAGTCTGAGGTCAAGATTAGTGCTAGACCCCAGGACAGCCGACACGGAGGTGGATGTAAAGATTTCTAACAAGAGGAGAGAAGAATGTGGGAAGCAGGCAGGGCCAGATGGATTTTTACTATTATTATTATTTATGATTATTATATGTGTCTCCATAAGGAACATCAAGCACTCATATATAAAAGTAACAGAAATTGATTTTAACTTAATATATGCAATCACTTCTTGTATATTGGTTCTTAAAATACTTGATAATCTCATGAAGTAGTAAAGCTATAATAAATTCCACTAAACGCTCCCATGAGCACAGTCTCACAGCATAATGCCGTCTTAAGGGGGCTTGTAGGGCCCTCTAGTCCATCTGTGTGTTTCTGCAAGCTCCGAGGATGCCCGGCTGAGCAGCCATGCTTGCCCATTTAGACCAGTCCACAGATAAACAAGGCTACTGTGACAGGTGGATAGGCCCTAGCGCCACATTTAAACACAGGCTGAATGACCCCTGGAAGAAATAATGACAATTTCCCAGCGTCTGGAGGGGGTCACTGGACTACCGCACCACTAAGAGATCATGGAAGTCTAAAATAATTTGTCCACAATTCCCGTCATGTGAAGCATTACGAAGACGTATCTGGCTCTTCAGAACAGACAGCCAATTTTCAGGAACCCAAACTACTCTTAAGTCCGAGAATAGGGGAGAGCATATCCCCAATAGCCTAAATGGAAGCACACGTGTAGGGTCACAGAATTCCAGTGGAGAAGCAGGGAAGGTGACTTAGGAAGCCCCACGACTTTGAGAATCGTTCTTCTTGAAAAATAACAATAGTTTGTGGAATGTCTTATTCTATTAAAAATTGGGCTGTAATAAACAACTATTCATGGGTAACCAGTGATCCTAACACTTTGCATAGAGCGATACATGTATTTTACATTTATATGAATGTATATACTTATATATATAAATGTTGATAGGAATACACAGCCATAGTCTGCGAACCCGGAATTTGCAAGTGACTTGGCTGTGTGGTTCAGGCTCGAGGTCTCTCGGGACCGTGAATTTGAGTCATCGGTCAAGGCTGCAGTCTCTGACGGCTCTGCAAGACGGAGGATCAGCTTCTGTGGCTGATGGGCTGGGCCCCTCGTTTCTCATCGCACGGGTTTCCACAGAGGAGCTGTTTGACTGTCGTCACAGCATGGCAGCTACAGTCCTCCCAAGTGATGTACCAACAGAACGCAAAAGGGAAATGGCAGTGTCTTTGTACCCGAGAATGGTCCGTCGCATGCCACCATCTCTGCAGTCTTGGTTATACGAGTCAGCCCTATTCTGTAAGGGAGGAGACGCTGCAAGACAGGAACACCAAGCCGTAGAGATCCTTGGGGGCTTTCTCGGAAGCTGCCCACTATACTGTCTTAGGACCAGATGGGAAAGAATCGCAGCCAATTTTCAGGTCTTTGCGGAGAGTTTGGGAACAAGAGGAATTTTACACGTGTGAGGGATGATGAAGCCTTTGTCCTTTCTAAGGCCTTATAGGTAAAGCACATAGGCCAAAGCAGCATAAGCCAGCACTACGAATAAAACCACTTGCAGAGTAGCGCGACTTCAGACAGTGATAGGTAGGATGCTGATGTACATCACCTCAAGCCACTCAGAAGTGGTTTTCAAGTATGGACGTCAGGCTTGGTTTAACCCACCTGAGTGTTTAGAGATAAGGTACGGTGCACGTGAAGAGTCTTCGTGTTACATATCATAAAGAGCTTGCAAAAGGGACAACCAGTGTTGTCCAATATATTGAGGGCCAGACATACAAGACACTTATGTAATTGTACATTTTCTAGAAGAAACAGGTGAAAGTAGTTTGAACAGCACATCTTACTGCTGCCGTTCATTAAAATACGATGATTTCAGCACATCGTCAGTGTGGAAGTTTTTGTTTTACTACATCCAATATCCAGTGTGTGTTACATGCTCACTGCACGAGAAAGTCAGATGAGCCAACTGCGAGTGTTTGGTGGCACACTGAGACTAGTGGGAACCAAGCCTGGATAGGGAGGAAGACCCCCGGGCTCTGTCTCATCCCCCCAGACCTGATCAAGAAGCTCAGGTAAACCAAGTCACTGGGGACCTCTCTGTCTCACTGCTCTGCCGCTTTCAGTGCTGGTGTAAACAGTAGGCACTAACTGGTGGCTTCTCAGTCGACCAGGCTCTGTACTGTTGTCTGTGAGAAGCCACACGTCCGCCATCCCTGCCATGGGGAGAATGAGGGTCTCACATAGCTCCTGGAGAGGGACGCTCTTTGGCACCCCTTCCTTCTCCATGCCCTGAATCGGGTCACCTGCCCTTTCTGGGTCTGGCCACTGTGCTTAGTATCACAGGGTCCGTGGATGGCATAAGGCCTTCAGGGCCACTCCTGGAGTTCAGAAGGGGGCTTCCGCCTCCCAAACCACATTGTGTGTTAAGAGGTGGGCGTTAGTTGTCCAAAGAAAAGTCAGAACGCTTTTATCAAGACTTGAAGTAGGTCAGAGATGAAAGCAGGGGCAGGAATGAACGCACATCCATGATCCACGCGGTCCGTGGAGGTATACGGGCCGATGTGTGGATTCCATCCCTCGACGTGCTAAGCAGGAAAGGCGAGGCAAACCGATGACCACCAGAGCTACGGATCCTTGGCGAGGACCACCTACGTAACTCTTGGCTGCGGTTCATACAGTTATGGTCGCTTAGAAGATCCATGACCTCCTTTGTACTTCCCTAATACTGTGCCAGCGGCTGCCTTCAGTTTCTACAGACAGAAGGAGCACCTTCCATTTGCAGAGTGGTAAGAGATGTAATTGAAAATATGCACACTCTCGTGTGGTAAGTCAGTAACTTAACTGGAATGTATCTTCAGTAACGAGCATTGCTGGAGACGTTGGGATTAACATTGAAATGCTTCTTGTAACCTTAAAACTGTGTCTTCCTTAAGGACACACTTCAAAATTCTATTCTTTCCTGATGTTTGTGTACATGGATCTTCCTAGGGAGTATTAAGTGAGTATTACTGGACTTATCGGATCTTACAGAATTACTTGAGTAAAAATTCCAGTTCTGCAAGAGGCCCAATCGAGTAAAAAGAATTCCTTAAAACAAACAAAAGAACCAATCAGCTTCTGCTCCATGTTACACTATAACTGAGCTACATTAAAAAGTACGTATCCGTATGGACAAAGACAAGATGGATTTTATTCTTAATTTAAGGAAACAATGTGTCAGGGTGGAAAGATTGTAGATGGTATTTTTTTTTCTTCGGAAGTCTTATGTTGATGTTATAAAAGCATTTGTGCAAGTTTTAAAAGAAAATGTGTTTGTTAAATCCGTGAGTCGCAACCTACATTGGCAGCTCCCCCAGTTTGAGAACAAGGAGGGGACGAGTCACACAGAAGCCCAGAGAGGAGAGACTGTTTTCTTTCACTCTGAGTCTGTCACCATAGAGCCCGTGTCGTCTTCCAGAACATTCTTCGGAAGCAGAGTAAACTTCTCTACAGACGCATGCACTGAGGAACAGCAGAAATGTCCACAGTTTGGGAAACTGGCTTTCTTCTGATATGAGGGAGTCGTCTGCCTTACGCGTCCATGACTGTCACTTGTTTGAGCTCCAGATAGAGAGCTGGTGGCCCGTGCAGTGTCCTTCCTCTCTCTAGTATTTCGTACAGTATTCCCCAAACCACTTTTCTCAAATGATGAGTGAAGGGGGAGAAAAGAAGGGAGACCTCTCTATTTCAGTGACAGAGTGCGTTCTCATCCTGCTTGGAACGCAACCGAAACTTTCCCAAGCAGAGAACGAAAATAGCTCCCGTCGCATTTCAGACGACGAGAATCAAGCCCAGATGGCCCGGACTGAAACTGTTAACTCTAATGCTATTGCTGTGGTCAAGCGAGATGACATATTTGCGTTTCTCTGGTTCTATTTATAACGAGTCTTCTTAAGAGGTTCATCTGCTCCCAGGGCCTTTGCCACTGCCCTGCCAGGGCCTGAAGTGTCCCCCGAGTCATTCCCTGGGCAAAGGAATGGAGTGTTTGCAGGCCCTTGTTAAATAATATGTCTGCGGAGCGGATAGGACCGGAACCCCACGTGCCCGGTACCGCGTGCACGTGCGTGTTTCTCGGGGGGCCCAGAGGATGAGCGCGTGGGGCTTCGTGCCCGTGCACGGGCTTGGAGGGCAGGGAGGTGTACGGCATCGCCACGGCACTGTCCCCGTTTGCAGGTTTCGGAGCAGCAGCTCACCGGCTTCCCTTCCTCCTCCTCCGTCTACACTGGGTGTTTCCCCGGGTCTGTGAGGAGCAGCCCTCTGCCGTGATGAAGCCTGGTCGGGCCAACAGGGTCTTCCCCTTCCACTCAGGTCAGGAGGCTCGTGTCTGGTCTTTCCGACTTTCCGGGCTCATCCTCACATCATCTTCTTTGGATTAAAGCCAGCCTTGTCTTCCTTCCTTTGTTCTTTCTTTCTTTTTTTGTAATAAGTCTGTCTCAGATCTTCTATGTTTCTTCCTCTGTGCCTAAGTCGTGGCGCTCCAGGTGCAGAGTCCACGTTCACGGTCCCCTCCCGATCCTCGGCTGGCCTGCCGAAGGAGCACCTTCCTGTTCTCCCTCAGCTGATGAGCCCACTCGTCTCCATTGTCTTTTCTGCCGACAGACTTGGGCGGCCGAGGTCCTCGGTTGGCTCCGGGGCAGGGGGCAGAGCGGCAGTGCAGGGAGCCTGCGGGGCCCAGGAGAGGGCGGCCGGCGCTGGACCCGGGGGGACCCTGAGCTGGGGCCGCCCCGCAGCCTCCGCCTCCCGCAGGGCTGCTGCCTGCGGGCGACCCCCAGACCCGGTGCCCCCACCCCTGCAGCCGTTCATCATCTGCTCACTCTTCACAAACCAACAGCCCATTCTGTCTGCACCAGTTCCAGGAGCAGAGAGCGTGACTTGCACGCTGACAGGCCGCGTGGCTGCATCTAGAAGTTTCTTCTGTGGAACGAACGCAGCCCCGCGGACGTTAGCAGCCAGGCACCCGAGCTCCGCGTGGTGCGACTGACCCGGCGGGACACAGCGGCGGGGCTTGCGGTCTGTCTGTCCTCGTCCGAGTGTCCCACTGTCAGGCCACAGTGTCGCGGGCTGAAGAGGATGCGTGCGTCTGCCCGGAGGTGTCTGTGTCAAGGCGGGGCACCCACCTGGCCGCCGCCTCTGGGCCGGCTTCCGTGATGAGCTGCGGCTCCCCTCCCTGTGCCCAGGAGTGACCCCTCCTCGTCCGTAAACAGGAAGCTTTGCTTCTGTCTGTCATTTGCACACAGTGCAGGGGCTGACCTCCCAGGAAAGCATGAAGGGACACATACGAGGCCACACGAGGTCCCCGCCGCTGCCCCCTCCGGTGGGCTGAGCGCCCGCACTCCTGCCACCGACACGCTCCCCACACGGTAGCACGCTCCTGGTCAGTGTGCACGAGGAGCTTACAGGGAAAAAATCCCAGGGCCGAAGATGACTTCGTGTCAGCTAACATGTGGAGTCTAAAAACTGGTGTCCTGTAAATATCTGCCTGTTAAGAAGTGGTCATAGCAAACACAGAGAAAAGAGTAAGCAGGATTACAGTTGGCCTGCATCCACGCCGCAGACCTGTCCGCAGATATCAAGTCATCAGGGTTTCTGAAGCCGTCCTGATTACGCAGGGCCAGCTCACACAGGATTCCAAACACTAATCAAAGAATGTTTCCATGTTGCCACCAACCCTCCCTTCTTTGCGTTAAGAACAACGCAACGTGGCCAACAGAGGTCTCATCAAAGCCTTTTTTCCAGGTGTATGGTAGGATTTCTTTAATGGCTCCACTGAACTATATTTACACACCGTAAAATTCACCTCTTTGAAGTACACATTTCAGTATTTTGCAGAGTTGTGCAACCTGTAACATACTCTAACTTTAGAATATTTTCCTCACCCCTAAAGCAGCCGGTAGCTTTTAGCGCTCACTCCCAGGGTCCCCCCTTCTGGCCCCTGGCCGCCCCTCATGCACTCTGTCTCTGTGCGTTTGCCTATTCTGGACACTTCATGTAAACCGCGTTATACAGTACATGGTTTTTCTGGGACAGTCTTTCACTCAGCGTGCTTTTGCATTTCATCCATATTTGAGGAAGTACTGGTGCGGCGTGCCTTTTACTGCTGGGGAGAGCTTTTGTCAGTCATTTCTCGATTGCCCGTCAGCCCACAGTGCGCCCCTCAATATAGGCTCCGCCGTAAGCTATGGAATCCCTCTGCATGGCTCTCCATTGCCTATGAGCGCCGCGGTGAAGTTTTCTCAGTAGGGGGCGCTGGAGGGACACGGCAGTGGGAAGCAGCCGGCAGCTTCCGTGCAGGTGCTTGGGGGAGAGAGGAAGTGGGCATGGAAGGACTTCACGTGCAGCCTCCCCAGCCAGGGGACTCCAACCTTGAACAACCTTGACACCTGAGCCCGGCGATAAGCTGACCCCAGCCCACTCAACTCCGAAACCACAGTCTTCACACAGGGTCACACCCCAGGGGTTATCCTGCGAGCTCCCGTGTGGCCTTGCTGGCTGGGTGCTGATCACCTGCTCCCCCGCCTGCATTCCGGGGGTGGCCTGCACTTTGCCCAGCAGCTGCAGACCAACTCTGGCCTGATCAAAGCAGCACGCGTGTTCACGCTCTGATCGCAGAGCCGTGCTCCCTCTAAGACATTCTGAACGCTCTCCCAGTCTGCCTTTGCTTGGGCCCTCTCCCCGATCCCCACGGCCAGGAGCACCGTACAGAGTGCCCACACGTCTCATCATTACTCATTTGTCCTGGCTCAGAATTTATTCCACTGAACGTCCCCTGTCTGACGTACTGGGTGGTTTCCATGTCCTCACGGACGCAGAGCGCTATAGGATTCAGTCGAATGGACATACCAAATACCGTTGGTCTGTTCTTCAGTGGGTGGGTTACTCGGGTGCTTTCCTTTTGTTTGGCTTTTGGAAAAATGCTGCTGTGAACATTGGTGTGCAGGTCTTTGTGTGGACCCGTACCTTCATTTCTCGTGGGTAGACCCTTAGGACTTGAATTGCTGGGGCACCTGGGATGTTGAAATTTTTAAGAAGCTGGCAAAGTCCTGTCCACGGTGCCGCACAGTGTTTCCTTCCCAGCAGCAGCACCTGAGGGCTCTGGTTTCTCCGTGTCCCCACCGATGTGTGTTATGATCTTTTTTAATCGTACCATTTAGTATATGTTATACTAAAGTATTGAAGGCAAAAATGAAGATGGAGCGAAACCCTCAGAGTATTCAAGAAGAAAGAGCAAAGCCTTGTCTATTATTTTGCTCAGAGTTTATCCAGAGTTAAAAGGGGCAGTTCCTTCTGGGCCGCCCTGATGAGGATGCTCGCGTGGGCACCTTGGCCGCGGGCCAGAGGAGCGCAAACTCAAACTTTCTCGTGGAGCCCAGGCAGCAGTAGGTTTTGTTTCCAGAAAGACTTCATATAAACTTCAATAATTTAACGTGAAGAGAAGTTCGAGCCAAAAGACAATTTGACTTTGTGTCTTTTAATACGAGTCCTTCCTTTCTTTCTTTTTCTTTTCTTTTTTCTTCTTCTCTTTCTTTCTTTCTTTCTTTCCTTTCCTTTCCTTTCCTTTCCTTTCCTTTCTTTTCTTTTCTTTTCTTTTTTTTTCTTTTTGTGGTAGGAACTTTAAAACGAACTCGTCTGTTGGTCCAGAAACAACATTTAATCACTGATTTCTAGGCGATGCATTTGGGCCCCCGTACAACTTCAAGGAATGGAGGAGTAGTCTGTTTCTGTTTGGAATTCAGGGAATCTCTCTCTGGCTGTGCTACAGCTTTCCTGTTTTTCCTCAAGGGTGGTTGAAATTTGGGCAGTTCGGTGAGGTTCAAATTCTGCTGGGAGACCTCTGGCATTCTATGAGCAACTTAACGCTTTGAACTGCCACCCACTCTCTCTTGGCTTGCACGGCCAACCTCGTCCGTCTGGGGAGGTTTAAATTGTTTCAACAAGACTCAGATGAAAGGGAAAAACTAAGAAAAATTTTTTGATTACGTTGAATTTTGCTAAAATGCTCAGATCTCAAGCCGCCGCCTCGCCCTCCAGTTTGAGATTCTACTCAGTAAAGTATGTAGTTGGTAGCGAGGGGTTGACCATAATGAACTAGTCAGGGTTGTAGATTAAAAAAAAAAGGCACATACATTGACATACATTGGAAGCTGTTCATGTAAATCTTTTTTTGAATTGTTAAATTTTTTAAGGGAGCATGCAAGCAGGATGGGGGAGGGGCAGAGGGTGAAGGAGAGAGAATCTTAAGCAGACCCCGTGCTGACCGCAGAACCCCACGTGGGGCCCGATCTCACGACCCCGAGATCATGACCCGAGCCAAACTCAAGAGTCACGTGCTTCGCCGACTGAGCCACCCAGGCGCTCCAGCTGTTCCTTTCAATCTTACCTTGATTTCTAGCTTATCCAAGAATTAGACGACGAGTGTACATATGGACACATGAAGCTTTGTGGTTGTGGAGACGACTCCCGTACCAACACCTCCTGCTGCTTTGCTCTCTGGTGCTGAAATATGCCCATTCTAAACAAAAGGGAAGACAGAAAAGAAACACGCCCGTGCTTTGGGCCCTTTGGGCTTCAGTATGTCCAAAAGCCAATAAAATGGAAGATCGTTGGCAATATTCTAAGTCTTAGTAAAGTATATAGCAAGTTATCACAACGCTACACTGATTTTTTTTTATTTTGGGTACAGTTGACACCCAGTGTTACATTAGTTTCAGGTGTACATGGTAGTGATCTGACAGCTCTGTACGTTAACGCCACGCTCCCCAAAAGTGGGGCTCCCGTCTGTCTGCATTCAGCCCTCTTACGTACAGCCCATTGACTCGAGTCCCTGTGCTGGGCCACGGATTCCCGGGCCTTAGTCACTGCATAACTGGAAGCCAGACCTCCCACCCACCTTCACCCATCTTGCCCCCACCCAGCCGGGCAACCCTCAGTTTGTTTTTGTACTTAGAAGTCTCATTCTGCTCTTCACAGCTCTCCTCTAGGCAGAACGGTCAGAGCGCCCAAAATATCATTTTATATAACTAACGTGTCACCTAAGCAGTACATCATTTGAATATGATCCTTTTCAATATCCTGTTTATTTGATCCCGTCGTAGAAATGTAAAACTAGTTAAAAATAATGGGTGGGTTTTGGAGTGCGTGGGTGGCTCAGTCAGTTAAGTGTCTGACTCTTGATCTCAGCTCACGTATTGATCGCAGGGTCATGGGTTCAAGCCCCGTGTTGGGCTGCACGCTGAGCATGGAGCCTCCCTGAAATTAACAACCACAACAAAACCACATGTCAATAAAATGTGGGTTTTAGTGGAAATATGGTGCTGATTTGAAAATAGTGCTATCTATCCTGATTAATTAGGAACATTTACAGCATTTAGTTTAAAGCCTTTGTAGGTCTTTATTTTTCAGGTATTTATTATTTAGGTATTTGCCTACTTATTAGATAAGTACCTTATTAGGTAATCTCTTCAGTTAAATTACAGTCTTCAGTGTTCTGTGGTGAGTCTTTAGACATTGCAAGGGTTAGGGTAGAAGATCCACACTGTGTAAATAGAGGACTTTGATTTTATGACACATAAAAAGGACACGTTTCATATCTAATTGGTTAGTCCAGTATGTTTACATTTTAAGTGATAATGTTTTAAAACAGTGTGATCTACACGTTTCTGTATGTTGTTCAAGCAGAAGCAATCTTTGGGAAGATGGTAAAGTGATGGCGTTCAGGACCCGGGGTCCATACGTCAGAGACAGATCCCCACTCTGGCAGGACTCTTGAAGAGCATGCTTTGCCCCCTTACCTGTTTTTCCAGATCTCGGTTGTCAAGTCACATCATCAGCTCATCTTTAGAAAACCAGGACATGAAAGAAAGTTCTATTTTGCATGTTTTGTCCTCTGATTCAAGCAGCATTATTATTTTAGGAGAAAGATTTAGATCGATAGCTCTAAATTTCTGGAAAATGTCATTACAAGTACCTCAAATGTTTTCTGTATTTGCTTTTGGGATTCCGTATCTAGGAATCCAGCCCATCGCACAAGTAAACAACAATGTAGACCGAGATTTAAATGCAAAGATATTCTCTACGTAAACATTTGTAATTAAAAAAAAAGTAAGTCAAGTAAAATATCTCACATCATACAGCTCTGTTGCTTATTTAAAAATTATGCAGTTCTGTGAATTTTTCAGTACTGGGGAAATAAAACATTGCAGTGATGCACCCAAAATCCACCCCAGACACAGTCCACGGCAGTGTGCGGCGGACGTCCTTCCAGACTTGGCTCGACGCGTGCACCCGAGGCTAGGCGCAAGACGGAGACACACAGAAATAGCTTCCGAGGATCATGCCTTCTCACTAAAAATGCACGAATGCATTTTTCTTCAATTTAGGTACAGAAAAGGAAACTGAAATGATACCCAAAGGATCGCCAACTTTGAAATATTTGAGGTTAAAATGTGTAGGAAGGCCGTGGGATCTGAATTCTTAAAGGTGAGATAGGTCAACTGCATGGGCATGCAAGCGAGATTGCACTTAGTTTCACATTCCCTGTTAGGAAAAGAGCAAGGCCAAGTGCGGGGACTGGCTGTCCATCAGCCAAAGAGAGGAACGTCCAGGAGGGAAGAAATGAACCAGCCTCGGGCTTCTGCTACGTGGCAGTTCATGCGTTCAGACAAACAAGAACAAAAGCTGATTCTGATTTGCTGTGACCCTAAAACCGAGATCGGTGACGTAATTCTGGCCATTCATCTTCACTGAGTGTTCTGTATCGATTCATAACTAATAATTCATCATGAAAATACTTGGTGAGTAGAATCTTCTCTACCAAAGTCATATGCTCCAATAAAAATTTCTGAAATTTATACTTCTAAATTCTTTAGAGTAAGAAGAAATAAGGTAAAGTGAGGATCTTATTCCAAGAGTAGCTCTCCTTAAAAGTTTTCCAAACAAGTGGGATACAGAGAAGAAAATTTGAAGTCAGCCCAGGTAACTAACTCTCCTTTTTTTTTGCATTTTTCCTTTTTTTTGCATAATGAAACGGAACAGGAAAAGGCTAAGCCAATACATTTGTTTTGAAATAAAATTGACAACTTTATTAAAATAGAAAATTGCATTCCCAACTCCTCCTCCAAAAGTAATATTTTAAACATATGTTGTGCAGCTAAATACTCACAGACCACTGTTCTTTCTTGGTTCTGTTAGAGCAATCACTGTTCACCTCTGTAGCACACAGTACTGACATCACACTTCCTCCCTCAATTTCCCTGCATAGTTGTGTGAAAGAGACTTAGGAATATCTGGGGCTCATTTGGATAACAGAAAATATCAATAAACCTTCCCTGTGATTGGATGCTCTGTAGTGCTGTCCAAAGGAGAAGAAACAGGAGAAAACAAAATGACGTGGCATCACTGTTTGGTATGCTCTCGTTCCTACCCTGGGCAGGGATCCCAGAGACTACCTGTTTTTCTTTACCTTGAGCGAGAGAGAGACCAAGTAAAAGACCTAAGGTGAAACCTAAAGGTAGAAACGAGTGAGACGGAGAAATGACAAGAGAGAAAGATGGTAGAGATGAGAGAAGACAGAGACAGATGAGAGAGAAAGGTCAGCCCTCCTTTGTAGATCACACCTCAGCTCAGCCTAGACACCCCGGCCCTCCTGGCCAGCCTTGTTTCCACCTTGAGCTTGCCCCTGTCGCTTTAAGTGCAATCTGTTCAATCCATTCCCTCCAAACACTGCCTTTTCCAAAGCCTTGACTCACTGGGCTATGCTGATGAGAGTAGAAGGGGCATGGCATCCCCCCGAGACCGGTCCAGGGCACACTGCCCAGTGGAAGTGTTCCCGGCGGCGGCTGCGCTGTGTAAGTAAGCCTGTGCCGTGCAGCGTGCTAGCCACTGCCTGCACTCGGCTGTGCACCGCCGCAGCGTGGCTGGTCTGACAACTGGGCTTCTCATTCTGTTGCAGTGGAATTAGTTTGAATGCAAGTTGCCGCCTCTGGGGTAGTGCGTGCCCGTGAGACTGGGCAGGACCGCTCCAGAAAATGCTCAGATGCTCCACGGCTCAGTCCCTTGGAAGGTCTCTGTGTCCCTGGGAGAGGAGGATCCAGCTCCTCAGGCTTCTGGATCTTCCAGAGGATAATTATTAGACAGTGAAGGCTCAAGTACGAACAGCGTGCGCACATACACACGCACCTGCCAAAGATCAACGACAATTCTCGGATCTAATGCAACCTAAATTCACGTTCAGGAAGGGAGATGCTTCCCAGCTGGGAAATAACCTTCTTCTCTCCGAGAAAGTGAATCACTTCCCTTCAACTCTCCCTTTTTTCCTCCTACGGCCCCGGCTCCTCTCCTTGCTTGAGGAACCTACCCCTCCCTGTGCATTTGCCAACAAGGGGCCATTTCCCTAACAATCCCAGGTCACACTCAGGACCGCTTGGCATTTATTCATCACTTGCATCTGGCCAGTTTACGGGGGACCCTTAGCAGTGTGGGGCTAGGAACGCTGACCACCCCGCCCAGTCCAGAATCTTCACGTAACTTTTGATTCTCCCAAAACTGAGTCATTAGCAGCTCACAGTTGACCAGAAGGCTTCCCGATAACATAAGCTGTGCATGAACATGTGTTTTCTTTGCTATATGTGAAATATACTGTATCCTTGCAACAAGTAAGCTAGAGAAAGGAAACAGTGATTAAGGGGTGCCTGGGTGGCTCAGTCGGTGAAGTGTCTGCCTTCAGCTCCAGGTCACGATCCCGTGGCCTGGGATCGAGTCCCGCATCGGCTCCCTGCTGAGCAGTGAGCCTGTTTCTCCTTCTCCTTTTTCCTCTGCCCCTCCCCCTGCTCGTGTTCTCTCTCTCTCCGTGTCTCTTTTGTTCTGCTCTCTTTCAAAAAAATAAAATCTTTTTAAAATGTTATTAAGAAAATTACGAGGAAGAGAAAGTACATTTATCAAAAATCCACACTGAAGGGCGCCTGGGTGGCTCAGAGGGTTAAAGCCTCTGCTTTCGGCTCAGGTCATGATCTCAGCGTCCTGGGATCGAGGCCCGCATCGGGCTCTCTGCTCAGCAGGGAGCCTGCTTCCTCCTCTCCCTGTCTCTCTGCCTGCCTCTCTGCCTACTTGTAATCTCTCTCTCTGTATCAAATAAATAAATAAATCTTTAAAAAAAAAAATCCACACTGAAGGGGGCCCAGGCCGTACAAACTCATACTGTGTTCTTCCTGGTTAACTGTACATTTCTCTACTAAGTAAGCCTTCGAAAGCATTACTGTTGACTTCTTGTTGGAGCAGAATTCCAGAGAACTTAGGCACTTATTTATTTCAGTCCCAGCGATGCTTTGAGAGGGGGTGTTGAGCTGTTGCTGGTGGGCCCTGCAGACCCACAGACGCAGTATTGACTAACACAGAGAAGCAGCGTGGGGACTGGCGTCCCCGTACTCTGGCGGGAGTTTGGACCCGACCGCCCTCACAGGACAGGACCTGGCTTAGCCGTGCAGTGTGAGGTCGCGTCACTTCCTTTGCTCACATGGAAAAGGAGCCCTGTCTTGCCTGCGTTTTGGGAACATAGCAAAGTTAGCGTGCGGGGCTCGGGTGTGAGCCAACCAACCTGCTATAGAAATCAGGAAGTAGACATGCGTGAGACGGAACAGCACATCGTAACTCATTCGGACGAGGCCGTGATGTCTGTACCACAGTTGCAGCGAGATGCTCACTTTTTTACAGGCAGAGCTTCCGTCCCCTTCCGGGGCTCACGTTCAGTGTCAGCGTGTTGGTGATCGGTCGTGTCCCCCGGAGAACTATCCTGGCTCCATCCGCAAAGCATGCATTACGCTCGTGGGGCCGGGGCGATGGGCCGGGACAAACTGGATGCAAAACTGAGTGACAATATGAAATTGTAAAATAACATGACATACCCAAAACATTGAAGAAAAGAAAAAAAAAAGTATTGGTAAAATAACCCAACAATACTTCCTTTTTTTTTTCCCCCCCAAAGATGGAGATTTTTAAATTTTGTATTGTTTTTTTTCTTTCACTGCAGTTAGGGTTTTGCAGCCTCGGCTGTCCTGTGTGCTGTGGTGTTTCCGACAGCATCCTCGCCAGGAAGGGGGCGGGTGTTGTGAGCGTCACCAGCAGCTTTGACGAGGTTTCATTGGCTGCGGTGACGGACCACGAGGGACTTCAGGAGGAACAATACAGAAAGACGATCCTGTATGTTCTTTTAGTTTTTTGAATGCTAGAATCGGAATCCAAAAAGTTCAGAATCCTCTGGATAAAACATATTTGCTTAACCCATGTTTCGGTGTCTGTGGACATGTGACATTGTGGATCTGTAGCTATTTCTGTTTGATTAGTGACCTTTTGCTTTTCATCCGATGATGGAAGGATCCACAGAGTGGCACTAAGACCGTCCCATAGTCACAGTCGACCTTTGAGATTTGTGTTAAATTGATGTGTATGGAGTGCCACTCGGAGTGAGGTGGAGAGACTCGGTGGGCACAGAACAAAGACTGATCTCGGGGGATCGAGGGCAAATCTAGTCAGAACAGTTCATCTCCCAGCAGACGTGGTTGAGACTCAGGAAGGTGGGAGGAAGTTCCCAGAATAATTCACTTAGGCAGAAACACCCTCACATTCTTCTTCTTCAATCAGTTTTGTGTTGAAATCGCTTAACCCAATTGAGCAGATAGTTCCAGGAAAAAAATACACTGCGAAAACTGCCAATCGGTTCATCCATCTATTTTGAAACCAGAACTGAAGTTATTGCATCCATTATTGAGACAACTGAGTTTGACCCAGTGACTGTGTATAACTATGAACACTTGACATGTTCTTGTCATCATTTATTCCCAGTCACACAGAGCCCTTGGGCACCCCCGTCCTTTGTGGACACAGCTCTTTAAATGACCTTACAGCCTCCTGGGTTTGCGAAAGGTGTCATTCCCAGGACCACAAAAAAAAAAAAAAAAAAAAAGTTTGAAATTCTCCTGTGACAGAAGTTAAAGAAAACATGTAAACTATATTTCTTTGTTGTTGTTGTTTTTGAATTTAGTTCCAGTATAGTTAACCTACAGTGTTATATTCATTTCAAGTATACAAGATAGTGATTCAGTAATTCCATCCATTACTCAGTGCTCCTGAATTCCCTTCACCTAATCCCCCCAGGCCCCCTTCACTTGCCCTCTGGTAACCATCAGTGTGTTCTCTGTACTTAAGAGTCTGTTTCTGGGTTTGTCTCTTTTTTTCTTTGTTGCTTTATTTTGCTTCTTAAATTCCACATAGGAGTGAAATCGTATATTTGTCTTTCTCAGACTGATTTCACTGAGCATCACACACACTGTCTAGGTCCATCAACACATGTGTTGTTGCAAATGGCAAGAGTTTATTCTTGTTTATGGCTGAGTAATACTCCAGTGTGTGTGTGTGTGTGTGTGTGTGTGTGTACACACCCCATGTTTTCTTTATCCATCCATCTGTTGGTGAATACTTGGGCTGATTCACTATCCTGCTATATTGTAAATACTGCTGCAGTAAACATAGGGGCGCATGTATCTTTTCAAATTAGTGCTTCGTACTCTTTGGATAAATACCCAGTAGTGGAATCACCAGATCATATGGTAATTTTATTTTTCACATTTTGAGGAACCTCCATACCGTTTTCTTTTCTTCTTTTTTTTTTTTTTTTTTAAAGATTTTATGTATTTATTTGACAGAGAGAGAGAGAGATCACAAGGAGGCAGAGAGGCAGGCAGAGAAAGAGGAGGAAGCAGGCTCCCTGCCGAGCAGAGAGCCCGATGCGGGCCTCGATCCCAGGACCCTGAGATCATGACCTGAGCCGAAGGCAGCGGCTCTAACCCACTGAGCCACTCAGGCACCCCCTCCATACCGTTTTCCAGAGTGGCTGCATCAGTGTGCATTGCCAGCAACAGTGCACAAGGGTTCTTTTCTCTCCACATCCTTGGTAACACTTGTTTTTTTCTTGTGTTTTTTGATTTCAGTCATTCTGATAGGTGTGAGATGAGATCTCATTATGGTTTTGATTTGGATTTCCTTGGTGATGAGTGATGTTGAGCACCTTTTCATGTGTCTGTTGGCTGCCTGCAGGTCTTGGGAGAAATGTCTGTTCATGTCTTCTGCCCATTTTTAAATTGTATTATTGGGGGGGTGTTGAGTTGTATAAGTTCTTTCTATATTTTGGATGCTAACCCTTTATCAGATATGTCATTTGCAAATATCTTCTCCCATTCACTACGTTGTTTTTCTTTTTTTAGTCTTGTCGATTGTTTCCTTCTGTATGCAGAAGGTTTTTATCTTGATGTCGTCCCAATAATTTATTTTTGCTTTTGTTTCCCTTGCCTCAGGAGAAACATCCTCAAAAATGTTGCTACAACCAACATCAGAGAAATTACTGCCTTTGCTCTTGTGTAGGATTTTTATGGTTTCAGGTTTCACACTTAGGTCTTTCATCCATTTCGAGTCTGTGTGTGTGGTGTAGGAAGGTGGTCCAGTTTCATTCTTCTGCACGTGGCCGTCCAGTTTTCCCAGCACTGTGTGTTCAAGAGAGTGTCTCATTTGCACTGGATCTCCTGCCTCTTTTGTTGAAGATAAATTGACTGTATAATCACGGGTTTATTTCTGGGTCTCTTTTCTGTTCCACGCGTCTTTTTGTGCCCATAGCATACTGTTTTGGTAACTACAGCTTTGCAGTTTATCTTGAAGTCTAGGCTTGGGACACCTTCCGTTTTGTTCTTCTTTTTCAAGATTGCTTTGGCTATTTGAGGTCTTTTGTGGTTCCATACAATTTTAGGATTATTAAGTTTTTTTTTTTTCCAAAACCAGAACATATCATTTTCTCAATAAATTTTTGGTCAAAATTCCGTGTCTGACCCCTTTTCGGTGAATATAGCACAATAGAAAGAAATATCTGGGCAGGGAGAGGAGGGAGGGAAATACTTTGCCGAGAGTGAGATAGGAGACCTCGTGAAGGCACCTTCTCCACCTTCACGTCAGTCTTTGCGATGGTTAATAACAGTCCTGAGGACCAGGAAGGAGGAGAGGAGGCGGTTGTGGAATGCTAGAAGCAGGGCCGGCCATGCTTCCTGCTAAGCACAGGCTTGGCTCACAAGATGACTGTGGAAATGCTATGTCCACCTTCTCGGCCGTGAGTGAGGGGCAGGTGTCTACTCCCACCGAGAGCCATCTCCGCTGACATGTAAACCGCAGTGTGGTGGCCCGTCGTCCTGCAGTGAGAGTTCTTAGCTCCGTGCTTACAGTGTTGCTGGGATTTGGGTTCCTTCCTGTTGAGGTTTCGTCGATCTCTCTCTCAGGTAGCCGTGCAGGGCAGAGATACTGAGAGCCTCGATGGCCATGGCCCTGTCCTCATGCCCCCTCCACCCCCTCCTGTTCCTGGATGCTGCCTTCGAGGGCAGAAGCAGGCAAATGGAGACACAGTGTCCCTGATGGGGGCTGACCTCTAACCGTCCGGGAGCCTGCTTGCAGAGTGAGGAAGGTGGGAGTCAGAGATGGAGTCCTTCAAAGTTGTCCGGAAACAGAAGGACGTGGCCCAGGAGGGCGGGGGTTCAACGCAGAGAAAGAAGACCAGCAGGCGTTTGGGAGGGCCGGACCACGTAGGACCCATGAGTCCATTTTCAGGACTGTGGCTCTCACGGAAGGTTTTGAGCAGAGAAGAGTCAGCTCTTACTGACTTCCATGTGAACACATTTGCTCTGACGTCAGGGAAGACGGTAGGTTGAATGAGGCAACCGTGACGGAGCCGAAGAGAGGGTTGTCTCAGTCCAGGTGGGAGATAGGGATGGCCCCAGCCCACTCACCAGGAAAGCTTTCTGGTGGCTCAGGAACTGCGGTAAAAGCCACAGGAATAGAATAAACCTGGATTAGGTGGAAAGCAGCAGATCACGCACCCTTAAGCATATTGCAGACATGAAGACAGAAGAATTAACGGTTCCTAGTGGTGTCTCCATTGGCTGTATCTTCTCTTATACAAAATGCTCTCACAGACATACCATTTAAACTCAAACTAGATCACTTTATATGCGGTTTAAGTATAAACTATCCAGTTGTTTAACTATTAACTATGGAAGTCACGTGCCTACCAATGTCCCGAGTTCCACCACTTGAATTAATTAAATTCTTTACGTAAACTCCTATAGCCGGGCGCTGGGGTGGCTTGATCAGTTAAGCGTCCGACTCTTGATTTCAGTTTGGATTGTGAGCTCGATCCCACGCTGGTGTCTGCGCTGACCGTGGAGCCTGCTTTAAAATTCCCTCGCCCTCTGACCTCTTCTCGGGGACTCTCTCTCTCTCTCAATAAACGGTTTTGCCTTATCCGAATGGCTTTTTCTACTTCTAGAATAAACTTCGTTCTGTTTTGCATTAGTAGTCATTGGAGGTTAAGGTGCGGGCAGGCAGCTTGGGAGAAGGGTCATCTCAGAGCAGGTTTCCCAAGAGGAGCGAGCTCGCCTTCCCAGCCAGACCTCGCCAAGAAGAGTACCGTGGGACCAAAGCGGGCACATCACTGCTTCTAACTCACTGTCAGTCCACTAACCACTATAGTTAGAAAAATACTCTCTCTCTTATAGAAAATGAGTTTTAGGTATGAATTGAAAATACAAAAATCGCCCTGCGTGTCTCTGCAAACATCGTATTACCACGGAAGGTCTTTTTCTTCCCCCCAAGAGAGGAAGCATGAGCAGGGTTGGTGGGCGGTCGGGAGACAGACAGAGAGAGAGAATCCCGGTCAGGCTGCACAGTCGGTGCGGAGCCCGCCGCGGGCGGGGCCAGACCTGCGATCCTGACCATGGATGCAGTCAGGAGTCAGACGCCTACCGACGGAGCCCCCCAGGCACCCCACGGAGACTCCTTAAAGATTTGAGATTCCTAATTTGCATTGAGAACAGTCATTCTTAAACTCCATCGCACGTGGTGGCCCAGCGGAGGGTCTTGAACAGACCCTGGCCAGCTCGCCCACACATTCCCGCGGCCGTAGGTAGGGGTGCACACCAGGATTCTGGCGACCTTGAAAGGTCCCTCGATGACGCTGGTGCTCGTCCAGGGACCACATCTTGGGAATCACTAATCTAAGAAACGATGTTCTCCCGCCACTGCAGTATTGATATTTGTACTTGTTGGAAGCTACATTCCATTCCGAAAATCTTGTTCCTGTTTAAACCATACTTCTTCATTAGTCCCGACGTCTGCATTTTGTAAAGTGTGCAAGGAAGAAAAGGAAAGATCAAAGGGGAATTGGGGCCGTGAGAAAACATGACATCCAGCACCCAGCCAGGACCACCCCAGGCGTCAGTCTTCTGGGGAACACATTTGGACTTCCGTAGCACCTTGAAATCCCAAAACATGGAGAACGCTCTAAATTCTCAACTTTCTGTCTTGTTCAGAAGCAGGCAAATGTCTGTTTGGATGGCCGTGGTTTATCTCTCCGCGCAAACATACTGAACAGGTAACCAAGCACGGTTCCTTTCAAGGTGATCTTTGTGCCTCAGTAAAGGGGAGGGAAAGTCCCAATGCCTGGTGAAGTATTTGATGTTCCTTGTGAAACAGAGCCGTCACGTTCCTGCAGGTATTAGCCCGAGCGAGAGAGATTTAAACACATCTGCTCCATGTAAGGGTCCTCAGGGGTAGATCACCTTCTTCGTGACTGTGTTTACTCAGGAGGCGCAGCAGGTCCCCTGCTGACAGAGACGGAAATGTTACCCAACTCCACAACAGTTCAGAAACGGGAAGAGAACACCGAGGACCAAGTAACCTGAGGCCGGGGACATCGGTGTCTCACATCGGTCCTCTTCACCCTTTCACACCCAGGGGCCACGTGGGGACAAGTTTATTAGGAAATCACATTAATTTAAACTCCATCACAACCGACCTTTTTCCCGTTTGCTAGCAGCTACTGCTGATTGAAGCCATTCCGATTGGACGGGACTGGACAGCTCTTCGGTCCCCCTAGACTCATAAGCATGAGGACGCAGGGTCGGAAAGAGTCTTTGAGAGAGGTGCTCCGTGGTCCTCGGTGCTCCCAGACTTCAGCTTTGTGCGTGTCCGAGACCTGCTTTCTTACTCAGCCCTGGGTTAAGAGCTGATTGTACTAATGATGGCTTTTGATCGTGGCTATGTGTGTGCCGATGGTTTATTTCAAAACAGCCAAAGAGGTATTCTGACAAGTTACGGGCTGTCCCAGACTGGTGAAATTGTGCTCTGTCGATAAAACTCCATCACTTTTATTCCTAGTAGAAAAGTGCTTTCTGCCCCTTTTCTCAGAGATTTATAGCAAAAAACCATTTTTTCTTAGATGTTTTCATGCGATAACTAAAATTTTCTCCCGTAATTCCAGCCAGTTTGAAGTCTCAACTCCTCCCTGACTGATTTTTCACTCAACTCACGTGAATCTCTTTCTTTCTTTTTTCTCATTCTCTCCTGTATTTTTCCTGAGCACAACCATTAGTTTTGGTTTCAATATTTACACAGGACCTTAAATTCTTTTAATACCCGCACATAAAAAAATTGTACATGTCTCGAGGGAATAATCTCCATTTTGCTTTTTTACTCATCTACAGTTGTTAACATAGAAGAAAAAACCTGTGTCCATAACATATTACAGGTTAAAAACAACGCTGAAAACATTGTAACGCGTTGTGGAAAAGTTCAAAAAAGGTAAAGAGACATAACTTGAAAAGTAAGGACTCTTCCCGTTTCTGCCCCTCTTTGTCTCTCCTGCCCACCCCGCCAAATACGTGCTGTTTCGAGATTCTGTCCACCTGGAATGTTTTGTCCACCTTCTTTTTTGTCTTTGGACTTCCTGTTGGCTCCTCCTGTTCCTTCCTTTGATTCCTCCTGTTTGGTAGCTGGAAATCCCACCTTTCACAAATATGTCATCCTCTTCGATCGTGCGGTCGATGTGATTTCCAGCGTCCTCTTACTGCCGTCAGCACCGCGATGGACCAGCCGAGTCAGCTCGGAAGGGAAGCTCTGTGAAATACAGAGAAAGAAGGAAGGGGTGTGTTCCACGTGCTTGGCATATTCTAATTTCCGACGGCTGGTTTTCAGTGACCCATGTATAGTAATAGGGACTTTGCACTGGAGTCTTAGGACCATGTCTATATTACAGAAAGGAGAAATTTTATGTTGTCTGTAATTTTCTGTAAAAAACTCACAATCACTGTATATCTCAGGGATGGTTAATTAACATGTGAAGGGCTCTCGTCAGCCAATCACAGGTCAAGGGTGGGCGGCCACGGAAGGCCGCCATCAGGAGTCCCTGGTCCAGACCTGCTTCCTTACCACCTACATGTTGTGACTGAACAGTATTTAGAATCGTAGCGGGTAATCTGCTGAAGAGCATGGGCCGTAGCAGAGGCACAGTCGTCGCGACCACGTCGGTCAGGACAGCCCGTGCGGGCCCCCCCGCCCCTGGTGCACGGGGACAGCGACCCCACGGCAGCCTGCGGCCCTCAGCGCGGTGCTCGGGTCGGAACACCATTTGTTTCTGGGACTTCTGCTTCCTCGCGCGATCGTCCCTCGACGGGCCCGGTGTCTGGCCGGAGGGGAGTCTGGGTGGCAAAGCATGGCTTTGAGTCCCGAGGTGCCAGCACCGTCGGCCTGGAGGATTTTGTGCCTGCGGGCTCCTAACTCTGCCTGCTCCGCCGATGTTGGTTTAACGTTTGTGTGGTTGTGTCCTGTCACGTGGTCACGTGGGGGTGACGTTTCGAGGCAGAGGACCACGCTTCCTTGTCCCTCTGAGCGCGAGAGGCTGGGAACGGCGCAACAGCCAAGTTCCTCAGGTCAGCGATTGAAGGCGAAAGCGTATAAAAGACAGACTTTAGTGCAGGGTGCACACTTACTCTGAAGGTGCTTCATCAGTAAGTCAGCTGTTGTGTTTGAATTAAATGCGTATTGACTGGATTCTCCTCTCTCTCTCTTTTTTTCTAAATATGGGCAGATTCTGCCACATCCAACTTCATGACTTCAGACACCTCCTCCACCCCCAGCTTCCGTGCACCCATACTGTGATGATGTTGTAGACAGGTACTTTCCAGTCTCTCTTTTGAAATTGTGCTTTCAACCCTCAATCCAAAAATAGCATCCGTCTGTTATGAGCGAGGAGGCAATTCCTATTAATATAAAACCCACATCTCTGGGGTTCAGTCTATTTTAAATAGACTTTCAAACATAATTAAATATTTTAACATGCCGTCACATACTTATGCTATGCATGTATTGATGTGGGAATGCATTTAAAAAGAAATGTACTCATTTCAGGAATAGGTCCAACAGGGATCAGAACGCTTATGCCTCTTTAAAATGGTAGTTTGAGGTGATAGTCATCTCATCTAAAACAAGTCATTAAAAATAACCTCCTTTCAGTGCTGCTCTTGTGTCCTGCTCTGAAAAATTTTGAATAGAACCCAAGATACACCAAACTACTGCCCATTTTTCTAAAATAAAATAAAGGATGTTCACAGGAATAGTTAAGAGCTAGTGAGTGACTTTCCCCACGCAAAGGAAGTGTAAAGATTTTCTTGATTACGTAGACAGTGAATGTGATAAAATATGATCCTGGTGTTCCAAGGACCAAGACTAATCTCCTAAGAATCCATGTTTATCAAGGTCCAGGCTTCTGGTGGAAACCCAGCACAGAGACCTCTGAACTCAGGCTGCCCAGTTAGGAGCTGATGATATGATGTGAGTCAAAGAATAATCCTCTTTACAAGGAACACAGTATGCTATGCTTTAAAGCGATTAGTTCGTGCATCTGAAAAATAAAACAGAATTCCTCTGAAGGAAGCTGCAGAGAAATGTGGACTTGGAGTAGTCTGTCCGTTCTCAGTTGTGGTCGGTTCTTCCCTGTAACACCCACAAGTGCGTCGCCACATTAAATTGTGAACACGTAAGGAAAGCAAACACTGTCGCCACCATCGGCATGCTTACGTTCTGGCGCTGTGTCTTTAAAGTTACGGAAGCAGTTTAAAAGGACCTTGAGGTGTGGCCGACGGTGGAAGCTCTTGTCCTTTGAAATCTCAGCAACCTATCCCAAGTCCTCACCTTTTTTAGCTTGTATGACCCCACACGTGCTGCGTCATTATATTGTAACTGGGCACTGAGTATAGAATCAATCCGTTTGCTTGAAACAGAGGTTCCCAGCGAGGGGTGACCCAGTACCCCTGCCTGGGGGACAGAGTGTGCACACATTCTGCCCGGAAGGAGAGGGCCTTCTGCTGGCGTCTAGGGGCAGAGTCCACAGATACTGCTGACCGTCCTCAAGTGCCTAGGACAGCCGCCACAACAAAGAACGAGCCAGCACCAAGTGTCCGAGGATCAGAAACCCAAGGCCAGAGGTGGGCTGCCTTCTTGTCTCTTGAGGCTTTGAGTTTTCCTTGGCGAGACGCCACTTCCCTGGAGACCGCATCTGCCAGCCTGCCGGGAAAAAGACCCGTGTGAGCCCAGACCTACCTGTTCTTCAGCTTGGCCGTGGCGAGGAACGCCCAGCGCGCGTCCCTGGGGCGCGGGTCCGATGTCATGCCAACTCGGCCCCAGAAATCTGTGCCGGGAAGCCACCTGAGTGGAGCCCCTTTCTCCACGGCGCCGCCTGACCAGACACTGGTGTGCAGCTGTGTTTTCACTCAGCTCTTTTGTTTGAAAGCACTGGCCGTTTGTAAAGTCCTTCCAAGAGGTGGGAAACGACGTAGGTGCATAGAAATGCAACTGGATCCAGTATGACTATATCATTTTCCCAGCGAGAGACAGGATTGCTGGTGAAACGAGGTTTCTTGGCAGAGCGGATCTGAGGACTTCTTTTTTTACCGCGGATGATTAACGGTGCCTGCCAGAGCGCCAGGGATATAGGGAACTAGGGCAGAAAAGGAGCTTCTCGGTACTTCTGCAGAGGCTGCCTGGTGTTCTTGTAAGCACGTAGCACAGTGTATCGGTCATCTGTTGCTATGGACACATCACCACGAATTCCTGTGAATTACTGACATTCACAGGTGACGCAATAACACGCCTAAGGACTTGAGCTTTTTACCTCGCTCTTTTGACGAGGAACCTCATCTGTTTTCAGATGATGAAGATGACGGGTGGAATTCCTACCCCCTTTGGGCACACGCCCTGCAGAATCCGCCATCCCGAACTGGGGAAGCGGCTGTGCGTCTGTTGGGATGACGCTGCTTGTACTCGCACTTCTGAGCCATGGAAACGGTGATAATAAACACGAGTTCTTATAAGCCACAAAGGGGTCGTATTGTCCCTGGGCCTCGGCTGCCCACACTCCAGACTGAGGCCTGCCTCCAAGGCTGTGGTGAGTGTTCAGTGCGATGGCGCATGAAGACCTTGGCCTGGGGCTGGCCGTCCGTACACGCTACTTCCTTGCCTCCCCCCGCCCGGCTGCCAGTCCTCTTGATTCCATGTCCCTCATAAGGAGGAAGGGAGATGTGCTAGTAACAATATAGCCATAAAATCCTGTTCCAGAGTTTTAAGTGGCAACATGGTGACTCAGAGTGCAATACAGTTGTTCCTGGGTGATAAAATACATTATTACCCAGATGGATCATTCACGTGTTTTTTACTCGGGTATTCATTATGGGCTGGTTACATCCCGGTACAATATTTACGATGGGATCTACAAATCGAAGGGGAATGAGGTGGCTCACGTGCTCTCATGGAGAGATTCTCTGGGCTGGGGAGGGCACCACGTAAGCAAGCAGGCAAGCCAGCAGAGCGTGGGTGGAACGCGCTGGTCCCCGATGGTCGGCGGGCAGGCAGAGTCTTTCCCCAGGTCTCGGTAGTTTGGGAAAGCTTCCTCGATGTGCTGAGAAGTGGTGCGGTACGCTGGGAAGGAGAAAGGAGTTGAGAGAGAGGGTGAGGAGGAGAGTGTTGAGGCAGAAGGAGCACCCAGTGCAGGGCCCGGTGGGGGTGGGGGGCGCGCACACAGCCCAGCTGTGCAACTCTGAGTCCATCCACCGCTACATGAGGAGGTGTTAGGGTTGGGGCTGGGGATGATATAAACAGTTAGGGGTCAGACTTGAGCAGCGCCACGTCATTGAGCGGTGGAGTTGGAACTTTATCAAATAAAAAGGATGCTGAGGTGTGGTTAAGATGCGCAGGCATCCGAAAGGCACGGCAGGCTAGAGCTTTAACACAGTCCCACTGCTCGCATTTGGACTAATGAATGTTCAAAGCCGGTCGGTGGCTGTGGCCCGTAGTGGAGGAGAGGGCGTGGAAGCTGGAGCAAAGGTAGAGGCAGTGGGCAAAGTGGGAAGAGGCTTCTGTTAAAGAAGGAGAAGCCAAGATGCTTGGTGCCGGATTAGATGTGGGGTAAGAGAGGCCCGGACGTGGTGGCTTGGGAGGTTGTGTGCTTGGCGGTGCCGCCTGCGGAGCCCAGGACGCTCCAGGGAGCTCAGAGAGCAGATGGGAAGGAGTGAGTTGAGGGTGAGGGAGGTTGAACTTGCATTCCTGTGCTTTGGGAACATCCAAGTGGAATTACCAAATAGGATTGAGGAAGCTCATGCTCAGGAGAACGGTCTGGGTGGGGAGTGTAAGTGTGAAAACGTTTATGTGGGGATTTTTGCACAGATGCTCATTAAAGGGATGGGGAAATGGGGTTGCTCCTCAAGGGGTGATCTCACGCCCAGCAGACACGTGCCAGGGCCTGGACATCCGAAATCTCCAGAAGGAAATCCAAGTCCGAGGAAGGGGATCCACCAGCCACTAGTGGGCAGAGACTAGGGCTTAGACATCCCACAGTGCCCGGCCCAGCCCCGCTTCCCACTGCGGAGAATGATCCAGCCCGAAAAGTCAACCAGGCAGTTCCAGAGTCGAGAAGCCGCAGGAGCAGAGCACACAAGTGTGAGAACGTCCCCTGCTGTGCTCCAACCTGGACAGGAGCAGAAAGGACCCAGCAAGGACACTGTGATGAAGAGGCCAGAGACACAAAACCAAGACATTGAGACGTCACAGAAGCCAAAGGGAAGACATACAGAGAGCGGGGTCACAGAGCCCAGGGAGCTCAAGTACCCAAAGGCCAAGCGGGTGTTTGTGGGGACACACAGTGGGCGCGCCCACGAGGGCCCGTTGTCAGGAGGACAGTTGTATCGGCGTAATGGCGGCCTGAGCGTGTGCGTGGGGGGAGAGGTGACTGTCACAGGAAGAAGGAGACGTGCAGGACGTGATCTGGTGAGAAAGTTGAAGAGGGACAGGGTTGTTTGGTGGATGTCGGAGAAGGCCGCATGGAGGGAAGTTGTTTCCGCAGTTGTTATGGAAAATACGTCTTCTGTGCATTCCTGTGGAAGGGACCAGAGACAGGATGAGGTTGAAGACCGCTGCGTCCCTGAAGGGGGAGTTGATGGGAGAGGATCCTGAGACGTGATGGAAGAATTAATCCCCATAAGAAGTGGGACAAGTTGTCCGTCGAAGCAAGAGGGAAGTCGGGAGTTACGTGAGCCAGAAGCACCGCTCACCACTGAACAGCGTGAGGGTTGGCATGCCGAACTCCTGCGAGGCAGAAGCCCACTTTTAAGTTTGGCCTCACCCAGAACGTCACTGCTCACAGCCCACTATTGACCAGAGCTTTCCCAGTAACACCGAGAGCTGACTGACATCACACAGCTCGTACGTTGTACGTATAGGATCCAGCAGTCTTACAACAAAGTGAGCTGGAGGAAAAAATGCTGTTTAGAAAATCGCAAGGAAGAGAAAATACACTCGCAGGACTGTGTTGGGACCAAAAAAATCTGCACAAAAGTGGCCTCTAGCAGCTCAGTCTCAGGTTGGTGGCATGTCAGCCGTCCTTGGAGCAGGAGGAGGCGTTCAGGAAGGTTCGCAGGGCGTCGGGTCCAACTGCACCGCTTCAGATGTGTTCGTGCTCACACCGGTGACCTACCCTCTCTCCACCTCCCTTTCCCGAGCCCTGACACGGACTCATCCCACTGGGTCTTACCCTGAGACTGGTTGACTAGCTGAATATATTTAAAGCACTTAGGATGGCTCTTGGCCTTTAGCGCCCACTCGGTACTTTGCTAATCCCTTTCATCAGCTGAAGCTAAAACAGACCTCGTGATGGGAAGTTTAAGGACACTAGGACAGCTTTAAGGTGACCGGTGGGGTGAACGAAGCAGGGAAGTAGACAAGGAAAAGCACAGCAAACCGGAGGGCAGCTGTGCGTCTAGCGGGCTCCCTGACCAACATGACTGGCAGCACACACTAGACCTTGGCCCCGGATCCATGAACTGCGTGCTCTGTCGGGCTGTCCCTCTTCACGTTCCTTCCTGCTCTTCCTCGCCATCTCCGGCTTCTGGAGTCAGCACAGAGATCCCAGGTCCCCGTCGTTCACTTCTGGAAGGAAGGTGAGGCTGGAAGGAGGAGACTCAGTTTGGCACGTTGTGTAAGTAGCTCACGGAAGGGGCCGTCCTTCGAAGAAGTGAGTTCGTGGCTCCTCGTACGTGGCAGGCCGAGGAAGAAGAGCGGTGCCGGGGCCACACCGCTCTCCCGCTATCTCCTGGTCGGCACCCAGGGGTGGCGAGGCAGAGGGGCCCGCATCCGAGAAGAAAGGAAGCCGCGGGTTGCCGCGATCTGCAGCCGGTCTCCGGGAATCGGTTCCGGCTTGACTTACTGTCCGGAGGTTTGCGAAGGATCAGCCACGTGAAGTAGGGCTGCGTGCCTTGCCGACGCTGAAGCCAAGAATGCTCCTCCTTGAGATTCCTGGACCTGCTGTGGCTTCCCGCTGCCCTTCCCTCCGTGGCATGCCCAGGCCCCTCTTGGACGACCCACTGTGGTGCCCCCCCCCCAGACCTCCCCGACACGGTGGTCTCGGGATCATACTGCTTTTCGTCTCCAATTGTCGCCGGTGCCACCCCCCCCCGCCCCCACGTACACGTCCCGGCCGCTCGGACACTCTGACGAGCACTGACCCGCACGTTGGCCGATCCCCAGCCCTGGCGAATCCCAGCGCAGTCAGCCTCCTCTCGCTGGGTGTAGACGCAGGCGGAGACAGAGCATGAGGGCTGGATTTATGACGCGGGGCCGTATGCTGGACAAACCGCGGGTGTCCAGTGTGAATTCCTAGACACTTGAGAAACTGGACAACGCTTTTCAGGACTTTGAGTTCTGGCAGAATTTGTGTCTTCACCTCGGTTCAGGGCATCAGATCCTTGCTGTTTGATGTCAGGCTGCCTGAAGAGACTCATTTCTATTCACCGCTCGCTAACGGTTTAGAATACAGACAGTTGTTCCTGATAGAAGAATACTAGAGATATGAGGTCACATTCGAAAAGAAATCAAGGAAAGTCCTGAAATTGCCTATTGTTTTGTCTCCAACATGAGCAGATGGATAACTATTGAAATTTTGTGTTCAATGTCCCAGTGGACAGTCAATAAATAGTGTTTTCCTGACAGTGTACATATTTCTTACCATTGAAATAACAATTACAAATCTGCAGCGGGAGCCCCCTTTTCACCAGGAACATATTTCCTCTTCAGCAGCACATGGCGCTATTTGGCTGGCAAATTGGGATGATATATTGACACTGACGTCATGGTCTGGAAGTTGAATCCAGACACAATATATAAAGTAATTGTATATATTCATGGGTGGAGGGGGAGCATTTTTAACAGTTATTTATTATTGTTATATTTATGACCGCTGAAGTCGTCCAGGGTCTCCAGATTTTGCTGGCAGTCATCACACACGCAGAGGTCAAGCTACGTATTTATTTAGTTGAGATGATAGCTCTCGATTTTGTTCAGTCTTTCCCCTCCGCCAGGGACCCTCAGCAGATGTTGGGTGCACTCCGCAGAGGATGAATCCTTCCAGCACCTGGGCCTTCCGTGCGAGGGAACAGGGACACTGCTCCAAGGCCCAGTCTGAGACGCACTGACTTGTGGCCCTCTGCGGAAGCTACACTAGGCCAGCCTGAAGCCCCACGTCAGCTGGATGTGACCAGCGGTCCTACGGGCCACCACGCTCTGCCGCGCCTCTGCAGCACTGGGCACCTATTGCCGCGTGGCTTCAGGAAAGGCCACGAGGAGCAAAGTTATTCCTGTAGCAGGTCTTCAGCTCCAGCTGGAGCCACACGCGGACACCTCCACCAATCCTGGAAAATGGGTGTATTCACCGATAACATGACCCTTGAACGCACAGAGCCAGGACGGAAAAGGAACAAAGGAGCAAAGCAGGTTGTTCCATGAATTATTTTAGAGCATGGTACCATGTACCGAGAGACACAGTCAGCTTTCCTCACTGCATAGGCTGCTCATGTATCCATATGTACATCTCGGTGTCCATGTGAATACATACATGGATACAGACCTGTGTCTCCGGATGTATCTATGTGATACATGCACTTATCACGGTACCGATGTGCACGCAGATATATATCCAGCTAGATGTATCCATACTTATATCTCAGTGTCCGTGTGAATCCATACATGTCTATGGATACAGACCTGTATCTCCGTATGTGTGTGATACATGCACATATCACGGTACCGATGTGCACGCAGATACGTATTCAGCTAGATGTATCCATACTTACATATCAGTGCCCATGTGAATACATACATGGATACAGACCTGTATCTCTGAATGTATCCATGTGTTTCATGCACATATCACGGTACCGATGTGCACGCAGATACGTATCCAGCTAGACGTATCCATACTTACACCTCGGTGTCCATGTGAGTACGTACATGTCTATGGATACAGACCTGTATCTCCGTATGTGTCCATATGTTTCATGCACATATCATGGTATCGATGTGCACGCAGATATGGATCCAGCTAGATGTATCCATACTTACACCTCGGTGTCCATGTGAGTACGTACATGTCTATGGATACAGACCTGTATCTCCGTATGTATCCATATGTTTCATGCACATATCACGGTACCGATGTGCACGCAGATACGTATCCAGCTAGATGTATCCATACACATATCTCCATGCACGTCACCCACATACACATGCCACGATTGTCCGTACTTGCTGAAATGACCGCACAGGACTGCTCCATCAGCCTGCAGGTCTTCCTAGACTCCTGCACGTGGAAGGCCCTTGCCATGTTGTGACAGTGAGTGGAACTATGTCACAGATCCTCGGATCAGAAGATGACTCTGTACCTGATCCGTGTATTGACACCTGGGCCTTGAATTTGCATCGGATGCCCTAGGTGATGGGACCATTGGGGCATTTTGAGAAGGGATCAGTGTACATAGAGCAGCATATGAAAGGAATGTCAAATGAGGAACAGAAATAATTTATCACTGAGGAGCAGACTCTGGTAGTTCTAAAAAAGGTTTGCAAATTCCTGAGCCCTTCCCATCTGGAAGGTGGGGAGTGAGGGCTGGTATCTGTGTCCCTGCTGCTGAACCTGGCTGGGCATTTGGGACGTCGCCAATAAACGGAGTGCAGTCGCACCTTCAGTGCTTGGCGTCTGAGGCCAGGTTACAGCAGTCAGTGCACTTGCTGCTGGGGTCCCTGGGACAGGGGCTCCTGGGGCTCCGAGTCGTCATGTAAGGACTCTGGCTGCGCCGAGGCCGCGGTGCGGAAACCCTGTGGAGGGACTAGAGAGCAGGAGAGGGAGCCGGTGAAGCATCCCCGCTGTGCTAGCCCCCACTGGTTGAGCCATCCCAGACCACCCCCGAAACGACACGCGCACAGACCCCGGGGCTGGCCTTGCCCCAGCCCCTGTGGGACGGTGATGGCAGGACCACACCCCTGGAAACAACTGTCTGGCTAACCGCATCACCGTGGTCAGCCTACCATCGTGAGCAAAACAGCTGTTCTTGACCTAGGCCAGTATTTGGGGGGCACTGTGTGTTGTCGTACGACAAGGGACAAGGACAGCTGTGCTCTTTGCTGTGGAAGTTGGGCCAGAGTTCCGCTCTGCCGCGTCCGTGCACTGATCAGTTCGTGGCTGAGACTTCGCGCTCAGGGCTGAGTAATGTGGAAGCGGGAAATGTTACCCTCCTGCTGTAATACTTGGTATCGTTGCTGCTCCTTTTCTCTGTAGACCCAGTTTGCTTTAATTCAGGCCTAAGAATGGAGTTTTCTTAAAACACTTTTTAAGAAACACCGCATTGGCAGGTGTTGAAAGGGCCCCGGACGTGGTCTTGAAAGGGCCCCGGACGTGGTCCTCTAGTCCTCGGCCCACCCTGAAGGCGTCCCTGGTCCCAGGCCTCACTGACATTGGTCCCAAAGAGAAGTGATGTCCCCGAGAACACTGCATCCCTCGACGGTGGGTTCAGGGACAGCAGAGGCCCTGGGAGGACCTGACGGGCTGTGGCAGCCGGCGGGTCTGCTCTGGAGAACCAGGCGGGCTTCGGCTCTGCCTTTCCAGCTCTTGAATCATGAAAGGACGTACCCGGGAAGGAAGCGAGTCTTTCCCAAGGGCAGGCTTCCCAGCTGCGTTGGTGGTATAGTGGTGAGCATAGCTGCCTTCCAAGGGCAGGCTTCCCACCCAGCCGCCAGCACCAGCAGCGTCCCAGCCCGGTGGGACGCGGCAGGCCGCCCTCTCGAGAAAGATCCAGAAAGAGCAGCGCGTACTGCCCCCGAGCATCCTTCAGGGCGTGGGGGAGGGGACGTGGCCCGAGGGCGCTGATTAGTGATAGCTTTTCGGCATCCTGGGCTGGGTGCCATCATTTCGCGGTGGTGCTGGTGGCAGCCCACACTGTCTCCTCCGCCCCCTCTTCTCCTTTTCCGTCTTCTTCTTCGCCGTCTTCTTTTTAATGCTCTTCCTTCAGCCAGATGTTTTGGACTGAGGCTGGATTTCAGACATTGAAAAACACAGTCGGGAACTTCATAGGGACAGCAAGAGTTAATCTCTGTTTATTCCTCAGAGTTTTGCCTTAAAGTAGTCAGATTCAATTCAATGTCATTTCTGTTATTTCTGGTGCAGGGAGGATGAAGGCCATCCGGGTGACTTCACAGAAAGGCCAGAATTGCCCTCAGTTAATTTTGTCGGAATAGAGAGCCTTCGTCAGGGGGAAAAAATGAATAAAACTATCAAAGTTATGAAAAATACACCAGGAAAAAATTAAAGGATTATACTTTAAAGCCTCAGGACATAGAATATTATTCCTTATAAAATATGTTCCATGGCATTATTTCCTGGAGTGCTCACTTTTTTTTTAACGGCTCGATGACTAATACCGCAAACCTACAGCTGCTGGAAGCTGCAGAGATAAGATGGTGGTGTTTCTCCTCAGTCAGGTTTACCCGTAGCCTCTAGCCTTATTAGCATGAAGTATTACGTCAGAACAACGACTTCTCAAACAGACATGTCGTTTCCAATTAGCAAAATAGTGACTCATCTCCACAACACTTGGATGCCTCGTGCAGCTATGTGAAATGGGTACAGCCTCACCAATGGAAATGCAAGCAAAGCTCAAGTATGAAACAGAGCAATTTCCTACAAGAAGTGGAGGGAGATTCCAAAGTATCAGCTTCCCACCCAATTTCCCTCCTAAAAGATGCTCTTGCAGAACTAAAAATTCCACGATCCATGCCACCGAAGATATCATTTGAGCAGACCACCGTTGGTTTTTTAATACCACAGACTTACCATCATACCTAGGTCCAGGCCTGGCTAGGGGGCAGTCACTGCTGCTGTAGGTTGTGAACTTTGTCTTTAATCTACATCAGATGATGGACAGTCAGAGCACTTGGTTTTGTGGCGTGCAGTGCATTTCCACGGACAAAGCCCTTCCCAAGGCCAGGCGCCATGTCCGGTCTGAGCATCTCTTCCGTGAGGAGCTTGGATTACCTGGTGAGACGGTGATAGTCTAGATCCGAGAGGGAGCCAGAGATGCAGGTTGGAGGGTTGGACAAAACTGACATCCTCTCCCTGGTAAACAGGAGCAAGATGAGTGACAAAATTCTGACTCGGGGAAAAAAACAACAGAACAAACAAACAAACCAAAAAACCCCACTTTTTGCAAATATCAAGTCTTCGGTATGCAGCGTGATGTGTAGGGTTAGTCAGTCCAAAATAAGAAAAGTGCTCTTTTATTTTAAATGTGCCTCAGGGGGCGCCTGGGTGGCTCCGTGGGTTAAAGCCTCTGCCTCCGGCTCAGGTCATGATCTCAGGGTCCTGGGATGGAGGCCCGCATCAGACTCCCTGCTCAGCGGGGAGCCTGCTTCCTCCTCTCTCTCTCTCTGCCTGCTTGTCTGCCTACCTGTAATCTCTGTGTGTGTGTGTGTCAAATAAATAAAATCTTTAAAAAAAATAATAAATGTGCCTCAGGAAATTTGGTAATGAGCCCCTCTGTATCCTGAGAAGTAAATGCAATGAATGACACATTGCATATTTCGTTTCTCTTTACTATGGTGGGGAAGAAACTAATGCATGCTAGCAAGGGAATTGGGGTTCTGGTAACTTCCTGATGGATATTTATAGGGCCAAGGCAGAGGACGTTTTCCCTTTCAGTGCTTGAAATGCATCAACCTATCTAATCTTTGATTTTCTTTCATCAAAAGAGCTTGTTGATCGGTTTGCTTTGCAGCTTTGATTCCTTTCAGAAAAGGCAACTTTCACAGACCGCTCTGAATTTCTGACCTCTGTCGATAACAGGATCACAGACTTTCTCTTTTACGTTTTCTAGAATTCTCGCACGTGTGATCCTGTGTAACGGAAGAGTGGATCTCAGTGTAGGTGTGGGTGTAGACACAGTTACATCGAAACGTTCACATCTCCTCGCTCAACTTCTTGTGTGTTTTGTGTGCCCTTTTGTTTCAGTTTCTGTTTTAATTCCAGTTAACATGTGGTGTTGTACTAGTTTCAGGTGTGCAGTACAGTGTTCAGCACTTTGATGGAACACCCGGGCCTCATCACAGCAGGTGCCCTCCTTCACGCCCATCACCGATTTCCGCCTTCCCTCCTCCCGCTGCTCACCGGCACTGTGTTCTCTAGAGTTAGGACTCTGTTTCTTGGTTTCTCTCTTTCTTGTTTGCCCTTGGCTCCTTTGTTTTGTTTCTTAAATTCCACGTATGCGTGAAATCCTGTGGTGTTTGTCTCCCTCCCGCTGACCCATTTCACTTAGCATCATACTGCCTAGCTCCTTCCATATCCCTGCAAATGCCAAGATTTCATTCTTTCTTATGGCCGAGCAGTACTCCATTGTAGAGAAAGACCACCTCCTGTTTCTCCACGCGTCTGTGGATGGACGCTTGACCTGCTTCCATCGTTGGGCTCTAGTACACGATGCGGCTGTAGACCCAGGGTGCGGGTATCCCTGTGACTTCGTGTTCCCGTACCCTTTGGATAAACACCTGGCACTGCAATTGCTGGATGGTAGGGTCATTCTCTTTTTAACTTTTTTGAGGACCGTCCGTACCATTTTCCACAGTGGCTGCACCAGGGTGCGTGCCCAGCCACAGTGCCTGTGCATTTTTCTGCACGTGCTCGCCAACACTTGCTGTTCCTTGTGTTGTTGATGGTAGCCATTCTGAGAGGTGCGAGGGGATTTCTCGTGGTGGCTTTTATGTGCATTTCCCTGATGGTAAGTGATGACGGACATCTTTGCATGTCCCGTTGGCCTCAGCGCTTCACTTTTAAGGAAGGAAGAAAAGGCCCACCGATTTACCTTACGTCTCAAAATTCCTCACCTGTTTTAACCCTCCAACAACTCTGTCCTGGACCGAAAGGAAGGGACACAGGTGCACCAGCTGGGAGCACAGACTACGGGACAGCACTGTGGTCGTGTCTTATTCACTGTGCCACCACAGGCAAGTTTCTTACCCTCTCCGTGCCTTGATGTTCTCATTGGTAAAACGGGGAGCATGTCAGGACCCCCCATGCATGGCGTGGTTGAGAGAACACCTGAAATGAGAGGTTCGTGGGACACTTGGTGTCGTGTAGCTAAGTGCTGAGGACGTGTTAACTACTCTTATTATTATAGGTGTAGAAAACAATATTTAAGATGTTCATTAGCATCCCGAGTCCACAACAGCAGAGTTGTGGTTGAAATGCAGGTCGGGTTCCACAGTCCTCCCCAGAGGAAGGCTTTGCTGACGGGGGTTTGAGTCCGATGCTCTGAATTCTTGATCCAACTTTCTGGAACTCGGACTCCACGAACTAGGCCGTGTTCCTCTTGGACCTGATTTCCTTCTTTGAGGATCATGGGGCCTCTTAATGGAATTTCGAAGTTCTTCCAAGTTACGACAAGAATCCAAAGTGTATGGGCAGTTATTAGATAGAGAGGGCTGAAAAGGATTCTGTGGTGCGATTTCCTGGTTTCCAGTGAAAATTCCTCATTATATACATGCAAATGTGAGACGGAAACATGGCTCAGCATTTAGGTCCTTCAGACAAGAAAGGAGAAATCCATGGGGATTGCTTGGGTTGGTTTCTAAAAGATAGCCAATATATTTTGTGTTTTTTTCCTTCCTTATATTTTATTTTTACAGGGATATATGTTTCTGGATTGATTGGGCTATTCTGCTTATGTTCTTATTTTGCTGGTGTGTTTCACTTAAGTTGTGGGTAACAGGAACAGACATCTAGATATCTAGAAAGGGTTTTGAAGAGAAGCAGAATTTGTAAACAAATAGTGTGGGGCCAACACCCAACTTTCCGAGCAGGTACAAAATAGAGACCAAACCCCATATTCTGTGCGTATAATTTGATGTATTCCTGGCAAACATGGCCCTCTGTCTGTGAGAAATCAGATGTGAATGATTTTTGGACATTAAGGAGCTTTTCAAGGAAAATATTTGATGAGTTGACAAAGGAATGAACAATAGCCATGCGATTTAAATTTCCTGAGAATTCTCTAGAGTTGGAAGTGAGAGGAATTTTGACTTTGGCACAACACGTCTCGGAGTTGGCAGGACCAAACATATTTCTAAGAGAATTTTCACTCTTACTTGAGCCTAAGACATGCTGTTCCCCCCCCCCAACAAGCCTTAAAACCATAGCTTATTTCATCCACAAATTCTAGTTCTTTACATCCTAAGGGGACATGTAAACTTGGGCACATACGAAGGAAGTGGGAGTTTTTAGGTCAAGATGAATGGTCTGTGAATTAACTTACAACGTGTAGCAGGCATTCATCTCGAGGCGCCGACCCATCCTGCCTCCTGGGCTTCACCCTCCTGTCCACGCCTGTCCTTCCCCGGACCGTGTTCGGTCTGTGCCCCCCAGTGAAGCGATGAACTGTCTCCGCTCGCGTTCCCGTGTTCTGTGTCAGAGAGCGGCTCCTTGCCATACCTCTGTCATGTTCCAGATCAGCGGTCCAAGTCTCGGATCCCTACTCTACCTGGTAAACATCGGTGACTGCATGCAGACAAGAAAGGCAAAGAGAAAACCCCTCGTTCAAAAAAGGGTTTTTTCTACTCCCCGCCCCCCAAAATAGAGTGATTGGCCAGCCTTATCCTTGCATAGACACAGTGTGGGAAATTTCAGTATTTAAAATTCCATCTACTTGCATCGTTTGCTTCTGCTTTATAAATGTTAGAGAGCCCTGCCTCTCCCAATCTGTCTGGTGCTTTTGATCCTTTATGTTTATTAAGCTGGGAAGATGTGAAGACACATGTGTAGCAAGAATATTTTATCAGGAGAAACTATCAAGAGGGAGCTCGTAGTTTCTGCCTAGAAATAATTGCCTCGATGTCTCCTAATTCCCCTGTTTGCAACATAAATTAAGGCTTTTTTGGAATGAATTTAAAATTTCCAGGGGTGCCTGGGTGGCTCAGTGGGTTAAAGCCTCTGCCTCTGGCTCAGATCATGATCTCAGGGTCCTGGGATCGAGCCCCGCATCAGACTCCCTGCTCAGCGCGGAGCCTGCTTCCCCCTCTCTCTCTCTGCCTGCCTCTCTGCCTACTTGTGATCTCTCTCTCTCTCTGTCAATCAATCAATCAGTCTTTAAATGGCTACTTTGTGGACATGAATATACCCGTTGTCTTCTGGACTTTAAACACATAGCATAGTTCTTATGTACCTTCGAAGCCAGCCTAATTTTTGGTGCCATTTCCAGTGTGGCCACTGGAAAAGTTTCCCTGGTCCTCTAGACACAGCTATAAGATTGAAATCTGGTGGCGTCCAGCGGTCCTGGTTTCCGGGAAGTGTGCGGCAGCGAGCAGGCGCAGGAAGCGTCATGAGTCCTGGCGTCTCTCACTTCGCACCCAGTGTCCTCACCATCGTTTCTGAGACCTCGTGGGAGAGTGTATCCTGCTGCTGTCTTTTCTCTCATTTTATAGAACACTCTCTTGACACTATTCATTACTGAAACCTCTGTTTCTCACTTTTGCTGTGGCAAATTACGTTCAGCCAACTTGCTTATCATAAAACCGGTAATAAAGAAAATCTCATTTGTGTAAGACACTAAAAGGTTATATACGTTTGAGGGGGGGTGGCAGGAAGAATTAAACCCAGAAGTAAGTCTCCTTTTTACAAGGACACTCAATTTTAAGTGCCTGCTTTATTTGCTGATTAGGTGAATAACTGAAGTTGTCTCCCGCTCGATTTCATTATCCTTTAGGAAAGGAGAAGACTTGCAGGCTCCACATGATGCCAGATTTTCAGCACTAATAATATTCTTCCCAGCAGGTGAAAACTACTTGGTTTTACATATTTGAATCTTTTATTTTCATCGTCAAGTAGAAAGCTTACCTCCCATCAGTCTAAGATATGTATACTAGGTAATAAGTATTGGCATCATTTTTACACTAAGGTCACAATGAAGACGTTTAGCCTTGTTACCCTGCTGAAACTGAAACCCACCGATGTGGTCATTTGGTAATAAATTATGTTGCTCTTTAGACGACATTCTCCTATTTTGTCCCTTTTTGACCATGGAGACAAACTTTATAATTTCACTGTTCTTAACATCTCTCCAGGGAGAGAATTATTCCTGAAAACACAGAAAAGATCTCCCCAGGTAAAATTCTTTTCAACTGGCATACTTGAGACATAGCTTTAATTTTTTTTTTCCGACTAGCCATGTACAGTTTGAGTATATATTTACTCTCATAAACCCGTCTTTTGCCTCACTGGAAATGCTTTTCTGGTGTTTTCCTGACACTCGGCTTATTCACAAATTCCTGGAAGGTTCCGCATGTTTCTTGGTTGACCCTACTTGGCTTTTTCAGCTTGAAAAGAGACCAGACTCAAGCGTCCTGGAACCTGTTTCGGTCTGGTGGAACGGTCCATTGCAGAGTAGACCGACCTGGTTGAGGGGGCTTCGACCCTCTCGTTCGGATGGGCTCCCCGTGGCCCCAGGGACTTGGTCCATTTATGTCGCCAGGTCTGGCGATGCCGGTGTCTCCGGGGGCAAGCACCGTGCGGTGCGCCCCGTGGTTAGACGGTGTGTTGGGGCGTCTCCGACACGCGCTAGGACTCTGGCTTCTCTCACTGATAGAAACGCACCCCCTGGGCCCTGTCCTCCCGGAGGCCTCGCTCCCGTGTTTGGGGAAGGTGTTCCTCGGCCTAGCCCACGCTTTGCCGCGACAAGCGCTCGTGCAGTTCTGTGTCATAAACCGAGCATTAGCGTGGTGCGACATCTTCCAAAAAGCCGTTTACTGTGGCTTCAATGTACTCTTCTGGCCCACAACTCTGTCTGTAAATTTGATTATTTTCACATCCGCCGTGATGCGGTGTTGGGTGACACACGCTTTCCAGGCCCCAATCTTCCTACTGACAGCTGTTTTGAATGGAACCCTGCGCCTGAGGGCTGCCCCGTGACGCCGCACACGCCGATGACGCTGTGTCCCCGTGGCTTCGCGGAGCCTCTCTGAGATCACGGCTTCTGTTTAGAACACTCAGTCCTCCGGGCGAGAATCAGAAGGTTGAAGTCTGACGGCGAGCTTGCCATCAACAAGCGAGTCCACACAACACAGAACTAGGAAAAGGAAGTGCAGTAAATATCCGTGGTCTCTTCTTCCTTCTCTTTTTCTAAAATGCCACTTTTATCATCAAGAAAAATGACATGCAACTTAATATTTTTTTTAAACTCATGGAGTTTAGGCTGATTTACGAGATTTTTTTAAAGAAATACTTTGTTGATCTTTTTTTTTTTAGTTGAGATATACTGCACGTGCGATACCATTCACTCCTTTAAAGTGCACAGGGTAGTGCTTTTTAGTCTGTTTACAAAGTCGTGCAGTCCTCCCCACCACCTAATTCCGGAACATTCCCATCACCCCAGAAAGAAACCCGTCACTTGGAGCTGTGACCCCTGCCTCACCCCGACACCCCGAGGCAGCCCCTGATCTCCTTCCTGTCTTGGTGGGTTGGTCGAATCCAGACACTGCACATAAACGGGATCAGGCAACATGTGGCCTTCTGTGCCTGGCTCGTAGAGAAACGCACATCTGTATCTAAAACGAGATGTGAAGGTCCTATTAGAAACCTTCGAGCAAAGGCAAGAAATGAAGTTTCTGCCATCAGTTTTGAGAGGCGACTTCCTTCTTGCTTTCAATGCAGTGAATATTCAGTGTGGTTTTAGCGTGTTCGCTCACTGTCAGTCTTCCCCAGGATCTCATTATTTCTATAATAAAAAAAAAAAAAGAATAGGGCATCCGTGAGTAAAGCTGCTTGCTATCCATATGGAGCTGAAAGAAAAATCGTCAGACGTACTGATTATTTAAGGTCAGATTGTACAATCACAGGAGAGCATGAGCTGAGAAGAGCTGGAAACATCGTGGTTGACGTTGACTGAGGGCACACGGCATAGCGTGTGCCCAACCGTTAATGTGTGTTCTCGTGCAACCTGGAGACACACAGACCATGGGAAGAGAATGCAGGTCAACAAACGGAAGCACACAAACAGAGTCAATGCAGTGTTGACAAGGGAGCGGAGGCCACTCTGTGGAGAGTGTGTCGTTTGGTGCCGGAATAATTAGCCGTCAGTACACAAAACACACAAAAACACCTAGACCCAGACCGTCAAGAAAACGATGCCTGTCAAAACCCTCTGAGAATGGAGCGTTGACCTAAATGTAAGACACAACACTGTAAAACTTGTAAGGAGTGACATCGGGGGCAGACATAGGGGACTTTGGGTTTGGCAATGAGTTTTTCGATGTAACCTCAAAGGCCTGGTGTGTGAAAGAAACAGATTGATGAGTGGGACTTTGTGAAACTTGGGAACTCTTCTATGAAAGACCCTTTTTGAAGGATGAAACTAGGAGTCACAGAGTGAAAGAAAATGTTTCCAAAACACATACCTGATAAATTAAGTCCAGGGGTGCCTGGGGGGCTCAGTCGGTGAAGCTTCTGCCTTCGGCTCAGATCGTGATCTCCAGGTTCTGGGATCGAGTCCCACTTCGGGCTCCCTGTCCAGCGGGGAGCCTGCTTCTCCCTCTCCCTGTGCCGCTCCCCCTGCTTGTGCTCTCTCTCTGTCTCTCTGTCAAATAAATAAAGAAAATCTTTAAAAGACAACAACAACAACAAAGAAATTACATCCAAAATATACAAAGAAGTCTTAAAACTCAACAGGAACACCATAAATAGCTCAATTAGGAATTGGCCAAAAGGAACCTGAACAGAGTCTTTACCAAAAACAGATACACAGGTGACAAGGCAACACAGGAAAGGATGTGCAGCACCTTTCTCTTACGGAATAAAAATTAAAATGAGTCGTCTTAGACATTATTGGAGTCGCTCAGTAAAAACTCGACAACAGCAGCTCGAACTTCTACTCAGTGCTGGCGGAAATGCAAAATCGTATGTTTCAAATACAGCGTAGAAAATTCTGACACAGCTCAACATGGGGTGACTGTGTCGCCTAGGAACCGCGCTCCTAAATATTTATGCAGCCAGTTTTAAAAATACGTGCACACAAAAACCTGCCCGTAAATGTGTATAGCAGCTTTAGTCATAATCACCCAAGTGATTGGAAGTGACCAAGGTGCCCTTGAGTAGGTGAACGCTAAACTAACGTTGGTCCATCGGGACCATGGAACATTGTCTGGTGCTTAAAACACACAGAGTGAGCTGTCAGGCCACAAAGAGACACGGATGAATCTTCAATGTGAAAAAGCCGGTGTTCAAAGGATGCATCCTGTATTATCCATTTATGTGGTGTTCTGGAAAGGGAAACTACAGAGATGGTAAAGCATCAGTGCATTGCACAGGTAGATAGACAGGTGAAGCACTGATCCTATAAGTAATGATGCATGTGTGCTGCTGTGCATTCGACAAAACCGTAGAACAGGACGGCAGACTGAACTTTGTTCTCTCCAACAGTTCCCAGGGCATTTGGAAGATTCAGGATAGAAAACAGAGCGTGACAAATCCTAAGTGTGTTACAGGTTTGAGGAACCACCCAACCTCGGGGAAGGGACCAGAAGTGCTCACCTCGCTCTCTTTGGAAAGGAGGAGAGTTTCTAAGGCTAAAGGCAAAAGAAAGGGCACTCTCTTGGGTCAATAAAGTTCTCTGTCCAAGGATACAGGTTAAGATTGTGATACCGCGATATGTGTGTACTGGACTTGAGCACTTGAGTACGTGGATGGTGTGTGGGGGAAGCCCGTTTCTCTCGGCTGGAGTGGAGGGTGCCGGCCACCCAGGCAAGAGGCCAGAAGAATCCATGCAGGATCGTTGGAGACATCCACGTACACTCCCGTACGGCTGAACATACACACACGTGTTTACACATTGGTGTGTTTCTAGACACCTGTGCGTGGGCTACGATGGTTCAGAAGCAGTTGTGTGACATTTACAATCCGTCTGAACCCATCCATGATGACAGGGGTCAAAGGAGAGGTTGTCTTTGGTGCAGTGAGTATCAGAAGAGAAGCGCTCGGCCAAGTGAAGAAAGCATTCCGTGTGGTCACCCCTGTAACGTGGCACCCCCATAACGTGTGTACGGGCATACACACCGGTCCCGGTCCCAGGGGTGCACACTGAAGATGTGTGCCCTTTACCGGAAGTGAGATGGTGCCTCCGTGTTTACAGAGCCAAACAGAGCATGTCACGGTGCGGGGAGGGTGTCTGGTTTCGTGGCGGCTGGACCATCCGACCCCCCGGAGCACACGTGGCTGAAGGAACGTGCACACTTCAGTCCGGCTCACGGTCACGTACCCCCCGCTGTTGAGGACACGGGGCGAGCATGGAGCCAAGCCCTCACCCTCTCCCCCGCCCCACCCTCCTGATGCTGCCTCCAGGAGCTGTGGTTCTGAGAGCTTTGCCTCTGGCGGCCGCTGTTTCGGCGAACCGTCCGTGTGTCCAGGGCAGACACGGGTGCTCCCTGTCCCCTGCGGGCTTTTGGGCTTTGTGTGCTTCCAGGCACCTGCCGCGGTTGGACGGCGCGCTCCCTGCCTGCCTTCCGTTCAGCCTGCGCAGCTGGTGAAGAAGAAATCCAGACACGGTTGTGTCTTTCCAGAGTTTTCGCAAAACTAGATCAGTGAACGTACTTCTCTCTTCAGGTAGAACGTTTCTTACTGAAGGGGCAGCCTTCAGATCAGCGCAAGCTCCGTCAGCAGGCAGCCGGAGCGGAGCGCACGTGCCTCGGAGGGCGGGACGTGGAGCTTGTTGACCTGTACCCTTCGTGCCTTTTCTTCACCAGCAGCGTGACTCAGTGTGCAGTGGCCGAGCTCCGCTCACGCAGACACCCCCGTGGGTTCGCGCAAGGTGGGGTACATTCTGTGGGTTTGGACCAACATGGAATGACGTATGGGCATCATCGTACTGTCGTATCATACAGAAGATTCCCGCTGCCCTAAACTCCTGTGTGTTCTATTCACCTGTCTCGCCTTCAGGTCCACACTGTAGACCTTCAGAACAGTCACCTTGCATGGTGACCAAACAGTGCGACCTTCTCAAATCTGGAGCGGCGCGGGGCGGGGGGCACGACAGCTGCTACCAGCGAGTGCAGGGCTGGGGGGCACAGGAAACGTTAGAGATTGTTCTTCTGGTCCTGTACTAGTGTGTACTGTGGGCCTCATTTTAAAACCGCTGTGTTGGCCACAGAAAGTTGAAACAAGACATTCTTTACAAGCACATGCAGTGCTGTGATATGAAAAGTTCAGATTTTAATATAATTCTCTTCCTGTTGAGCCAAGCGTGGCCTCCAGAGGTGGAGTTCTGAGTTTCTTATCTTTGGGTGACGGGAGTCCCTCCTCACTAGCCAGCCTTCAGAGAACAATGCCGAGGAAGCACTCATGGATTTTCCAAGATGCCTTCTGTCGCCTGCCCCTGATTTAGGCGAAATAGAAGATTCACGTCCAAAAGAAAACACTGACTGGCACTTGGTGATTATTTCTGCCTGTTAGCTGTCAAATCCAAACTCAAAATCTCATACTGATGGAAAACAGGAACAACTGTTAGGAATCCTTGCAATGACCTAGCCAGCCAGCCAGCGGATTCAAACAAAAGTCAAACGTTACAGAGCAGCTTGATAGGGCAAGATGACGCATACCACAGGAGAGGGATTTTAAAACGATATCGTAGCATCAACCCATGCCGACAGTCTTCCTCTGGAGTATTGGCTGACATCCATGTCCCTCGCTCCGGCCTCACCTCTCCCGGCCAGTTCAAAGGCAAACCACAGTAGACTCCTAAGCAACGTCTCTGATTCTGCCCTGCTCAGTCACGACTGGGCAGTCCTCGTGATTCTGTAAACGAATTTTGCGAGCAGGTTTAGGCTTAGAATTCGAAGGAAGATACAAAAGTTTCCCACACACCCTCATCCCCCCAGATGTCCAGCCTTCCACCGTGGTCCATACCAGTCACCGGAGTGAGACAGTGTGTAGCAAGGATGAAGCCATGTTGACACGTTATTGTCACCCAGAGTCCATAGCTGACCCGTGGGTTCACGCGAGTTGGTGTACGTTCTGTGGGTTTGGACCAACATGGAATGATGGGTGGGCATCATCCTACCACCAGATCAGACAGAGTATTCCCACTGCCCTAAAATCCTCTGCGTTCTAATCACCTGTCTCTCCTTCCACTCCAAGAACTACTTGTTTTTGTTTTTTCCATCTTCATAGTTTTGCCTTTTCCAGAATGTCCTATCCTCAGAGTTGTACGTAGCCTTTTCAAACTTGTTTCTTTCACTTAGTAATATGTATTTAAATATCCTCCATGTCCCTAGTGATCTATCAAAAACATAAATCAGATTCTGTGACCCCCTCCCACTTTAAATTACTGACTCCCAGCGGAAACTTATCCGTATGTCCTTAGCAACATGTTTTCTGGGCGAGCTTGTCCTGTCAGAAAGACCCTAATGCTGTTGGCCACCACAGTGTGTCCCACATCACATAGATGTGGGATTTACGAAAATTACTTGGATGTCATCATTTGTAAGATTCTAACCCAAACACTAAGAGCTTGTTTTTATAAGTACAACTTATTATGCAATGTTCTGTGTATCCAAAAAACATATGGGTCACATTTGTATAAATTATGAGCCGTAAGAATCAAAGGAACCCCTGTGAACCCTCCAGACACCTATGAAACTAAATTTATCTCTGTATTCCTCTTCTCTCATCTCATCTTTTCTCTTCCTAGCGATAGACGCTATAGTGAATTTTTATGCTTTTTATTATCTTGGGGTTTTTTTTAAATAGAATTTTATTGCATGTACATTTGTCCCTGATTAGATCTTGTTTTGTGGGCTTTCCAAATCAGTTTCATATATTTGTATTGGTCTTGTTGAGGTTATTTCATGTGTAATGAGGCACATCTATTTTTAGTTCACGAGTATGTATTTGTAACAACTACTGGGATGAGATGGGAGCATATCTCTATCACCCAAAAATGTAATTTCTTCCTCCTTTGGAAATAATAGCCAACATTCCCCTCTTACCTCCCAGAGACTGCTGACTGAAAGTCAGTTAATGGCTTAACTCATCATCGTTAATCATTGGAAGAAGCAAACTTAAGTCCCAGTGAGAAATCAGTACACACCGACCGAAACGATTAGAATGGAAAAGAGTGACCATAGAAAGCATTGGGAAGATTTGGAGCAGCTCGACCACGCGCATGTTGGGTGGGGATGTGAGATGCCACAACCACTTTGAAACACAACTTGGCGTTTTCTTAAAAAGTCATGCTACCTGCCACGCCACTCAGAGTCGTCTCATGATTTCCCGGAGAAATGCTAACATATATGTCCACACAAAGACGCATGCGCACATGGCATGGCAGGTGTACTCATAGTAGGCCCAAACCAGAAGTGACAAGGGAAACTAACACGCAGGAACCCCAACACAGATCCAGTTTGTTTGCGCTTTATAAAAAAAAAAAACACACACACAACAAAACTCAATATGCAGTGTGTAGTGACTGGGTTTGTTTCATTTAGCACCAAGTCTCTAAGGTATTGTGCGTCGCCGTCGTTGACCACAGCTCGTTTATTCCACTCGTCATGAAACATTTCACTGGGTAAACTGGTAACATTTGGTCCGCGGGTCATAGTCGACCACCTCCTGCTGGAAGCTATGATCTCAGTGCTCGGGACCCCAGGCCCTAGATTCTGGATAATATCTGCTTCTTCAGCAAAAGGAGCAACAAACCCAGTCCGTGAGCCAAATCTGGCCCACCCCTTGTTTTAGTAAATAAAGTTTTATTGAGACTCAGCCACCACGGTCATTGCTTTATGCACTGTCTTGGCTGTTTTCATGCTAGAATGGCAGAGCTGAGTAGCTGGCAATAGAGACCACATGCCATTCCAGCCCCAAACTATTTACTGTCTAGCGCTTTGCAGGAAGATTCCGCAGAAAACCTCCTGGACCAGGGTATGAATAAAGATTTTAACCTAAAATCTGAGATGAGCAAATGTAAGCAAAGACACCCTTCGGGCTGTTAGGTGGGAAAAGCAAAGGAGAAGCAAGTGGCTTTGGGACATTCATACTATTTATGGGCCAGGCAGTAGTCTTGGCATCAGCCAAAGCTTGTAATGGCTTTGTTCGTCAGCTTGGGGTTGCCCAAAGTGTGCATGAGGTAGGAGACCCCCCGTGGGCCCTCACCCATCAGGAGATTGGTACTAAGAGGAGATTGTGTCTCAGGGTTCTGGTACAAAGATGCATCTTCGGATCGTGAAGGGGGCCTCTTCCAACACCTAAGTTTATTTGTAGAAAATTAACCTGTCCAGACGCGTTTTTCTTCCCATTTTTTTCTTAACCCTAATTCAACACAGTCTTTCATTCATGCCAGTGAATGTTTCCATGTTCCAGGGCCATCTTCCTGAAATGGGCAAAGATCCACATTTGTTAGGGTGTAGGAGGGATTTTCTTTCGACTCAGCAAACAAACGTCTTTACTTTCCTCAAACCTGTTAAAGAAGCTCTTAGCCAAAGTTATCCTTAAAACACCCCTTTTTTTGGCTTAGTAACAAAATCACCTTCTACTTCTCGCTCTCTGTTGCTCTCAGAGACGCCCTATTCTCTAAGAAACTAAGCAGGTGGCATCTTGCCAGAAAAATCCCCAAATCAGGAACAGCATCCCCTAAGGTGTTCTTCTCAAAATCAGAAACCCATGTTCCTGTGTCTCCTGGGAAATATTTAAGAGGAGCATCCTTCCACTCAAAAATCTTCCCTTAAATGTAACTTCAAGAGGTAGCCTCCGAAACAAATATTATTTTGGCCAAAAAAAAAAAAAAAAAAAAGTTTCCAGGTTCTTGTTTTCAAGCTGTCTCATTCTCAGCCTTCCAGGCCTATCATGTACAAAAATATCTTTCTTGATTTAACTTTATCTGCACCCAGTGATTCTGCAAAGGCTCCCGACCAGGCAGAGCCTCTCTATTGAAGCCGCTGGCTGTGTTTGCGGAGCTGAAAGGGGACTGAGATTAGGAGGCCTAAGTATTCCAGCGTCTGTGCCAAGAAGACACCAAAGAATGTGTCCCAGTGTCTCGAGCCTCTGATAACGTGGGGTCGGGGCCGGCCCCGCCCTGCCCGTAAGCCGAGAACGTGAGCCCCCCGCCCAGGGAAAAGCGTGTTTCTCGGTTGCTGGCTGGCTCTGGGGTCCCAGGAACCAAAACTGGCAGTTGGGGACGTTCTCAAATGATGGGTCACAGCTTTATGAGTTCTCGTTGACCACCTTCTGCGAGTTCCAGGAGTCCTGCCGGGGAGACGAAGCATCGCCCTGTTCCTTTTGGAGGGGGCTCCCGAGGTCGGCCCCGCGGCACCTCGCCTCCCATGGCGGGACGCCAACGGCGCAGTCTACCCGTGAGCCGGGGACGCGGTGTGCCCGTCCCGAGGGGAAGCGCCGGACGCGGAAGAAAGGGCACTTCTGTCCCGTGTCCGGAGCCTCGGCGGAGAGCTCCCCTCCCGCTGGGCTCCAGTCGGTACTGGCGCGGCCAGTCCAGGCCCTTTCCTCGCTCCTGGTGCGCGCAGAGACGTCCGTGGAGCGCGCGGGTCGCGGCTGGAGGAAGGGGGCGTCCGGAGTGGTCTTTCCCCTCCGCGAAGCCGCGACACGGGTTGTCTGAACTGTTTTCTCCTAGAGAGCCTCGCGGGGGAGGCTGGCATCTTGAGGTCACAGGGAGATGTCGTTAGTGGCGGATTCAGGAGTCCAGGACACGTAGAATTTACGATCATTTGAATCCGGTGCGTGTGCTGTGCCTCAAGCTGACTATTGATTCTGTCTGTCCGTGGCTTGTGTGTTTGTTTCCTCCATCAGCGGAGTTGTTCCCAGAAACTTGGACTCCTTGATTCATACAGTTCCATTGAAATCGTGAGAATGGAACACCGGCTTCTGTCGTGTTCTTGCTTGAGTAATTATCTTACGCCTGGGCTAAGTGTTTCTGCAAATAGAGTATTTGCATTAGTCTTTCGTATTAAGGGCGCAGGTGACCTGTCCGCGGCCCCGTCCTAAGGGCCCTCACGCCCGGGCAGACACCGCCGCTCACCGGCCGTCCACGCAGCGCGCTGCCCCGGGCCGGGCGCCGGCGGAAGGGACAGACTCAGCCGACATCTCGAGGCTCGGTCAGAATGCGATCGGAGTTCACATTGGCCGGGAGGTGGTGAGCGCGGCTGTCCCAACAACAGACAAGCCGAGCGGTGTCATTACTGTGGGTCACTCTGCGCCGCAGGCTCCAGCGTTCCACCCCCGGGGAGCCTGTGGCCCTGTGTCCGGCGGGGACCGTGCCTCTCCCCTCTGCAGAGCCCCTCTCCGCCACCGGGAGAACTTGAACCTGCCAGCGTTCGAGGAGGTCGTCACTTACTTCCCACACGTGTCCCCCACCTTTTACGTGCAATTCATTGCAACTTCAAACTATCCTAACACAGGGGGTCTTTCTTCTGTGCGACTCCAGAATCCGTCTGGCACGTCCAGGAAAGTCCCTGCTGGGAAGGCAACTCGGATCCCCCGGGTACGTTTCCTTGGCTCAGCAGAATGTGTCTCACGCTCCGGATGGAATCTGAAACGGTCTCTTGAAAACTTTTTCCATAATAGTACTTGTCCCTGTTACCATTTGGGGCTTTGAAATAAAGTGAAACCGGTAGTGAGGAATCTCCTTCCCTACCTTCTGAATGTTTGCCCTCAGTTATCAACACATTTTTGTACATGAATGTTTGCATTTCAAGGTCCAAAATCAGACCACGGCAAAATTTTTAGAAAGGGATCATGTGGGTCACGGTGAATGACAGTTGAGAGATTCAGGCGTGGGGCTTTAGAGTCAGGCACACGGCTCCCGCCTGTATCTTCTCGGAGACTCCTGCTCGGCAATGGACTGACTACTGGTTAAGTGAAAAGAATTTCAGAATCCAGAAACATGCACGTCCACCGCAGGAGGTTTGCACGCTGAGCACAACGAGGAATTGGGTCCTTGAGAGTTTGGGGAAATTTTGACACGTGGAATGTTGAGAGACTTAAAGTGGTTGGTAAACTAATGCCACACTTTTAGAGAGGAAGGATGAAATTGCATTGCACGCACACAGCTCACAGCTGGGCACACGGGGCGCCCGGCAACCATGGGTGACGTGGGTGGACATCAGGTCCCTGGGGGGACTCGGGCTGCAGTGCTGCCAGGCCTTACCTTGGGGGCGGTGGTGCACGGTACCTGACATCTCTCTGCATCCTTTCCTTCGCTTGCACTTGTAATAAAAAACGCAGTGAGAGAAACTGTGTGGAGGGATGCAGAAAGAGAGCCGGAGGACGTCTGGCCTGAAAACTGTCCGCAGAGGGCAGGCAGGTGGAACAGGTGGGTGCGACATCCAGGGTCCCAAGAATGAGCAGGAGAGGCCTGGAGGAAGGCTGAGCAGTGCCGTGTGTCACTGAGGAGCGAGATCAAATGACCAGGACCCGATTATGACCACTAAAAGGCCTGTCTCCGGGGTGTACCCCCCTTGACACAAACACACAGACCCACCGTGTTGACGTCTGGACGGCATCGAAACCACAGCAGCTGCCCTTGCCGTTCGCACCGGCTCGCAGATGGAATCCTGGGTCCCCCGTGTTGCTTTCCTGCGCGATGATGGAAGCTGGAATCTGGCTTGTGGACTGATCCAAAGGAACGGTAAAGGTTCTGTTCGCAGCCTCTGAAAAGACCCACCGTTGGGTCGAAATGCTACTCGAGTTTTATGCTGACCCATGGAACGCAGAGAGCGGTGGGGCGGAGAGGCAGTCACGATGGACCCGCCGACTCACTCAGGCTCGGAGGCACGTCCCAGCCCGGCCGCGGGGCTTTGCTTCCGCTGGGGGGTGCCCGGGATCTTGGGTCTCGTTTTCCTCTCGGCGCTGTCTCGTGCACACAGACGGTGTGCGGGCGCGGGCGGGCTCACGCGTGCCCTCGGCCTTGGCTCTGCCTCTTCTCTTCCCGCACGTGAGTCCAAGGGCGGGCTCTCTCGCTAACAGGACGTTCTCGTGAGTCCGCCGAGTGTTGCTTGTAAACCGCACTTCGCCCTTCGCCCTTCCTGGTTGCTGCTGCCCACACTGGTCCTGTCCTAGGTTCGCACCACGCTTTGTGCAGCCGTTTCCCTCTGCGGGGATGTTTGTGCTGCCGTCGGGCTCCGAGCTGTATTCAGGCAAGAGAAGTAATGACGTGTGTGCACAAGACACTCGCCCAAGAATGTTCCCGAAGCTTTCGTCATAGGCATGTGCGGAAGTCCGTAAGAGCATGCTCACGTGAAGGCTCATAAAGCAGGCGACCTTGGGGAAGAGGGTTGGTGCAAGTTCTGAAGCCGGGGGCCCGGCAGGGGACGTCGGGCTGCGGAGGCCCGGTGCGGGGCAGTGTCCGTGTAGACGCTTTCTCGGCTCCGCCCCCCTCCCTTAGTTGGGGTGCCTCAGATTGTACATGAAACAGCTGGGTGCAGCGTCTCCGTTTGTCAGGCAAGTGCCGGGCGGTTCACCTGCGCTGCTCGAGTTTCTGCAGTTCCGCGATAGCCCATTCCGAACAGTTTGCCCACAGAGAATGCAGTCCGCCCGTCCGCTTCCAGGGTACTGATTCGGTGAGCGGCAAATCATAGACACGTGGCTGGACGCGAGGCAGTGTGTGCAGATGGTGTTGGGATGGGTATCGTCATCCCGGGTTTTTACGGTCCCCGGCGCTGGCCAGCAGCACCCACGTGGACGAAATCCCTTCGCCTCGTCACAGAACTTCGGCTCTAAAATTAGGGCATTTCATAACTCGGCTCTGAGATTCTTTCAGCTCCAAAAACCTGGAAGAAATGTGGAGTTCTCAGGCGCAGTGACGCCCCATGTCTAGTGTGTCGCCTGAGTGTGCAGAGGGGATGTCCGTGACTCCCGAGTAACACCGTCCCTTCCCTGCAGACGTGGTACGCACATTGACAGCTTCACTGCGTCTCAGCTCACTGATCCGATGGGAGACGTGCGTCCGTTAGGACTCAAGCGGCGAAGCAGGACTCCCAGGACGGTGCTTGTAGTATTTTCTTTATCGGATTTACAGGATTATAAGTGTGAGGGGCTTCACATTTTGTACGCAGTGTTTATTCATCTTCTTGGTACTTCGAAGAAACACAATGCCCGACCTGCCAAGAAAGTATCATCAATAACACACTTCATTCTAATTGAAAATACAAGTAAGTAAAGAATTACAAATATGGTAAATAATTAGGATTGCAGTGAAAATTTCCATTTAAAGATATTGACTTCTGTCAAGTTTGGGTTTGTTGGTTTGTTTTTTCAGAAGTAGAACTGAGTGATTCGTCACTTCCATACACACACCCAGTGCTCATCACAAGTGCCCATCACTTAACACTCATCACACGTTTAATCTACTCCTCTACCCACCTCCCCTCTGGTCACCGTCACTGTGTTCTCTAGAGCCAAGAGCCCATTTTGGGGTACCTGGGGGGCTCAGTCACCCAGGCGCCCCAGATAATCGGTTTCTTGAATGACGGCCTTGGCAATGCAAAACTTATGTGCGTTAATGTCACAGAATACATTTGATTAAAAGTTGGCTGTGCGAACCATCCTCTCTACCGTTTCCCCGTGAGTGATGCTTTCAGAAACGTGTATGCACATTGTCTTACAAAATGCAGATTTAGATGAGAGAAGAATCATAAAACGTCATGGCAGTCTTCGTGAGGAGGGAGCATGATATCCTGTGACAAGGAGCAAGTGGGAGCTCTCTTTCTTTATTATCTACCATTCCAATAGCTTAGCCTTTTCCACTGTGTGTCAAAACACACAGCTTTGAATTAGCTTAATCAGAGTAACCTTACACTTTCAGCAGACTGCCATGTTAGCTGGCGTTTTGCTCTACGAGTAACGTTTTGCAGACTCGATGAAACCCAGAGTCTCCCTAAGTCTCTTGAAAATAATCAGGGTTGGGGTGCCTGGGTGGATCCGTGGGTGAAAGCCTCTACCTTTGGCTCAGGTCGTGATCTCAGGATCCTGGGATCGAGGCCTGCATCGGGCTCTCTGCTCCGCAGGGAGCCTGCTTCCTCCTCTCTCCTCTCTCTGCCCGCCTCTCTGCCTACTTGTAATCTCTCTCCCTGTGTTAAATAAATAAATAATAATAAATCTTTAAAAAATAATCAGGGTTGCTAATAGGCTATGTCAGCGAGAGCAGGGAAAATCTTGGGACTGTAATGGAAACGCTGGTTCCTTCCCCCAGAGAATTTTGTAGAAAAAGCTTACGAGAGAATCAGGTTTTGCTGCACATATTTCATGGTGGCAATATCCAACCTTATTTGTCGTCTCTTCTCCAACATCTGACTTATTCTCTTTACACAAAATATGTTAGCCCAGGCCCGACTAATTTCAGGAGCATAGTGTAAAGCGAGCCTTACTAACTGTAGTGTTATGCCGATGAATTGGCAACCACACTACTATGAGAAAAAGGAAATAATGAATCTCACTAGTTAAACCATCCAGTAAGCTTCTGGGACACACTGTTTATTGCAAATGAAATATAGCTCTTACAAAAAGTATCTGGTGTATTGACAATCTGCCTAATTTTAGGGGAGAAAAATCACTTCAATTGACATTTACCGGGTCTCCAGTAATGCAATGCTGTAATTCAGGTCTCTTCTAAACATCACTCAGCAGTAACAGTTTATGGCACGGTAAGGTAGGTATCGTCTTGTAAATTACAGGTGACTTTGACCCTCAGACATACACCGGCCTCTGGAGACGCCTTGCGTGCTGTGTTTGCCAGCCATATTGCCACGATTTGCTTACAAGATACCGTCTGCATATTGTAAAATACAGCGGTGGGAAGTTATGGGACAATCCCGTCATTGGTTTGGTTAAAACAAGGAAATGTACAGAGATGATAATAAGAAATCAGATGGTGCTCTCATGTAAAAGACTTGGCTTCCCCTCCGTGTTCTTGAAAGTTAGAGACACCTGGCACCGTCCTCCCTCGGACACTTGGAGGCCATCCTTCTGAGAAGAGATTAGGACACTCAGAAAGACACCAGAAATGTGCCTTCGGGGGCACTGCGAGAAAACTCGCCCCCACCGAAACCTAACGGGGTAATAAGTGAGGCAGGACCCCGTGCCGCCGACTTGCCGTGCGTTATGCCACCCGATTCTCAGGCTGAGTCCGTGAAGTTGACATTATCGGCCCGCTGTATACGAGGAACCAGACTGAGATCAGCCGAGTGCCCGGAGATGATGAGTGGCCGAGCTGGGGAGGGAGCCAGCGTTACTTCCAATCTGCCACCTTCCACCCTGGCTGTGGTCCGCTGTTGCCTCTTGATGTTACTTCAGGGAAGACAGAATCAAAGGTCACAGGGTTTGGCCCCAGAGACGCATGTTGTGAGTCCTGGCTTGGCTTCCTAGCCCGTTTGGACCTGTAGTCACCGCGTCGGACGTGCCTGCACCTGGGGAGCCCTCCAGAGCTGTTTGTTTCTGTTAATATCAAATTATTTTGTTCACATATCCCGAGATGGCCATTTGCAACAACATGGATGGATCTAGAGTGTATAAATGAAATAAGTCAGCAGAGAAAGACAAATACCGTATGATTTCACTCATATGTGGAATTTAGGAAACAAAACAAAGGGAAGAAACGGGGGGGAGAGACAAATCAAGGAGCAGACTCTTTTTTATTATTTTTTTTTATTTGCCCCAGAGGTACAGGTCTGAGAATCATCAGGCTTACACCTTTCACAGCACTCACCAGAGCA
>LNAC01000046.1:1059410-1121407 GCA_002007465.1 Ailurus styani | reverse complement strand
CTCAGTTTGTTTTGTGAGATTAGGAGTCTCTTACGGTTTGTCTCCTTCCCGATCCCATCTTAAGAGGCAGCCTCTTAACCGCAGAGAATGAAATGGTGAGCGCCAGACGGGAGGCGGGCAGAGGGGCGGGGGAAACGGGATGGGGATTCAGAGCGCACTTTCCATGATGAGCGCCGAGTCAGGTATCGAGTTGTCGAGTCACTGTGTTGTCTACCCGAGACTCACACAACTCATACAATTCTAGTGTCGTGTTAACAATACTAGAAATAAGACAAAAAGCTTAATAAGAAAATATCCTGAGGTGATGTTTCCCTGTGGCAAAAGCGTTATGGAGTAGACTTACTCAAAATCATTTGGACCCCAAAACTCCTGGCCAACCGAAATTTTCCAGGGATGAGAGTGCATTGTCCATCATTACTTTCATGCTTTAAGAATTAGTTAAATTTGAATAACTTTCACATGTGAGCCTTTCGATCCTCCGGTGAAGTTTTCCATAAATGTCTTTATGTGTCAAAGAGTGAAGGAAAGGTATATAAAGTGAATATTGGCCTATCTATTTGAAACTTATTACAGCTATTATGAATTTATTCCAGTCAAAATTGCCCGTCTTTGCAAATTCAGCACATGTTGTCCTATATATTACCCAAGGGCCATTTTCTTTCCAGGGATAGCTTTAAGATGTATTTGAAATGAAACGAGGGCTGTAAACGGTCAGGTACAATATAATTCTTTTGGGTAACATTTCTTTTGAAATACCAGTGTATCATGTGATCGGGGCAATCATTTTTATAAAAGGAGATAGTTTTGTTTTATGTGTCCAATCATCGCAATGATGGCAATAGGCTCCAATAGCCTCAGAGCCCCCTTTTTTCCCAATAAAGTGAAGAAGATATATTTCTTTTCCATCATTTTGCTGAAATGCATCGTATTTGAAAATGTATGTGTGCTTGGAATTCTGGGAAACAAGAACCAGAAATCAATTTTTGTCCCCTTTTTTTAAAAAAATGCCTTTCCAAACATTTTTTGTTGTTCAAACGCAACATTTTGCCCCATCCTCGGGGAAGGGGAAAAATCAGAGATTTTCAAAGTTATCATGATTGAGGCCTAACATCCATGCACTGTACAAATCTGTGTGAGATTCAGTGGTATTGGCCATGATTTGGGTTGTTCAAATAAAGGGGCGGTGAACAGTCTCCTGCCTTTGGTGAGCATGTGTGTTCAGTGGTCGTAGCTAGAGGCCCGGGAAGGAAGGAAGCTGCTGCCTGTGGGGTCACTCCGTGTTTGGCTCTAGCTGCCGGTATCACACAGTCCCCGCAGAGTGCCGCACCGGTTCACGCTCCGCCAGCCACCTGCCTGGTTTCCATCCCTTCGCAGGCATGGGGACACTTGGACGGGATCCGTTTTCCTGGTGCAGTGTCACCCCTTCTCGTGTCTGGGCACGAGACGCTGCGGTCTGCCGTCTGGCTGTCGTGCGCAGTTCCCTCCTTGAGTCATGATGTGGAGTGACTTTTCATCAGCTTTTTTACTGATCATTCAGAAACCCTCATTGGGAAGGTATCAGTTCAGGTCTTTTGAAAATGCTTCATTCAGTTGTCTTTTCTGTGCTTTGCGAGAGGAATACGTTATGCTCTGTGGATACTGGGTTTTGGTTTTTTTCTTTGTATTTTTTTTGAGACTGTGATGTGCTGCTTTCTGTGTTATCCTCTAACTTTTCTATTGATGTCTACTGATGAGACAGGTCTTAATTTTAATGAAAACCAATTTACCATTTTTTTCTTTTATGCCTACAGATTTGTGTGTCCTACTTAAAAAATTGTTGTATACCGCAAGTTAATAAATATATTCTCCTGGTTTTTGCTATACGATGCACTATTTTCAGTTTACAGATGGTCTTTGATGTATTTCATATCAATTTATTTCATGGAAAGGTACTGATTCCCTTTTTAAAATATCGGTATCCGGTGGATCCAGAATGACTGACCTAGTTGGCAGTGCTTTCCCAGAGGGATGGACTTGGCGCCTTCTCGTGAGTAAGCTGACTGTGTGAATGGGTCATCCTACAGAGTACACTGTTATCCACACATCTTTTTGTCTACTCTTGTGCTACATCTTTTTTTTCTGGTTTTAGGTGTTTTACAAATGTGCTACTGTCTTAATTACTGTAGCTTCATTGTATGTCTTGAGATCTGGTAACACAACCCCTTGAGATATGATCTTCAGGAGAACCTTGGCTTATCTAGGCCCTCGACTTTCCATATAAATGTTAGAACTCAACGTCTCAATTGCCACAAAAAACCTGTTGAACTGTGGATCGGGATTACATTGAGACTATAAATCAGGCAGGAAAGAGTAGGTACCTCCAATCTATAAACATGATGTCTTTCTCTACTGGGGTCTTCTTCAAATTCTTTCAGCATTCTTACGTTGTTTCCTACGTAAAAGTTTTCATAGAATTAGATTTATTTATTGGTATCTGGTATCTTTGATATTGCTCTAAATTATATCTGTTTGTGTGTGTATTTGTTTCCGGACCTGTAAGTTTCAAGTTCATTGTCATCTGTATCATTTTCAGGTTCTTCTAAATCATGAAAGAACTATGTGACCTTAACCCTGGGGACTCTTCTCCTATCTCACACCAGTCCAACCGCACACCATTTTAGGAGTAGTTACTCTGAAGCACAGCTCTGATCGTAGCATTTTCTTACCAAATCTTCATAGCGTTCTAGTATTTTTGTCGCTACCCTTTTTTCTAGCTTTGTCTGTGCTGCTTCCTTGATAAGTGCTTTAGACATGAAATCAGAACATCCACCCCACCACAGCTTGGATGGGCCCTTGGTTCATGCTGATTTTGCTTACAGAATCTCTCTCCATATTTGCTTCTTTTGTATCTGTTCCTGAGGAAATGTGTAGATCACACCTTGATGCTGAGTAATGTATCTTATGAACCCTCAACCAAATATCATCAGGTGCTTCTTCGAAATCACACAATGCTGTCCCAAGTCAGGGGCGCCTGGGGGGCTCAGTCGGTGAAGCGTCTGCCTTTGGCTCAGGTCGTGATCTGAGGGTCCTGGGATTGAGCCCCGCATCGGGCTCTCTGCTCAGTAGGAGTCTCCTTCTCCCCCTCACTCTCTCTCTCTCTGTACTTCCTCAAATAAATAAATAACATCTTGTAAAAAAAAAAAAACTTTTCCAAGTCATATAGTTTACGTTTTTCACCGCATCGTGTAGATTCCTCATGGGAGGACTTATTTCGCGTCAATGTCTTCTGACATCGTGCACTCCATCCTTGTATGCCTACTAGTGTGCCCCGCAGTCTTGGGCTCATGGCTGATGCTTAATAAATATGTGTTGACTTACATTTAAATTTAATACATGCGAATAGGAAAGCATAACGTGCTGTGCTATCTTTTTTGTTTGAGTGTTGTCAGCCGTGGAATCCTAAACACAAACTCTTTTGAAGTGCTAAGACGAAAAATAGGCAAAACTCCACTCTGTGCTGCTGGAGTATCATTAAAGAATTCCGGACCTTCCGTTTTTTAAAAGCATATAATTTATGTGCATTATAAACCCACCCTTTGTTTTCACAAGTCCACATTGTTAGAGCAGTCTGTCAAAGTGCATTCGCCCTCAATTGCTGGGATGAACATGCCAGCCCCGTCACGTTCTTCTAAGGGGAAGAGAAGAAAGCAAGAAACGAAAAAAAAGAAAAAAGAAAGAAAAACTTCTGAGCAGCAAAAAAGAAAGTAAACAGAACAGGTCTAGACTTTGCTGCATATTTTTACATCCCAGGTTGCAAATAATTTGGCCGAATATTCTCCTGAGCCCAGATTCTACCTCAAAATTTGCAGTTCAAAAGCTCTTTGTCTTGTAAGGGGGACGTAGTGCCGGTTTCGGCTTCGGCCCCTGTGTACTCGCTCATTAACAGGTCTGGAGCCTGCACAGACTTGAAGGAAGTGTACACGTAGGGCTAGGAGGGCCGTCCTCAGCCTGCCCCGCCGGGGCCCCGCACTGGGAGGTGGTGTGCAGACCCCTCTCCCCGGCGCACGTGCGCCCCGAGAGCTCACCAAGAGCTCACCCGTTCAGGCCTCAAGCACCGCGGCTCCGTGACTCTTGAAATGACTCTTCCGTATGCACGAGTTGGAATGACTGATAGAACCTAGTAAAATTTTCTGCATATATTTTTCTGGACTATCAAAACCAGAATTCCTAGTTTCCCTCCCCTACTGGAAGTGGAGGTGGCGCTTTCTGTAAAAATGTAGGGAAAATGAGTAGCAGAGATAGGCATTTGCCTTAACTGTGTCTTAACTGCAGCTCTTGGTGAATTGAGCCTGACCCCACAAACAGGACACATTGTCTCATTGTGTATCTTTATAGGTGTGTCTCTGGGTGGGCGGATGGAAACATTCACTCTTACACACACACACACACACGCGTGCGCGCGCACGTGCGTGAACACACTTGGAGAAAATTACTCATACCTGACCTTGGTACTCAGCAACTAGAATGCCCTTCACTTCCTTCACTTCAGTCCAATCTCGCCACAAAGCACGGCCAGGGGTGGAGGGAGATTCTCTCTGGAATTTCCATATTTCACCTGATTCCTACCTGGTGTCTCCTTGGGCAGAAAGATGTAAAAAAGATTTATGAAAGAGAGCTACCAGTCTTACATAACACAGTGTCAAATAAAGAAAAATCATCAGTAAATATTTTATTGTGTGGACACATAGAGTCACCACGCTTTTGTTCTACTTCATGCCTGGTTATCCATGTCTACCTGACATGTTTTGTGTACCGCATTTCACCAGGGTACAAAACTGCCCTTCTAGGAAAGCTCCCGTCAGAATGTCCTTGCTCTCGGTCTGAAAGACACTGCTCAGGATTTCTTCCAAAAGCTTAGGAGGTTGCAGCAGACCTGTGACCTTAATTTGCTACGCGTCAAAAAGAAACAGGGTGCGGAAAGGCTAATAACCTGAGACACGGGCTGGTGGACGGACCACGAGGCCACGGCCGTTCAGGGTTGTTCTGGAAACCCCACAGGTGACAGCACACAGACACATCCCTCCCGTGGTGATGCTCGGATGGCTTCTGAATGGTCTTTCATGCCTCCTCAGCATCTCCGGAAGAAATCCACACCCTCGCATTTGAGGTTCAAACCTTTGCTGAGTGCTGGGGGAGACGTGAAAAGTAGACCAAGATGATGTGACTTAGGTAGTGTGGTCAAGACTCGGTGTGTTCCCTCACCTCCGAGCGCTTCTGCCTGTGAAGGGCTGTTCTGTGAGCTCCGTCCAGTCTCTGCAGCACACCCTCTCCTTCCCCGTGGTCCACGTGGCCAGCCCCCCTCCGACAGCACCCCCACAGCCGTGCATTCCTTCCCACGCTGAACAGCAGCCTCCTCTTTGAATCCCAGGTCACCCCCTTCCCACGGTGGTGCCTGGCTCATCTGAGGGCAGAAGATCGCTTCCCAGCTATGCCCCCATTGCACCATCTCGCCCTTTCTCGAAAGCAGCTCTGCAAATATTTCCTAGGAACCCCTTCCCTGGAGGTGGAGAGACCCAGAAGATAAGATTCATTGGGACACAGTCCATTGTTGAGTCAAAGCGATAGAATGTGCAATTTTTTTTTCAGAAGGATGATGGTTTTTCTCACTATGATCATAAAATACATGATGATTAAAGATGTTCAGTTGCCAGGGTTTCAAGGTCTTAGTCCAGCTGTGTGTGTCCCAGTGTAAACAGTTACTTCCATACACAAAGACTTGAGAAAGGTGTGCAAGAGTGTGAAGGTCTGGGCTGTGCCACATGCAATGGTTTAAGGCTGCAGGACCCACACCTTTGCCCTTTGGGAAGCCGACAGAGGCCACGCCAAAATCTCCGAGGGCAGGAGCCCCGCCCGTGTTGTTCAGCTTTGTATTTATAGAATCCTGTGGAGGAAATGAGCTTTTCTCTTAAATATCTGGTACACACTCAAGGAGCAAATGAGTCAGCGTGAACAGAGAGAGAGCCAGTTCTGGTGTTGGGAGGAAATCAATCTGTTGGGACCAGAAGCAAAGGCTCCCCACTGCAGGGTGTCGGGGGAGGCACCCCTTCTAGGGAGGGAGCGGCTGCCTGTTCCCAGTGGACCTTGAGAAATGCAGATCGGAAGGCAGGCATGAGAATGAAGAGAAAAAACGTTTGACTCAGTGGAGCAGGGGATTCCTTCTGTCTTTGGGGTTTATGTAAATTCAGTTCTGGGGACAGAGGTGTATTCCATGGGTGTTCTTGGAGGTGACATTAGCTCTTCTTGACACTCAACTGGCTTCCCCTTACTAAAGAGGAGGGGCAGAGAGAGAGGGAGAAGCAGACTCGCCATTGAGCCGGAAGCCCAATGCAGGACTCGATCCCAGGAACCTGAGATCATGACCTGAGCTGAAGGCAACACTTAACCAGCTGAGCCCCTCAGGACCTCCATGGTTTATTCTTTATGGTTGACAATGCCTAGCACAGAGAGACCTTGTCCTAATATATATTCATACACATTTATTTTGTTTTCCTTATTTAGGTTTTGTAGTTTGCTTGCGTGGGGCCCTTACTCAAGGAAATGAAGCAAACGTGGGACTTTCTGCCTCTGTTCATGTCTCAACCAGCACGTCAGCCCATGGGCAGGTAGGTCCCCGTTCCTCATTTGTGAACAACTGTATACCTTACTTGGCCACAGCATGACGTCGACTCGACCTGTCATCTGAATGGTGCTTGGACCTCTCAGTTCTCAGGAGTGTTTTATGGTCATGCTAGGTGTCTGGGTACGGTACACACCTGCAGCGCTTTGCCGTAGCTCTCCAACAGGGTCATGAGGGAAGCCAGGGATGGTGTGGTTCTCATCGCTGAGGGAATCTGTGGGCCCCCTTCCAGTTCCGCAGGCCTGGTATGAGTCTGGGCAGCGCCTACCTTCTTTGACATCACGGTCAAGTGGAGCTAATATTTATCTTCTTCAAGTTATGCCCTTGACATGCTTCACATGCTTCCGTGGCATTAATATTTGCAACATGCTTGAAGTTCCTGGGATTCCCGTGCAAACTTCAAGTATTGCAAAGGCTCGCTGGAATAGAGTGAACTCAAGGGCTTTGCAAATGGGCAGCTTGGGAACATTTCAAAGGCATAGCTAATAATGGCACACGGCTAAGGTGATCTGGAGGGTTCTCTGAATTCCCTTTCACATCCATTTGATGGGGATTGGGTTTACATAATGAGACTCAAATTTCAGGAGGTCTCAGATCCTGTAATTAAAAGTATCGAATGAGATGATCTTTTTTTTCTTAAGATTTTATTTATTTATTTGAGAGAGAGAGCATGGGGGGGGTGCAGGGAGAGGGAGAAGCAGGCTCCCCGATTGTGTGGGGAGCCCACTGTGGCGCTCAACAGTCCCAGGACCCTGGGACCATGACCTGAGCCAAGGGTAGACCCTTAACCAGCTGAACCACCCAGGGGCCTCTGAGATTCTCTTCAGTAATGCTCCCGGTTTATAGACTCATGATTTATCTGTGCACAGTGAAAAACCCTAAACCTTATCTGCTTTGGAATATAAAGCATTCATTCTTATCTCAGAATAACAGCTCCCCTTCAAAACCCCATGATTTCAGGAAATAAGCTGAATTTTTCTCTTTTCACAGAATATTGAACAACAACATGTGACCTCAGAAAATCCAGTACAGCTAATATTTGACTGTGCTATGTCACTAAAACCTGAGGATACATTATTGCAACTATTCTGTTTAAAAATCTTATTTTTCCAGCATTTAGATGTAAGCTGTACTCTCATGCAAAGTAAATACAGGCTCACAAACATTATCTTACCTTGCATATTTTGCCACTTCATACGATGATTCATGTAAGGTTAGGTATGGGCTTGAATAAATATTCATCATAAACAATATGTTAGCTTGTAGATTTATATCAAATGCCCCACATTGTTTTAGTTACTAATAAACACTAAACACTCATGCTTTTGTGCCACGGAAACGTTTCTTTGTTAGACTCTGGCAAGTGGATTGCCAGCAAGGGTCAGAGCATTCCGAGGGACTGTGGACGGCATGATTTCATTTGATTATGGTTTTGTTTGTTACTGTAAAACCTTACCGTCAAGGGGCACCTGGCTGGCTCCTTTGGAAGAGCCGCAACTCTTGGTCTCAGGGTCGCGAGTCCGAACCCCACACTGGGTATAGACATTACTAAAAAAATGCATAAACTTAAAAAGAAATAAAGTATTACAATCAAGAGCCAAGTATACAAAAAACAAGATTTGGGCAGTAGTTGTATTCTTGTATAAGTAACATTAGACACCCAAATGTGTAAGTGGATTGTACACAAATATATACGATTTTCTTTACATTACATTATATCACATGTATATATATATATATACATTATATAGTACATAATATTACATATCCTATAATCAAGATACATATATATGTATGTATGTATGGTGATATATTATGTCATCTATTATTTTATTTCAGGGAACCAGCAAAACAGATGTAACAGAAGAGCAATGATTATCAGAAGGCAGGATGGTGACAGAAGCCAGCTCCGTGTTCGTGTCTGCCACCTTGCTGGAGAATGGGTAAGCCTGACGTTCGTTTCTGACCGACATGAGTGCATCTGCAAAGTTCCTGTTCTCTGTAAGTGGGGTTCTCTTACCGCAGGCTTAGTTCTCTGATTCTCGGCCACATCCCTCACACGAAACACGAGGAAACATTTTATAGAGTGTAGGTGAGCCCGTCACAGCCTCTCTTTGACTATGAGTTAACGAGGAATAAAAAGAAGGAAGATGAATCGAAACCAGGTTCTCATGGTTGCAAACCAGCGTTGGGACTTCATTTAAAACCCAAAGAAAGCAGCTTTCTAACAGTAATCATGAAAATTCTGACCTTTGAACAGGAATATCCAAAAAAGTAAATGCAAGTTTTGAAGGCTTGAATCAGTGCAGCCACTAGAATGGCTGAAATGGCCGTTGACCATGGAAAAGCTGGTGATTCCAGGGCTTTTAAGCACCGGGGCTAAATTACCACTCAACATTTTAAATTATTGTTCAGGACGGTAGTTGTAAAGAATTGCCCGATGATTTGTTTTTGTTCTGTTGGGGTTTTTTTTGTATAGTCATTTCGCCTTAAAATAAGAGAATGCTGTCAGCGAGGAAACCTTTCTTAGATACCATAGTTTGATGAATGACTGAGGGAGGAAGGAGTCGTCTTCTCTCTGTTTTCCTCTCCTCCCTCCGCCACACAATATGGTGTGTGTCAGGAGGTTGTTGGTGGCAGTGTGCTCTGTCTCTGCCCGGGGCCATGCTCACTGATACTAGTGTGCTACCGCCTTGGCCTGTTTGGGCACCTGCCACCGATCGCCACGGACTGGGGGGCTTCTAAACAGCAGACATGTCTTTTCCCCAGGGCTGGAGGCCGGACATCCCAGCTCACGGCACTGACCTATTCGCTCTCTGGTGAAGGCCAGCTCCCAGGGTCAAGGACAGCTGTCTTCTCGCGCTGAACTCACAAGGACGAAGGTAGGAGGGAGCTGTCTGGGGTCTCTTTGCGAAGGGTGCTAATCGCATTGACGAGAGTGCGACCCCCTGATGTAGTCACCTCTCAGAGGACCTCGTCTCTAACACCAGGGCTTATAGTTTCAACACATGAATGGGAACGGGGCCGGTGGCAATACAGTCATAGATGGGTTTTGAAAAACCGATCCTATGTGCCACCCTGTTACTGTTCTGACAGGCATAGACACACTGTGAGACAGACAGCATGGAGAGCCCATAGTCACGCGACTGGGGGGGAGTGAGCCTCGGTGTGTGTTACATGAATCACCCCCCCGGGGGGGTGCAGACCAGGAGAGTTTCCAGTCCAGGATAAAATCGGTGATCTGACACAAAAGAGATTTGCTCCATCCCTTTTGGTGTTTCAGATGATACGGAACACGGGAAGGCATTCATCAAAAAAAAGTGTTATGAAAACCCATTCGTGAGGAGCAAACTGTTGAGGATTTCTGGCTCCTTAAAATAACAGATACAAAGATAGCCATAGAGAAAGGGATTTAAAAACTGTGTGCGGTTGTTTGCCTGGGAAAAGGTCACTTAACGTTTTTTCCTCAGCATGAAAATAGAACAGCTGTTTTAAACCGTGAGTATTCATTAATTCACTATTCACTTAGCCACTTTACCAGGAGTATTTGTTAAGCAGTTACTGCGTACCAAGGTTTCAGCATTGGGGAGAAGCAAGTGAGCAAAACCAAAAATCCAAACAAACATCCTATTTTCTGCATCATGGAATGTGTAGCCTCTTAGTAAATCAAAGGTTAAACTAATGATTTTTAAAATGTGAATTATGTATCCATTACCTGACTATATGGAGTGATTTGTAGGGCATTCTTTTGGGAATCAGTGAATCATGTTCTATGGGAGTAACGTTGAACAGAGATCGGATGGAGTCAAGTGAAGATTTCTATGTCAAGATGAAGTCATGCCTCAGATACTCTTGAAGGAAACGTAGCTCTGTGGTGCTGTGCTTAGTCACCCTGGGGACTAAGTTCTCAGTACCCATCACATCGCATTTTCTCTGCTGATTGACGTAAGAAAAACTTTAAGGTGGTCTATTAAATTGCAGCATCTCTGACTTACATTTGGGGGATTTTCATTCAGCTTTCTTCTGTATGAATGTCCTTTATATACATGCGTTTCTCATTTGACTGAAGTGACTTACTATTGAACCAAAGTCAATTAACCAAAAAATAGCTCTCACTTTATGTTATTTAAATCTATCCTGGTGAAATAGCACCGGAAAACATGTGTGATGCGAGAACGTCACAATTCCGTATGACTCTGACCTCTCGGACCACATTTTACAAAAAATGCTGAAAAATGTGTCATATCTGTTTTTCCCCCCCCGACAAGAACAAAGACAGATATGCCTAGAGATTTATTAGCACAACATGCTTTTGTGGCAAAATTAGCAGGAGTCTAACTCTTGAGATTTACAGAAAGCAAAACAAAACAGGCAAAAAATTTTGTCGGATAACCCTGTCATTCACGAGGTAGAGCGTTCGGAAACCAAAGTGCAGCACTAGACATTTTGGCACTAGTTCCCACTTCAGATGGCCAGGGTACTTTAGGGAACAGAGTTTCAGGTCTACTGCAGAAATAAAAATGAATTTGAATGATAAAACCCCAAATTCCTAAACACAAAATTTTAAATCCTGTGTTTGATCCATATAACCATATAAATGGTAAACTTAGTAGAATTTGAAAAGTAAAAAACAAAGAACTGATAAGTTAATCTCCTACATGCTTTTCAGCCACAGGATCTGTTTAAGACTAGAGAATGAAGAGTCAGCAAAGTCCTAATTTTCTTGGTTCTGGACTGACATTTTCGGTGTAGGTAATTGTTTTTCGCTCCACTGGAGGTTTTCTCGCTGATGTGATCGTGCATACGGAGTGGACAAGACCAGGAAGGCAGGCATCTCCCTGGTATTTCTCCAGAGCAGCATTGTATCTTTGTCCAAATGCACTGTAATAATGTCAAAAACACAGCAGCCTTAGGTGACTATGTGAGTGCCAGAATTGTCCTAGTTCAGACACCATTTATTTTGAGTCCTAGGGCAACTGTGTGTGTAGAGTACGTTTGCAGGAAGCCAGCAGATTTCCCCTGAAACAGAAGTAAAGGCAAGTCCCGTGAGGGACCAGAGCACAGGCACAGTTGACTTCTGTGTCGTCTGTCCTGAGCAGCTCCCCATCCCGTCCAGCTCCGGCCCAGGGGGGGAATTCAGCCCCGCCCGAGGCCGGAGCCAGTCCTGGTTATGGCTCCGGGCGTCGTGGAAGCCCACCGCTGCCCACACTTGGCATGTGGACTGGGTCTTGCTGCAGGGGCCCTAAGGGTCTGCAGTAATCCATCCAGTGCGCTCCTGTCCCAGGACGCAGATACCCACCAGCCTCCCTGCTCTGAACGGGCCTTCTGCTCCGAACCCGTCAGTAATGGGATGGAGCACAACCCTGCCTCTTTGCAGTCACTGGACCATCCAGCTCTCCTGCCTTCCCCCAGTCGCTTCCTTCGTTGTGAACAGTTCCCTTGGGAACACTTGGTTAACACCCAGTGAGCCCTCGAGTGTCCAGGGCAGGAAGCCCCAGATGCCTCCTCCCGTGGGCTTGGAGGGGATGCGAGAATGAGCACATTCGGCTCTCTTGGAGTCACGTTGTGTCTGTCGGCACATCTTCCAGAACCGTGGCCCTGGAAAGGGCCGTGTGGCCACAGTCCGTTTCTGGAGCCCCGGGCCGTCTGGGAACAGTTTCGAGCGCCGCCCTCCTAGGCAGGGAGAAGCAGAGCTGGCGGACCCGTGTACACCACCGGTGGCATCGCCCTGATTCTCTGCCAGACGCACGGATGGCGTATGTTGGAAACTTCCTTGACTCGGTGTTGACACAGATTAAGGTCTAATTTTGCTTCATTTTATGGTATCAGACCTCAAGTTGTGTAAGCACAGTCCTTCTGTAACTTCACACGGGGTGAGTCATAACACAAAAACGTGTTGAAAATGCTCCAGAGGACCTCTGACGTAGATGGTTCTGTTCGGGGCAGATTTCCCTGCAGCTCCCTTTAAATCACGTGTCTTCACTGATCTTGGGGGCTCGCGGCTCCCTAACAGGCTCCACTTCAAGCAGAGATGAATTACTTCCGGGAGGCCATTCCACCCAGTGATTCTTCACGGGAAAAGGAGCATTTGAAATACCGACTGTACAATTTACAGTTGGTGGGGAAATACTCATTGTGGTACCAGCGGTTGTATATGAGAGATTTTCACACTACCGACAGCTCCCGAATGGCACGTCGCTGGGAACTGTATGTGGTGTTTTATCACTCATTTCCTAGGAGAGGAAATATCATTGTCTTTGACTACAAGAGCACCTGGGAAGTGAGTCAGCCTCGGGTAAGGAAGAACGCACCGACCCAAGAGTCTGCTCTGAAAAGCATGATTTCTAGAGCGTTGGTGCTTGCTGGGACAGTCGTGTCTCGTGCAATTCATGGAACCCTCCCAAAGGGCAAGGAGAAGGACAGAAATCGAGCAGAGAAAACCCACTTTTATCACTTTTGTCTAGTCAGGTTTCAGTGTTTGAAAGGAAGAACTCTGTAATTTACGCATGTCTGGAAACAGGTTAGTCTGTGGATGAGCCGGGGTAAGGCACGAGGGTGTTTTCACTGGAACAAGGAAGGACGGGTGTTGACTGCACCCTGGCCTCAGAAAGCTCACAGGGTGCTGCAGCAGGTCCACACGGTGTGTCCTCACTGTTGCCGAGTCCGTGTGGGCACGTCTGCTTACTCGCTAGCGTCTCTTGGTAACCCCCAAACCAGTCCCTGCTCTGCTCTTGGGGTCATCTACGGACACGGCGCGCCGTAAACACGTCTCATCGATAGACACCCACGTTCCCAGCTGAGTTTGAACCGGTCTGTGCTTTGCCTCCCTCTTTCAACTCTTGTACTGTAAACGGGTGTCCTTTGTGTGGTGTGATGTTCTCGGGTTTGTGTTTTTGGTTGGGGACTGCAGAGCTTACGGAGACCCGTGAGCCCCATGCTGACGTGCTGCCCGGTGTTCCTGAGCATGGGCCGGCCATCGTGGGCCTTCAGGGGAGAACAGGGGTGAGATCCGTTTCGTTCAGGCGTGAGTCGTGCGGTGCTGATGGATGTGCATTCAGTGTGCATAATGCAGCAGTAGACATTCAATAAGGAATCTGGTGTTTTTTTTAACTGTTTTGTTTCTCTTTTTTCCCTTTTTTCTTTTTTTAAGTAATCTCTAGACCCAACTTGGGGTTCAAACTCATGATCCTGAGATCAAGAGCCACAGGCTCTACCTACTCAGCCAGCCAGGCGCCCCTCAATAAGGAATCTTTAAGCAGAAAGACACATAAAACAAGGTTATGTATTGATCAGTTGATGACTGTGACCGGAGGCTTGCAGGCACCCTGCTCTGCATTTGCCTTGGGAGCAATGGCTCAGGATTTGCAAATTCAGTGTGCTTGGTGATTTATAGAACACCAGTGCCACAGATAATAAGACCTGACTGTGTGTGTGTGTGTGTGCGTGTAAGGGTATATGTCTATGTGCATTCATGTATTCATGTGTGTGTGTTCATGTATGGTGTTATACTACGGGAAGTATGCATAGATATCATGGGAACACACGAAATAGCCACACCTGGGAGAGGGAGGGCATGGTCAGGCCCCTGCATAACTCTCCATCACATACAGACCGAGCAGTGGAAGGATGGTCTGCTTTCTCCGGGGGGCGTGGCCTGCCTGTGGTTTGCACGTCTGCCTGCTGAGAGGGGACACGGACAGTAACCCCTGTCTACTTACTTCAGGTCCGCCGAAGCTAAACCATAGAAAGGAGATTGGAAATACTCTCTTGAATACTTTGATGCCCAAGATTTCACACAAACATAGCCTTCTTTTGGAGGAAGGGCTTAAAATTCCCTCCTTTAGAAGTATTTGAAGGGCCAAATCTGACCCCCCCAAAAGTTTGTATTAATTTTATCTCTTTAACCATAATGGAAGGAGCAAACCAAAATATCACCTCATAGAAATATGTTCCCTTCTTCCAGTGTCCCCGTCATATCATAAATTATCTGACCAACAGCCAGAATGATCTTTTTAAAATAGGAGTCAGGAGGAGGCAGGGATGACTAGGCAGACCAAAGCGCACCATTTGGGTGGGGAAATGACTCTGGGTGATACTAGAATGATGAGTACACACCATTATACATTCATTTAAACCCACAGAAACAGCGACACTAAGAACAGTCATGCAGACTACAGACTCTGGGTGGTTATGATGTATCAGTGCCTGTTTGTCAGTTGTAACAAGTGTCCCGCTCTGGTGGGGACGTGGACAGTGGAGAATGGGGAATCTCTTAACCTGCCTCCCTCAATTTTTCTGTGAACCTAAAAGCGCTCTAAAAAAATACTCTATCAAACCTATGTGCATATATATGCATATATGTAGTTATGAATATATATTTAATAAGTGTATAATTCAATATATGTGTGTGCGCACACACACACACACACACACACACACACACATATATATATATATATATATATATATATATATATATATATATATATATACTTGTGTGTGTGTGCATGTGTGTATATTTCTATTTAGTCAAGCCTCTCCCTTCCTTATCAGGCTTCCGTTATCCTTAAAGGAAAGTCTTGAGTCCTCAGTGTCATCTGGTCAACAGCTAATCAGAACTCATCTTTACAACTATTCTCTGTCAGCAGAGGCATAGACAGGTTTTTGACATCTGACACTTAAAGGACCATTTGTAATAAGAATGAAAAATAACGAAATCTGAATTTAGGTGTGATGTTTTAGAAGAAGGCTTGCAAAGATTCATTAGTTTGATAGTCAATCCAGCACTGGCCATTAAGCCACCACCAAACTCATGCTCCTCTTACTCATGGAAGAGGCCAAACCCATTTGCAACTCAGAGTGCTTACGCTAGCACAAATGAGGATCCTCTCATCATGCATTCACTGAAATCATCAGCTCCTCAGAGAGATGGGGCCTTAGGTACCACGTCCGCAGTAGTCACACACCACCGCACTCCCAAGTTAATATGGGTGCCACTGTATTACTTTGTGTGGTCATTGCACACTCTGGAATTACATTACGTTATACTGCATGTATCTGTATGGAGCAGACAGTCAAATATAGGTTAAATGAATGCAGGCATGAGTGTACACTTTTTATAAAAAGCATATCGTGACAGTTTTCCGTTCCAGAAATCTGAGAATCCATCCACGTTAACATTAGTAAACATGATGACATTGGTCATAATGACAAAGTCAAAATCAAAGTAATAAGATTCTTTTGCTGCTGCACAGAAATAGACATCTGAAAAAAAATTATCAACAGAATTCCTTAGTTAAGTCAGAAGAGCTCACTACTTTCTTAATCTGAGAGATGGCATGGGGCAAATTACACCCTCATGCTAGACAGTGAGACAATGGTAATCTTTCTAAGCGTGATGGAAATAAAGAGAAGTATTGTGTTATCACCAAAATGTTTACACAATCCCCTGAAAGGGCGCTAATAACTAAAAAACTTTTCAAAGAGTTTGACAAGGAATTAGGGAGAAAAAAACCCTCAAGAATTCACTTATGGAAAGATAATTATATGAAAACATTTCTATCCCCAAATGACACTTAAAAAATACCATGTATGAAATATTGCAAAGTAGCAAACAAAATAATTATACTCCCAGGAGTAAACTAACCAACTGTTACGAATGAAAAACATGAAGAAAGCCATAAAGCTAAAGAAATTTGTAGTGCCTCAGAAACGAGGCATAAATTGTGACTGAGACAGCTCAGTATTATAGAAATGTGGGTTTTCCCTAAATGAATTTATAAAAATTCAAAGAACTCCAGCCAAATTTCTTTTGTTGACTTATAAAATTCATCTAGAGTGGGAGAACAGCCAGAGACACCCTGAAAGTAGAAATTATGGGACATTGAAACATACAGGACCATAAAATTGAAGCCATAATAAACATATGCTGGAATAGACATCACAGAAACAAGAGTATAGTAACACGTAAATAGGAGGAGTATCTCATAGAGCTCGCGCTCCAAATCTGTCATGAAAAGGTGGATTATTCTCATGAAAATTGGTTTCCTATCTCACTCCACACAACAAAGCAAATTAAAGATAGTTTTTTTTTTTAATTACACGTGGTAACAAAACTGCAACCGTAAAAAAAAATTATGACGGACTCTTTGGTAATGTTCTGCTGAGGAAGGCATTTCTAGGCATGGCAATTAGACATGAAGTGTGAAGGAAAACCTGGAAATTTTGTTTATTCTGTGTGCAAAATAAATGATGTAAAATCAAATTAGACAGTTATCTGGAAACAAATGGTCCTATGTCAAAAGGCAAAAAGTTGATATCTGTTACTGACCCCTTAAATACCCTTCACAGTCAGCAAAACAAAAATGAGCAAATCTGTGAACAGGCAATTTCCAGGAAGAGAGAAGGAAATTAACTAATAAACATTTTTAAAAACCAAACTCACTACTATCCCTCCCGCCAGAAAATAATTTTGCAAGATTTTACTTTTCTCCTATTATTTTGGCAAAAAATTAACAAAGTAGTAGTAACCTGATTTTTCTTAAAAAAAAAAAGGACTGGAGAATGGAAACCTTTATACAATCTTCGTGGGTTAAATTTATGAATATACTCAAATCTCTATTATATATATACATATATACACAGACACATAGTGTACATATGTAAAGTGTATATAGTTATTGATAGTGTGATTTGTTTCAGATGACCTAGTTACAAAAATATTTGCCAAAATACCCAAAGATACAGCTGTCTAGAAGGTAAGAATAGATAAAATATGTGAGACACACAAATCCAGGTGTTTATTTTTATACAACAAAAAAAGTGAAGCCATAATTGTTCACAATAGAGTATTATTCAATAACTTATTATATATTCATCCAATAGAATAGTGCCCCAAATTTTGAGGTGACGCTGTGGAAATGAAAGATGCTATGGAAAGAAATGAATACTGTATCGTTAGGAGAACGTATAATGAGATTCAGTGTTGGAGATATATATTGACAACATATTCTGTGTCTATCTCTGGTAAGAAGAATTATGGGGGAGTACGAGTGGGTATTTAGAATTTTTAAAACTTGTCTTTACATATGTATCTTTTACTTCAAGAACAAGAAAAAAGTAATCATATGCATAGTTCAAGTGAAAGTATCTGAATAAGAAAATAATCTATTCTACAATCATTGGGGAGGCAAGGTTTGTGTAAGCTAAATAAGCAACTAATCCTTAGAAAAGAATTTTTAGGTTGAATCCAGAAGAGTAAAAAACACCTGCTCTTTAGTTGAAATACGTTGAGATCACCGTGCTCAGGTGCCTGGAGAATAAAACAGTATCCCTGAAAACCAGTCCTTTTTCCCTTTCTAGTCCAGAAGAGGAATGATGTATAGCCTCTGCCTTCATGAATTGTCTTATGGGATAAGGAGATTGACATCTGTTTTCCCAAAATAAATGCCGTTTTTTATTACATTCTTGCCATGAAACCATGACAGCAGAAGGATGCCTGGCTGGCTCTGTGCATGGAGCATGCGATTCTTGAAGTTGGGTTTGTGAGTTCACGCCCCATGTTGGATGTGTTTGTGTGTGTGTGTAAAACAACGTGGTCTGGGGGAAGTCTTTAAGAATTGTCATAGTCTTTTTATCATGTTGAAAAACATATCTCAGCAATTTGGCTTCTGACTTGAAGGTTGGACTGTGGTGAGACTGAGTAGGTCTTCCTGGGACCAGGAGCAGGTCGACTTTGAGAATGGTCCCAATCTGGAAAAAAATACAGCAGGTCTTTCCAAGAGCTGAGGTGTGGATGGTGAGGACAGATGAGTGAGTACACGTTTCGTTCGGTACCTAAGTTTTCGGAGCACGGACTGTTGAGTTTTTTCTGGATTCCCATGGAATTTCTTAATACCACCTTCCCCTTTTTGTGAGCTAGACTGATGGAGTGTCTGTTCCTCTCAATCAAGAATTCTCACACGTTTGCAGCAAAGCAGAAATAGCTCCTTTCTAGGTCAGATGGAAAAGGACATCACATCAGTAAATGAAATGACGTGGGTAACAAAAATTAAATGATTCACTTAACCGTGGTCATTTCTATCACAGCAAGTGTTCTAGGTACCCTGAGAAGGAGCAAATCCTTACACACAAGTTATAATGCTTGTGACACATAGTAGCACAAGGATGTAGGTTTTGTGATTTGTAGTGGTTGAGACTATGTTTCAAGGAATAACTGATTCCACGCAAATGTGTTTATTCAGGGAAATTCTGTAGTATGTTGAGAACAAGCCAGATAATTCAAAGTTGATGCCCATAACTCCAGGCTGACTTGTTTCCATATTTTCCTGCATGCTGGTAGCTTAGCAAAAGATGGAGCTAATATGGTGGATTAAATCACAGCTCTGAACTTGTTCGCTTGGAGTTTTCTGTTCGGTTAAAATAAATTGGAAAAATGGAAAGGCTTTCAGATTTTTTTCCCATTTTACTCAGTCCAATTTGGATCAATCAGACCAGACCCTGAAACTATGTTGGATGCCCTCATAAATCTCAAACCTTTCTGGGTGGTCCCATGCTTCTGTACTGTGCTCAGATAGATCTCTGGAATATGAACCAAATACTATGCAGGGAAAATAACGGACAGAGTTATAAGCAGTGGCTTTTGTAATCACAGCAAAAATATATTTTCCTTTTTTCCATGAAAAATATATTGCAAGTTGCTCCCGTAAAGCAGATAAAACTGAGGGACCCCAATTTCTGATGACATTAAACAAATGGCTTGACAAAGAGACTCTTTCTGGTTGGTTAATGTGAGAGACTGGCGGCCACTTGTTTCAGGTGTCATGCAGGCCGAGAGAGGGTTGCAGCGTTTGGCAAACTGCGTCACACCCAGGTTAGGTGTTACCAATGAAAGCTTGCATTTGAGACTCAGGTATTAATTCCAGTGCTACATATCTTTTGGTCAGATTTATTTTTTTTAAGATGTATTTATTTTAGAGAAAGAGAGCATGTGCGTGCGCACACGTTGGGGGCGGGGCAGAGGAAGAGGGAAAGGGAGAGAATCTCAAGCAGACGCTGAGCGCGGAGCCTGTCGGGGGCTCGGTCTCACATCCCGTGAGATCACGATCCGGCCAAAGTCAAGAGTCGGACGCCCCCCCGACTGAGCCGCCCAGGCGCCCCAAGCTCAGGTTTATTTTAAAAGATTTATCCTTAACTCTACCTATTTTTCTTCAATACCAGCGATACTGGTTTAGAAAGTGGGGAAAGGTGACTAACTAGTAGTTTTGTCTTTCTAGAAATAGTTGGGCTACTTCTTTTTCATTAGTTAAGAAATTGGTGTTACTGAATTGTTGAGCATTATGAATTGATGATGTGTTGGCTAGACAAGACAGTAGGTCAGGCTAACTTATCACTAAAACTGTATGTCTCTGAGACTTTGCGAACCATATTTTGGTAAGAGTCTTTGGAATTTTCTCTGATCGTTCTATAAATTCAAATTACCGTACGTCACGTAGATTATAAGTATATAAAAATTCATCCTTTCCCCTTCCCTTATGATAACATGACTATAAGGGAAATGCAAAGCCGATGATAATTATCAGCATCAAATTTGCATTTTCATTCTGGCACATACCTTTATGTAGAAGATTTTACACATCTGTAGAAAAAAGGGAAACCCCCTAGAAAAGGAAACAAGGAATACAAGAGACAATTTTCAGAATTACAAATTGCATGTAGAATACTTACTGAAGGGGAACCTGGGGTCTCTTCAGTGGATGGTGTGACTCTCGATCTCGAGGTTGTGGGGATAAGCCTCACACTGCGTACAGAGAACTTAACAATAAGGTCTTTATTTTTTAAAGAATACTTATTGAAGAAATGGTAAAACAACAACAAAATGAGTAGAATTTAAAGTACATTAATATAGGGTGCCGGGGTGGTTCAGTCAGTTAAGCGTCTGCCTTTGGCTCAGGTCATGATCCCGGGGGTCCTGGGATGGAGCCCCGCATCAGGCTCCCTGCTCAGTGGGAAGTCTCCCTCTCCCTCTGCCATTCCCACTCCTCGTGAGTGCGTGTTCTCTCTCTCTCAAATGAATAAAATAGNGCGTCTGCCTTTGGCTCAGGTCATGATCCCGGGGGTCCTGGGATGGAGCCCCGCATCAGGCTCCCTGCTCAGTGGGAAGTCTCCCTCTCCCTCTGCCATTCCCACTCCTCGTGAGTGCGTGTTCTCTCTCTCTCAAATGAATAAAATAGTTTCAAAAATGCGTTAACATAGGAGACACCATATAATGTAGCCTGAAGAAAATCAGCATACAAAGGTAATGTACAATATTGGAAACGGCGGGGAAACTGGCATCTTACGCACCGTTAGTGGGAGCACAGAGTAACACGGCATTCACGGAGGGGGCGTAGGAGAATCTTCATTATAAATGTGCGTTCTGGGGATTGACCGATTCCATTGCTGTTCTTCAGAAATTTTCTCACAGTCACACAAGGTAAATCTACAGAAATTCTTTTAACACTGTTTTGTAAAAGTATAATAATAAACTCCCTACGACAGCGACATGGCAGCTCCGGTTAAAGAAATCTGTGCACGCGTGAAGACACACTGAGAATGGGCAACACGGTGATATGGAGTCAGTGCTCCTAGAAAGAGGTTTAAAAGCAAGTGGCAGAGAAAATACGTCCATCTGATGCAATCACGGATCTCAGTCTGTGTTTATAAACAGGCCCAGATTAGGCGCACCAGGCTCTGCACAGTTTATCGTCGGGCACACGGATGAGTGGGGGAGACAGAGGTACAAAGGCCAATTTTTCTCTGCTCTCTGTCGTTCTGAGTGATTGAACTTAGGAATTCATAAGAACATAAAAGCCACACGGGGTCTTCAGCGTCTCTGTGAAGAACACGAAATTGCACAAACCTTGTACGTAACTCTCCAGCGTGCCCCCTGTGACCTGTGAAACGATGGAAAAGAGAGACCAGTGTCACTGTGTCCCAGGGGAAACCAAGCAACGTGATGTGGCAGTAACTTTTCCGTTTTTAAGCTATAACACAAATGTCACGCTATACGATTTTAAATCTTAGACTTCATTAGTATTCACTCACGATAACTCAGCAAACTTCCAAACTGCATAAAACTTGAGATCGTTGCCCCTCAAAATATCTTGAAGAAACGCGATTTTGAAAACTAGAACCAAAGTACTCGCAGACGTGTCCTAACACAGATTGAGCCTGGGCAGCTGCCGGTCCTCAGGGACACGGAGCTTCCCTGTTTCTCCTCCCCGTCCTTGGCGGCCGTCAACGGGAGACCGCCCCGCTTCCCCGTCTCGTGTCCGGGCGTGCGGGCTGTCAGCAGTCCTCGTCCGACACTGGCCGTGTGGACGGATTACAGTTGGAGAGTCTGTCCTCCTGGGCTAGCAACAGGCTCACCAACACGGCTCCATGACCGACACCAAAGGGAGGTATTTGCAAGCGTTGCCTGACTTCGCCACATTGCACAACCGCACCCTTCATGAGTTCCAGGATTGATCAGCCCACTGGGTAAAAGGAATTTAGTCCATCTGGCTTATGGTTGGTTTTCAAGCAACTGGAGGAAAACTTGTTAGATGATTTCTAACTTCGTCTTCTGGGTGGCTTTTGGGTTGTCACGTTGGCCTGTGGAGCAGGATTCATGGATCTCCTTTAAAAAGTAAGTGATAGATAGGGCACCTGGGTGGCTCAGTTGGTTAAAAAGTAAGTGATAGAAATAAACTGAGTAGAAAGCTAGGGGTCGGCCTGGACACCAGTGTCTGTTACTAATGAGTGTGGAGGGCAGACTTCAGAACAAACTTCTGGCCACACAAAAAAATCTAAAGGAATGTTGGAAAGACAGACATGGTTTGCTATAGGACCTGTTTTTACATGAAATGAATTTAATGTTGCTATGGGATAAAAATAATACTTATAATGACTTATAAGCAATTTTGAAAAACTAGTCAGCTAGCTGTTGACGGTTATTGTAAACGGCCTTCCGTATTTATTAATTTCATTGCTGTGTACTTGTTCCATGCTGATCAAAATCTTCTATTCTGTTTTTCAGTTTATGTTATCATATCCCAGCCAAACATTTTAATAATTGCCTAGTAGACTGTCTTATAATTTTACTTACACATTTTTCTGCTGCTAGATATTTTTCTATTTTGGCTAATATTTACTATTACCAACACTTTCACAGCTTTTTTGGAGGTTTGTTGATATGGATTAATTTTGACATTCTGATAGCTTTTTTTGTTTCATAGCCTTAGAATAAATTTCCAAATGTGAAATTGCCATATAAAGAATATTCCCATACGTCAAGTACTTGACACGTATCGCTGAAAGCTTACCAACTTACAGTTAGTATCCACTGGACACACTCAAACGACACACAGTTTCTCAAAACTTTTGCCAGTTGAACAAATTGAAAGCCTTGTGTTCATCTTCCTTCCTCCCTCCCTCCCTGCGTCTCCATCCCTCTTCCTCTCTTTCTTCCTTCCTTTCCTACTTATTTCAGTAGTGAGATTGACTGTTTCCCCATAATTTTAAAATCCACTTTCATGAGATGTGATTGATCTGTAAAAAGTGGTACATGTTTAATGTGTGCGTGCCAGTGAGTTTGGGATTAAGTGTACATCTGTGAAAACATCACCACTCTCAAGGACATGAGTCCTATCCGTCACCTCCCAAAGTCTCCTCCCACATTCTTTACCATCATCCTCATCATTACGTCACTTCGGTATCATAAAAATACTTCACATAAGACCTACCCTTGGAGCAGATTTTGAATATAAGTACAGCATTGTTAACTGTAGAGTCTGTGTTATAGAGTGGATCTTCAGGACTGACTCACGTGATGTAACATTTATACTCACTGAACCACAGCTCCCCATCACCCCCTCCGTGCAGACCCTGGCAACCATTGCATTCTCTGCTTTTATGAATTCAACTCTTTTAGGTTCCACATATAAGTGAAATCATCCAACACTTTTTTTAGCTATATCTAATTCTCAGTTTGTGTGACGGGTTTAAACAAATAGAACCCACTGTCTTCTTTTTAGTTGTCTCTTTGAAGATAAAATTAAGTTATTTGCTGCTCTATGTTAGACGTTTTGTAAAACACTGTCACTTAAGGATATGAAAATTGAGCACAATCAGAGATGACTATTATTTTCCTCTGATGTAATACATGAAAAGCTCATAAAATATGAAACAGATACAGTGTACATACAAGAAACTAACAATTAGTTGGACTTGGGCAGTGGAGAGCAGGATGTTTAGTTTACACTGCATAATTATTACAGTGTGGCTGAGGTGACCCAAAATGTCTTGAGAATCTTGTCTTAGAATTTTTTTCAAAAATTAAAACATATTCCTTTAAATAAACATTTTAAAAACAAATCCTATTAAGTGGGTTTGGAATTCTGAAAAAACAAATGTTGTAAGTTATCTGGGGACTGTTCCATTAGGGGAAAAGAGTGGGAAACAGTATCCATCAAAAATGAGTTTTTAATATCAAGAGACAGAGCTATTTTTACATGTTATCATGAGTCATTATAATAGTAAAATCTTGGGTGTACATTAACCATACTATCCCTAGTCAACAAAGCAGAACTACAGGGATAATAATGCCTGAGTGTTCGGAGCCCACCTAGAATCACACAATGGTAGAACTGGAAAGAACCCGAGAGATTCTATTGCTCGAGCCCCTTCTTTTATTTTTACTTTTTAAACTTAAGTTTGATTAGTCAACATAGAGTACCATTAGCTTCAGATGTATTGTTCCATAATTTATCAGTTGCATATAATGCCCAATGCTCATAACATCACATGCCCTCCTTAGTGCCTGTCACCCAATTACCCCATCCTCCCCCTGACCTCCCCCCCAGCAGTCCTCACTTTTTTTCCTAGAGTTAAGACTCTTTCATGGTTTTTCTCCCTCTCCGATGACTTCTCATTCAGTTTTCCCTCCCTTCCCCTATGGTCCTCTCCCCTCTTTCTTATATTCTACATATGAGTGAAACCATGTGATAGTTCGTGTTTCTCTGATGGACTTATTTGGCTCACCATAATGTCCTCTAGTTACATTCACGTTGATGTTAAATGGCAAGTATTCATCCTTTTTGATGGTTGAGTAATATTCCAGTGTGTGTGTGTGTGTGTGTGTGTGTGTGTGTGTACACATCTTTATCCATTCATCTGTTGATGGATGTCTCGGCTTTTTCCACAGTTTGGCGATTGCAGCCATTGCTGCTATGAACATTGGGGTGCATGTGCCCCTTCTTTTCACTCCATCTTTATCTTTGGGGTAAATGCCTAGTAGTGCAATTGCTGGGTCATAGGGTAGCTCTCTTTTTAATGTCTTGAGGAACCTCCGTACTGTTTTCCAGAGTGGCTGCACCAGCTTGCATTCCCACCAACAGTGTAAGAGGGCTCCCCTTTCTCCGCATCCTTGCCAACATCTGTTGTTTCCTGTCTTGTTCATTTTAGCCATTCTGACTCGTGTGAGGTGGTATCTCACTGTGGTTTTGATTTGTATTTCCCTGATGGTGAGTGACGTGAAGCATTTTTTCATGGGTCTATTAGCCATCTATATGTCTTCTTTGGAGAAATGTCTGTTCATGTCTTCTGCCCATTTTGTGACTGGATTATTTATTTTACTGGGTGTTGAGTTTGATAAGTTCATTATAGATCTTGGATACTAGCCCTTTATCTGGTATGTCATCTGCAATATCTTCTCTCCTTCCATAGATTGCCTTTTAGTTTTGTTGACTATTTCCTTTGCTGTGCAGAAGCTTTTTATCTTGATGAAGTCCCAGTAGTTCATTGTTGGTTTTGTTTCCCTTGCTTTTGGAGACGTGTCTATAAGAAGTTGCTATCCCACGGTCAAAGAGGTTGCTGCCTGTGGTGTCCTCTAGGATTCTGATGGATTCCTGTCTGACATTTAGGTCTTTCGTCCATTTTGAGTTTATCTTTGTGCGTAGTGTAAGAAAATGGTGCACTTTCATTTTTCTTCAGGTGGCTGTTCCATTTTCCCAGCACCATTTCCTGAAGAGACTTTGTGGAAGATTGGTGGACCATGGAGTTGAGGGTCCCTTTCTGGGTTCTCTATTCCGTTCCATTGATCTGTGTGTCTCTTTTTGTGCCAGTAGCATACTGTCTTGATGATTAAAGCTTTGTAATATAGTCAAGCCCCTTATTTTAGATGAGGAGACTAACGTCCAGGGAAGCAAAATGAATTTATAGAGGCTCCACATAGGTTCCAGTTCTGACAAGGAACTAAAATCTCCAGCATCCCAGTTCAGTCCTTTGTGGGAAAATGGAAAAGTTGAAGGATAATTTGGTACCACTATTTCTTATGTGAGATGACCAGCTAAGGAGAAAATCAGCGTTAAGAAATTAGCGTGGACAATAACGAACTAGAACTTAGAAGCATTCTAAAAATAACAAAGTGATGGCATAAGAAAAAACTTAGAAATAGTCTAATCTCGCGAATCACGACTTTGGAGAGAAGGGATAATATTCTATGCATCTTTGAATTTCAAGTGCCAGGCAAAGTGCCCAACTCATGGAAAGTCCTCAAAACTGTTCTTAAAAAACTAAATCACAGTTCCGCAGCACTCGTCGACGAGGGGATGAGTTGAACCACTTTTATTCTTCATCAGCAGTAGACACTGCAGTAGGCAGGTGCCAGCCACGGCGGGCAGTGAAGGTTTCAATGTGCGGGGTACAGCTGGCATGTTGAAAACACCAGCACTGGTTTTAAATCCCAACTAAGTCCTTCTATCAACACCAACTGCCTTGCAAGCCGCTGCTACTCAACATATAACTTCCCATTAGCAAAATTGATTTATCCTATGATTTTTAGTTAAGAGAGAACTTTCTGGATGGGCAAGCTGAAACATTGGAGATTCTTCTTGCTCATGTATGTGTTTTCATACAGTATAGCTCCCACTCAAATGTGGACTTGTTGGTTCTCATGGCAGTTCATGCTCAAGAGCTCAGGACACACTGAAGTGTCCTCTGGTGTTGGTCCCAAGGGCAACATCACTGCAGTCTCCTGATGACTTTGTACGTGCCTGCTATGTCCCAGCTCTCCTTGGGCTTCCTGCAGTGGCTCACTTTCAGGAACCAGAGAGCTGAATTTTCCTTTCTAGCAATAGCTTTCACATGTTTTCAATAAAACAGATGCATATGCATCTATCTTTGCAGTCCATAAATTCACAGAGAATGCAGTCTTCTTTTCTCCCCGTCCCCACCAAAAGCTGCTAAGGTTTGCCAGGCATCCAAGATCTTGCTCTTGACGCATAACCTCCGAGCCCTGCGCAGTCCACAGCAAGAAGATCCAAGCCTATCCCCAACACAGTACACCTGCTTAAACCATCTACAGAGTCCAAACAGATTCAATTTCCCTTGCACTTCATTTATACAAACGGAAATCATATGGGTGAAGCTGAAAACGTCCCACCAGGCATCAGTGGAGACACAGCTGGATCAACCCCCAAGTAATCTACACGGGCAGTGTGCTAAAAAACATTTATATGCAGAAATCCATTGAAATCTACTGGCGCGCTCATTTCAGAAATGAGGAAACCAAAGCATTTGATCACATAGAATGACCTGCCTCTTACGAATCACTGGAGTCCTGACAGACTCAACGAAAAGTGTTTTGCGACATCCGTATGTAATTGCTACTCAACTTGGTTTTCATCTGTTAAATATGTCCATTCGGAGAAGGACGTATTAGCTATATTCTGAATAGATCATTTGTTTTCTGTTGCACTAACAAAAAGTGATCGTGCCTGCAGTTGAAAATACTATGATGTTTCTTGCCTTGTTTGTTTTTACTGTTCTAACTGGAGTAAGGTGGTATCTCAATGTGGTTTTCATTTGAATTTCCCTGCCGGCTAACGCTGTGGAACATTTTCTCATATACCTCGTGCAGTCCATATTTACAATGGAATATTACTCAGCCATCAGAAAGGATGAATACCCAACTTTTGTATCAACATGGACGGGACTGGAGGAGATGATGCTGAGTGGAATAAGTCAAGCAGAGAAAGTCAGTTATCATATGGTTTCACTTACTTGTGGAGCATAAGGAATAACACGGAGGACTCTAGGAGAAGGAAAGGAAAAGTGAATTGGGGTAAATCGGAAGGGGAGATGAATCAGGAGAGACCTTATAATAATGAGTTTATTATTATACTTTTACAAAACAGTGTTAAAAGAATTTCTATAGATTTACCTTGTGTGACTGAGAGAAAATTTCTGAAGAACAGCAATGGAATCGGTCAATCCCCGGAACGCACATTTTTAATCAACATTCTCCTACGCACCCTCCGTGAATGCCGTGTCACTCCGCGCTCCCACTAACGGTGCATAAGATGCCAGTTTCCCCGCCGTTTCCAATATTGTACACTACCTTTGTATGCTGATTTTCTTCAGGCTACATTATATGGTGTCTCCTATGTTAACGCATTTTTGAAAGTATTTTATTCATTTGAGAGAGAACACGCACTCACGAGGAGTGGGAATGGCAGAGGGAGAGGCAGACTTCCCACTGAGCCGGGAGCCTGATGCAGGGCTCGATCCCAGGACCCCGAGATCATGACCTAAGCTGAAGGCAGAGGCTTAACTGACCGAACCACCCAGGTGCCCCCAGTTTCTTTCTTTTGCATGTTGCTGTCCAGTTTTCCCAGCACTAGTTGTTGAAAGGATTTTTTCCCATTGCATATTCTGATCCTTTGTTGTAGATTAATTGACTGTATAGTCTTGGGTTTATTTCTGGGCTCTCTACTCTGTTCCGTTGTTCTGTGTATCTGGTTTTGTGCCAGTACCTTAGGGTTTGGATTACTCCTACTTTCTGTATATGAAGAAGAGACATTTAAACTACATTTACATTGCTAATAAGTCTTAGTAGTTGTTAAGGAGGATATGAGAATGAGCAAGGATAGAATTTCTTCTCGTTTAAATTATAATGTTTTATGTGATGATATATAATATGCAATTGCTGAAGTTGATGAAAACATTTGGAAAGAGATGGGGAACCCGGAGCACAAAAAAAAAATGGTGAAATGACGTAATATCCTAGAGTAAGTACAGGGGAAAGTTAAAATGTTTGTGAAAAGCAACAATGAATGGGGCTTAACAAAGACTGAAAAGAAATGTAACGTGATCATCCTAAGGCAATGAGATGATGCTTAAGAATTGATACAAACATACAAATGTAAATCTGGAATACTTTCCAAAGATGAATGAGAAAGTAAGATACGATGAAGGTGTCATCTTCATAATGAAATGGGTCACAGTGAGCAATCAGTGTCATGGACACAGCTGGCTGTTTTGAAAACACTGTCTTAGCTTAGAGTAGACATGATATCCAGATAGTATATCCTCACAACAGCGTAATATCTAGATGGAGGAAAAGATTTAAATATAGAAATAAAAGAAATGCTAATAACACCAATATGAACAGTTTAAATGATTCGAGGTTAATGTAAGTTTCTTAAAGATTACGCAAAGCTTAAAACAACAAATAGGTTTAAAAATAAGTACTTAAAAAGAAACAAACTGGTGATACCAGTGTTTGGAAAACTATATAACAAATGTGCCAATTCTAACCTGGAAATGGATCTTACTTGCCCATTCAAAGAATGGCGTTTACTTGTTTAAATGGTTGTTAAAAAAAAAAGAGAGAGAGAGAAGGGAAAGAAGAAAAGACATAAAATAAGAAAAGACAAAAGGAAGAAAAATTGAGGAGAAATGAGAGAGAACAAAGAAGAATGTGCAACAGAAAATGTACGTGGCCACAAATCCTAAAATGTTCACTCTCTGGCCCTTTATGGCAAAGGCTCGCTCCCCTGGCTTTCACAATCCACCAAATAAAAATAAAAATGTCAAAAACAGCATAAACAATAGGAGCGAAATGAAAATTTTAGGGAGAGAGGGAGTTGAAATACATATGTCAAAAACTTAGTCTCTTTAATATAAGAATAAACAACCCACACGAAACAAAACTTGTTTCGCTGCAGTAGTACCTGCTGGGAGTCTGAGAATGTTCACATTTTTAATGTAAATAATTCTCATTTTTTTCTAAGTATTTTATTTTTTACTTATGATTTACCATATTTTATCTTACAAGAAAAAAAATGTACAGATAATCAAGAGCCACACTTTGATGACTTACAAATCCTTTCGGTGGAACTGAGAAAAAGGTCTCGGCGCTGTGCGAGGGGCAGAGCACGTGGTCTGCGGAGACGTGTAACTACTTAGAGGTCTGGTGTCTAGGAGGCAGCCAGGGAGAGGCACACTCGTGATTCACCAGGATCCCGAGATGGCCTGAGAAGTCAGAGGAACCCGTCTTCGCTCTTGTCCTCCTTGGAGGGGCCTCAGCGTGGACGGGACAGCCGAAGTGACCGTTCAGGGGTACAGGTACCGATGAGAGATGCCGGGGGTGGGGGCGTGCAGGAGACAAGGCTAAGGGTGGGGGCTGTCCCAGTTGCTGAGACTGACGGCCGGGGAACTTGTGGTGTTACTCAAAATAGCCATTCGCTCCTCCTTACGTTCCCGTCTGCTGTGCAGCTGCCAAAGGACAGTGCAGCTCAGTTCCCCACGACGGCCGGAGCCTGGTCCGCGTGTCCCTCAAAGCACACTGCGTCTCGTCCCCTTGCGGTCCTCTTATTCCTCTGTCCGAGGCAGCTGGACCAGTCTTCCTCTCGACCAAGCCGAGTGCACATCCTCGGACCGTCCTCTGGGCGGCAGGGGGCCGAGGAGGTGGGTGAGTTTAATGTAGAAAACATTAATAATCAGTTACTTTTCTTTCTAACCGCATTTCACTTTTCTGACCTCATGGTTTGTTTGGTCTTGCATCCTGTACCTGCGAAAATCCTAAATTACGTCCCACCTTGCCTTCTGCTTGGAAGCACCGTATTGTGCTGTTCAGCGTGTCTGGTCGTATGAACGAACACATACCAGCGTGAGAATGCACGTGCGGCCGCCAACAGTCACCCAGAAATGTAGAGATTACGTCCTTCTTCAAGGGACAGATCATTTGATTTCATTGATTAGCTGACCCCATGTATGTATTTAATTTATAAAATTAGCCTCTGGAGCAGAGAGACGTGGTCTGAACGAGAACCCTGGTGAGACTGGGATATTACTCAGTGCTTGTTAAATTGCACTTCCGTCACGCAGTCTGGGTGGGTGATGCAAGTCTAACATTTTTGTTGGATGATGGACCCGTTAATTTGACATTAATTTTTAAAGCACAAGCTTTAGTTTAGAAAATAGAGACACCAGCACTCTGGCTGGTGTATTGACAAGCCCGGCCGCCGAGGGGCCTGTGTGACCTCGGTCACGCAGCGAGCAGAGGTCCGTAGGGCAGGTAGGTCAAGCCCTGTGTTAATGAACCTGAAGTCGCTTGAGCATCACTCCTGATGGTTGGTAATTGCTGTCTGTCTTCCTGAGCTGACTCGAGCTGTGCTGCTTCCCCAGGGTTGGCCGTAATCATGTCATTGTTATTTCTCAATTTTATTTCGGAAATGCAGATTTTCTCTTTCAAAATCGAATATCAGTAAGATCTCAGGTTTGCGTGAATACACACACAAACTGATGGCTTTCTGGAAAATTGTATGTGTCCTAGTTGATGAGTCAGGTCCTACACACATAGCAGAGCAAGGCACACTGCCCCGCGTGGTTCAGAAAGATGATTTAGGGGTGCCTGAGGGGCTCTGTCGGTGAAGCATGTGCCTTCAGCTCAGGTCACGGTCCCCGGTTCCTGATATTGAGCCCTGTGTTGGGCTCCCTGCTCCTGGGGAGCCTGCTCCTCCCTCTCCTCCCTGCCCGTGTTCTCTCTCACTATCTCTCTGGCTCAGATAAATAAATAAAAATCTTAAAAAAAAAAAAAGATGATTGTAGTGGAAACACTTTGTAAAATAACAGAGTTGTATAAAGGCATATTACTAGCCGAGCACCTTGAGTTTTGCAGAAAGATATCTTCGGAGATCTTTATAAACTTCCAAAGATGTGAATGCCACTAGAATGTGACCTAAACCCCGAAAGGCAGTGGCGATTCTGCCAGTTTCTTTTGCCAGAGTCTGGGCAGTAGAAATCGAGTACACGAAAAATGCTCCTAAGGAAAACTGCATTTGCAAAGATGAGGGCCAAAGCCAGGCTGAGGACGAAGTCCTGAGGTTCCCTCAGCATCTCCATGAGGCTGCAGCCAGCCCGACCCAGGATGGAACTGAGGCTTCCGTGCACTGCGCACTCCATCCTGGTCGTGGAACGTTCCGGCCACTCCCAAAAAGCCCGCGTGAGCCCCCGAGTCCAGCGACGCCGTGAGCCGGCTGTGAGAACGGCACAGGCTGGACGGGAGGCCCGCGGCCTGCAGCGCACACGTCTGATGACCCCCACCCCGCAGGGCCGGCGTGAGCGCTCCCAGCCGCTGCGGTTCACCAACACTGGGCTTCACGGGCACAGCGCACCGTGGGGGGAGTGACACAGCATTTCTCCCCGTTCTGCACACAGCTCCGGACCTCGTGTCGGGAGAGCGCGCACAAATGCCACGTCTTCCGTTTGCAAAACAGTAATTTGCCACCAACCCGTTTTCTTTCCACGTGGCAGAGAAATGTTGCTGTTGCAAAGCTCCCCAAACTCATCACACATGGGAGGCTTCGCTCACGGGCTGATGTCTTAACGTCCCTGTTCGTTTTAAGAGCATTTGGTTTTGGGGCGCCTGGGTGGCTCAGTGGGTTAAGCCACTGCCTTCGGCTCAGGTCATGATCTCAGAGTCCTGGGATCAATCCCCGCATCGGGCTCTTTGCTCAGCAGGGAGCCTGCTTCCCTGTCTCCCTCTGCCTGCCTCTCTGCCTACTTGTGATCTCTCTCTGCCAAATAAATAGATAAAATCTTTAAAAAAAAGAGCACTCGGTTTTGACGTGGGTAGTGCAGGCCCTTCGTCACGTGTCAAGGAGAGCCGTGCTCGGCAGCTGACGGTCATCCTCCAGGTCTTCAGAGCGCCGCGCACGGAAGCCCTCGGTCCGTGTCTGCCCTCTCGATTCTTCGTGGACACGACGAGACACCCATGTCCTAAAGCGATGGCGAAATGTTTGCCGGGGGCAGAAGGAAGCAGAGCTGCTCCTTCCCTAATATACTGAGGCAAAGTGTGTTTTCCCAGCATTAGACTGTCCTTTTAATTTAAAGACAGAGCATTGCGTGACCAAGCGTTTCAGTCTGTGGCTCAGAGGATTAATCAGGTATTGAAAGTAATAAAATATATTCTCTCTGAAGCAGATCCCATTTCTGAAAATCCAGAAGTAGGTTTCGGTCCCTTTAGTTACCTCAAGAATTTTTATATATGTAAATGCTGATCAAATAGTGTTTTGCTGCCCTATGATTCATATGCAGGTTATATCCAGTATTTTTGCTGTATTTATATCTTGTCTTGACTTCACCATATTTAAAATATTAAAGGGAAATGTTAACAGTTTAAATACACGGAAATTACATTTTAACAGTCTGTTACGTCTTCTCACTGCCCACTTCAAAGACCGAAATTTCTGTATTATTTAAGACCTTCATTTCCCCACTCAAGTAACTGATAAAAATTAGGATTTTTTTTTTAAAGATCTGAATTTTTGTCTCAATTTTCCACCTCGTTGCTCATGGACAGTTGGAAGTGAAAAACACACAAATGTCGACCACAAGTAAAATCAGAGCCCTCTGCAGTCAGATGTCTCTTGGCGACGATGGCTTCTGACAAGGCGTTCGCAGGAGCGTCCACGCCGCGAGCCCACTCCGAGCCGGACCAGTGGCGATCGCAGGCCACATTCGTCTGACGAGAGGTCGTCTGACCGCTCCAGTGATGCATCGTGACTTTCTCTTCCCAGTGGGACAGGATTCTCCCCAAGCAACAATGCGAATTTAGGCAAGGGCTCCTCTCTTGTTGTGGACATGTCCGTATTCTGCCACACGACTCAGCTGACACACGCCGTGAGGACTGATAGTGGATGAAGCTGTGAGGACTGATAGTAGATGAAGCCCAGAAAAGCATGAGGCAAAAACTGGAAGAGCCGCTCGAAACAGACTGAACACCCCCAGTCTTTGAAATCATGAAATAGGTCATCTAATCATGGTCATGTTTGGGATAAAAATACACTTGGCTTCTGCCTTCAGAGGGTCCAATATCTAGTCACAGTGTAAAGAATGCAGACTTCGGCACATGCTCAAAATCCTGCATATGTTCTGTGTTTGATTTTGAGTAACAAACTTGGAAGTGTCTCTGGTAGTTTTACTGATTCGTAGAGCTATTGCCAAGAAATGCAGCAGGGAAGGTCTGGGAGATGCGGAGCTTTCACAGGACAGAGATTTCTGGCGAGGATCACCGTTGCTCCTGGCAAGTCCCCAGACGGCAGGACGGTGCGGAGTGGGCGTGAGCCACGGAGGAGCACAGGGAGCGCCCACACCGCGGGAAACCCGTGAGTCGGCCCGCAGACACGAGCCACACACTTAGGGTTAAGGCTCTATCATGAACTTAGTTTAGAAAGCATCTTTTTGTAGCCAGAATGACGTGTGGTACAAGAACAAACGTTTGTAAAGGACTCCTCATTGCTTTTATTCGGAGGAAGAGCTTATTTGGCTTCAGCAGTAGACGTGGGTGTGCGCTGTTCAGGTCTCCTTCCGAGAAGAGCAGCAGCGGCTGGTATTTCTTCCTAAAACCCCAAGACCAGCATCTCATGTTGATGGAAGGGACACGAAGACATGGGTCTGCTGGAACTCCTGGGACCCCTTGCTGGAGAGTCCTGTCCCGTGATGTCCCTCATAGCAGGGAAAGCAAGCGCGGGGAGGGGGTGATGCGCCGTGAAGACGGCCCTTTCAAGACACGAAGCAAAAAGAAGCCTCGTGAATGTCTGCAATGCTAAAGTATAGTCTGGGCCGTACCATGCGGGAGAAGTCAACGGGAATGTGAGGGCAGATTTCTGTAGGATTTCTGTGGACGGAGAGCTTGCTTCCCGACTCAGACAGGAAAGAAAGACCTTCTGGAGGAATCGAGGCTGAGCCTGGGTCCGCAGGGTGACTTCTGAGCTCCTGCCACGCCACCTCTGGTGTTTACCAAACCCCTATGGATGTGTGCAAACCGCTTCCCGGTTCGGGAACCAAGGCCTTCATTTTCCTGGAACGGATTTTCTGAAACGGAAAACAGAGCTATATATTGTGGACCGGACGCCTGTTTAAAAGTGTGCACTGGGGAGCCCCTTCCAGCTTTGCAGCCCAGAGTAGTTCAGCCTTGTCTTAATTAAACCCACACCCGTCTTGATCTGGTGCAAGAAATGCGATATTGTGCGTAGAGGCTGTCCACACAAGCTGTCCGTGAATGGATCATTCATTTCCCTTAGCAAGTGTGTTTTGAGTGTCTGTGATGGACACAGTTCTGCACTAGACAGCACTCCTGCTATTAAAAAGCAAGAAATCCTGGAGCACAGACAGGGGGTGGGGCAGAGAAATAGAAAAGTGTTCAGTGAAATGCAAGCGATGTGTCTGAGATACAGGGACGCAGAGCTTTTCTCAGTGTTCTGGGTGCAGGTGTGACTTCGTCTCCAGGTTGTCTGAGTCACGGGTCTCCGGAGAAACAGAGGCCAGGGGCGACTCTCTGGAGATGCATCGTGAGGAAGCGGCTCACGAGGTTGGGGGGGGGGGGGGCTGAGAAGCCCCCACATCTGCCATGTGCGTGCTGGAGACGGAGGGGCTGGAGGAGTAAAGTGCGGTGTGAGGGGGGAGGGGTTGCAGTGCGACCTGCCGGGGCTGGACCCGCGACGTTCCTCAGCCGACCCCCGAGGGCCGCGCTCGTGGGCACCGTGAGCACTGGGGAGGGCGGCCCGGGGCCGGGTGGCCTCTTTCCCGGGAGCCACTGTCTTGGCCACTTCCGTGTAAGCGCAAGGCTGTGCCACAGGGAGACGCTTCTGGGTTGGTCGGTTTGCTCGAAGCTGGAGGGAATGGTGGCTGGCGAGGGGGGACCGAGATGACGGGGTTGGGGGGGGCATACAGTGGTGACAGCAGGCCGGCCTCCCCCCGTTGGGTTGGGGATGAAGGACCGCGCGGGTTGGGAGGCGATGGAGGAGAAGCGTGGTTTGCAGGGCGCATGTGAGCCGGGCAGGAGTCTGCGGACGCGGTGAGCCCGGCAGGGCGGGGAGGTCCGAGCTGGGGCCCAGGGAACGAGGAGCCAGGACGGACCGCACAGGGGTGTGGGGGTGTGGGGCGGGCAGGGCTGTCGGGGGCACCGCCGAGCAGCGTGCGCGGGAGGGGCTGCGGCGCCGCAGGCCACCGGCGCACGGCCCGGGGAACGAGGGCAGTGTAGACGCCGAGTGCAGGGGAAACGGCGCCCTGTGCGCCTTCCAGGTGCGGAAAGGAGGAGTAGGGAAGGAGAGCTGAGCAGGCTGGGCCGTGCTCCCCACGGTCCGTAAGGGAGGCCGGACGGGACGGGCGTCCGTGGGCGCCATGGTCTCCTGACCTCCGTGCTGCCGGCCGGGGGGGCCCTGCTGGGCCTGTGACGGGTCAGCTCCCGGCCTCCGCCGCCCCGCGGGCTCTCCTGGCCCGCATTGGGGTCTCCCGGCCCTGCATTGGGGTCTCCCAGCCCCGCATTGGGGTCTCCAATCCCGCTTTGGGGTCTCCCGGCCCGCTTTGGGGTCTCCCGACCCTGCATTGGGGTCTCGGATCCCGCATTGGGGTCTCCCGGCCCCGCATTGGGGTCTCTGACTCCGCAGCTGCCGCAGCCCACAGGGTGTCCGACCGCCTGCGGCCTCGCTGAGCCAGGACTCCCCGCTCCCCCGGCTTCGTGGGGCGAGGTCAGGAAAAGGAACGCGGCAAGGAGGACGGGGGCATCCGTCTCCGCTCGGTCCCGGCTCCGCTGCAGCCGCCCGCAACAGTACCCCTGCCCGCGGAGTGTGCTGCGGGCTGTCATAGCCCGACACACGGCACTGTGTGTGTCCTGCCCACCCCGCCGGAGTGCACTCGAGCTAGTCCCCTTGCACCGGGGAAGAATGACCTGTTGGCAGGCCCGGGTCCCAGGCTGCGCCGGGCCACACACGGGGCCACGGAGGCCCAGAGCACGGCTCGTGCGGGAACACGGTGTGGCCGGCCGCTCAGTTCGTAGAGGCAGCAGAGCCAGGAGGCGTCCCCAGACCAAGCCCGGCCCTCCCGTGTCTTTCCTGGCTTGCTGCTGTGCCTGCTAGCTCGGTCCTGCCCTGGCCCCTTCTCCTGCGTCTCACTGGAAGCGCGGTGGCCCACGATCCGGACGCGCCGGAGGATGCCCAGCAAGGCCTACCCGGCAGAGGCATTGTAAACACAAGCTAGCGGGGTCTAGAAGCTTTGCAGGCGCTTTCAGAGTATCGGGCGCTCCTTCTTAGTGAATATCGTTGCTTCAGGATTCTTGACTTGAGCCCTGATCATGCCGACCAGGTGCGGTGTGATGAGGACTGTTCACTGCCCTGGGGCTCGTCCCCCAAACCTGATGCTCCTAAAATCCGCCAAACCCACATGGAGGGGCGTTCTGCGGAATACATGCCCAGCACACCTCAGAATTGTCAAGGTGGCGAGAAACAAGGAAACCCAGAATGCCGTGCAGTGTGGGGACTAATGAGACGTGAAGATCATCGCAGGGTGGGCCCCTCCTGCAACCCAGGACAGGAAGAGGGCGTCGGCCCGGAGAACCGAAGAAACCCACGCACAGTGTGCAGTGCCGCTAATAATACCGAGGTAGCGTTTATCTCTTAGCCGTGACAAATGTCCTGGGGTTGTGTAGGATGTGACCCTCTCAGAGGCACATAGGAACTCGCTTCGCTCTTTCCGACTTTCCGTACGTCCAGAGTTATTCACAAATACAAAGTGTATTTGAACAAAACTGCATCCTTTAAGGAAGTTGAACGTGGGGAAGTGTTAAATTCTGAAAGCTTGAACCGGACAGTGGTGTCACAGAGAGTCCTGAATCTAATTTGCAAGTTCAAGGCCAAGAAGGTGCCCTCCTTGTGAGCAGCAGTTAGAAGTGAAGGCGAACAGCTTGTGAGCAGGTGAGTAGTGGAAGCCAGCCATGGGGGAAGTGTAATTCCATGCTGCCCGCACGGCGTCTCATATCAGAAGTTTACACTGTTACAGGTGAAGAGCCTGAGCGCAGAGTTGCTCAGCCACTCATCCAGTATCACACCACTGCGTGTAACAGATGCGAGTTTGATTCTGTGTCTGTCCACGTAAAAGCCCCCATTTTCCACTCAATGCAGCTTTGGTGCAAAAACTTAGGACCCAGGAGAAGAGATTGAAGAGGATCAAGAGCACATTGTCATATTCCCAAATTAGAAATAGCTATGTGGACAGGCATAAAATGGGGAAAAGATACAGCAGCTGGAGAGAGTGGGGAAGCCGATACTGTGGGGTACAAGGAGCAGCCGGGGAGAGTGGAGAAGCACATGTGGTGGGGTACAAGGACCAGCCGGGGAGAGTGGAGAAGCACATGTGGTGGGGTACAAGGAGCAGCTGGGGAGAGTGGAGAAGCATATCCAGTTGGGTCCAAGGAGCAGCTGGGGAGAGTGGAGAAGCACATGCGGTGGGGTACAGGAGCAGCCAGGGAGAGTGGAGAAGCATGGAGTCTGTTCTCAAAGCAGCAGCTGGGGAGAGTGGAGAAGCACATGCGGTGGGGTACAGGAGCAGCTGGGGAGAGTGGAGAAGCACATGCAGTGGGGTAAAAGGAACAGCCAGGGAGAGTGGAGAAGCACATGCGGTGGGGTACAGGAGCAGCCAGGGAGACTGGAGAAGCATGGAGTCTGTTCTCAAAGCAGCAGCTGGGGACAGTGGAGGAGCCTGTGCTGTGGTCCGTAAGGAGGAGCCGGGGAGAGCACTGGACAAGCAGCGGCATTGAGGAGAGGCGTGACCTGGAGAAACAGGCTGTGTTGGGATAGGGTTCACTGCTTGCGAGCTGCGGAAATGTAGGAAAATTAACCTCCCGAACCTCAAGTTCCTCTCAGGGGAAAGACAGAGCTACGTGCGCCAATCTCAGGGCCCTCAGGGACGCCTTCAGATGATCCATGCCTCCATGTGTGCTCTCGCGACCGGCACATAGCATGCATTTCCCCTGCAAGCCGTCCCCGAGGCACCAGGAACCCTCGCCTCCCCGAGTCATTTCCCGGAGCAACTGTGCGGGCAAGAATGTGCCTCTCGGGCTGCACTTGAGTCACTGGGGAGGGAGTCTGACGGCGCGTCACGCCTCGCGCACACCGTGTCACCTCAGTCCTGCACGGGGCTTGTCGCGGACGCACGTCAACTCCGGAGGGGCCCGCGTGAGGCACTGTGTCCTCGGGCGCGCGGCGTCAGCCGTCATCGTCGCACGATGGCCCGCTGCGAAGTGACCCGTCCTCCTCCGTGGTGAAAGGCCACAAGCGCGTCGGCATAGGCTTTCCCGGCCGCGCGTCTCCCCGCACCTCCTGGGCGCCCACAGCTCAGCGCCGTTTGCAAACAAGAAAGACAACAGGGCAAGGCCTTCATAAATTATGTAAATAGCCTGCCGAGTTCAGGAAAGAGAGTTGCATTTCACGGTGAAGACTGATCCATCTAAACCTGTTGGGAAGTTGAGATTCTGCTTTGGGAAATCTCACTGGAAACATCCAGTGACCATGGCACTTAAACATCCGAAAAGCTATCCTCGGCTCACACCTCATCACGCTTGGGAGGTAAGGTCTGGAAGCAGTGACGACTCCAGCAGGTTCCAGCACGGCGCCCCAGTGTTCTGTGTGGGCAGTAAAGCTGGATCCGATTCTGCGCATTTCTCCCAAAAGATGAATAAACCAGATTGAAAACAAGTCTAGTTGAAACGTATCTGTTATGTCCTTCTTTGCTTCATAAAGCTGACTGTATTAAAAACAGGGAAAGTGGGAAAAGGAAAGGATTGTAGGAAGGCAAAGAGGAGGAAGAAGTTTTGAAAATAAAACGTTAGGTCTGAAGAGAAAAAGAAAATTTTAATAATAATTGTGCTTTGGTGGAAAACCTGGATATGTATCTTAGTTCTGCCACTTTCTGGTGGGCTAGATTTTTATTAGTGTTTGTTATAAATGCTTTCCATCATAAAATATTTTTTAGAAAATTATTGAGACAGAGACCAAGTGTGAGAATCGGGTAGGGAGGAGCAGAGGAAGAGGGACAGGGAAACCCAAGCCGACTCCACGCTGAGCACAGAGCCCGACGCGGGGCTCGATCTCACAACCCCGAGATCATGACCTGAGCCGAAATCACGAGTCAGACGCTCAGCTGACTGTGCCACCCAGGGGCCCCATAAAATATTTTTGTCAACACACAAAAAAGTATGGATAACGTAATAATGAACAGTTTCGCACCTTGCATAACTTAGCATTTGCCTTACTTGGTTCAGATACTTTTTTTATTTTTTTTTATTTTTTATTTATTTTTTTTTTTTTTAAAGATTTTATTTATTTCACAGAGGGAGAGAGATCACAAGGAGGCAGAGAGGCAGGCAGAGAGAGAGGGGGAAGCAGGCTCCCCGCTGAGCAGGGAGCCCGATGCGGGCCTCGATCCCAGGACCCTGAGATCATGACCTGAGCCGAAAACAGAGGCTTTAACCCACTGAGCCACCCAGGCGCCCCAGATACTTTTTTTAACTATTAGAATCGTCAAACACATACATTGCTTCCCACCCCCTTTCTCTGCTGCCCATCCCAGATGTAATTATTAATCTTTACTTGGTTTTTATTATCCTCATAGAAACTCATATACTTTTATTATGCACTCATGTGCATCTGTAAACAATATATGGTTAAGTTATGTGAATGGCATTGTATTTTTCTATATTCTTTTGTACTCATTTATTTTTCCACACAAAATTATGTGTTTGAATTTCAGTCATATGTAGATGATATAATATATTTTAACTACAGGGCAGATTTCATTAAACTGTCCTGCACTTAAAAATACATATATACATGACATATTTATGCATTCTCTTATCAGTAAACATCTAAGTTGTTTCCGGTATTTTGCTTTTACATTCAGTGCTGTAATTTGTTTATACATCACTTGTTGCTCAAAACCAGAGATGTTGAATCACAACGTAGATGTCAACATTTTCAAGAGTGTTCACAGGAGAGCCTGAGAAGAAGCCCAGGCTCCTCATCGGACATCTCCCAGACCAACGTCATCAGATGTGGGCAGCAAGTAACAGGCATTTCTGTGAGTAAAGAACTCCTTGCAAGATGCTGACGTGCACCTGGGATTGAGACAGAAGCCCCTTCTTGAGAAAAGCTCTTGCATTGGATAGATGAGGAGCGATGCACAAGGAGATTTATTCTACTGTATTTGGAACGGGGACTCTGGTGCAGCCCGGGGTGAGAACTTGTGCTGCAGACTACACACCTGTGGGTGGAGTTTCCAGGTGCCCGGGGGTGGGGGGGCAGGAAGTGCCTCTTCCACTTTGCTCAGTATTGCCACTTGCCCACCGGAAGAATTAGATGAATTGTATATGCTCCCATCAAACTCAGACGAATACCCCTCTCTCGGGGGAGAAATGCGTGCCTTTGTGGTGTCTTGTAACGTCTTTTGTAACCTCCCAGGGACGTCAAGCTCTTTCTGGTCATTGTCCATTTGGGTTTGCTTTTCAGTAGATTGCATGCCGTATAATTTGCCCATTTTTTTAAAAGATTTTATTTATTTATTTGACAGAGAGAGAGAGATCAGAAGTAGGCGGAGAGGCAGGCAGAGAGAGAGGAGGAAGCAGGCTCCCCGTTGAGCAGAGAGCCCCATGCGGGGCTCGATCCCAGGACCCTGAGATCATGACCTGAGCCGAAGGCAGAGGCTTTAACCCACTGAGCCGCCCAGATGCTCTAATTTGGCCATTTTAAAATGTCTTGAGGAGGGGTGCCTGGGTGGCTCAGTCAGTGAAGCATCTGCCTTTGGCTCAGGTGATGATCCTGGGGTCCTGGGATCGAGTCCCACATCAGGCTCTGTGTTCAGCCGGGAGTCTGCTTCTCCCCCTCCTTCTCTCTCTCCCTCGCTCTCCCTCTCTCTCTCTCTCAAATAAATAAATAAATAAATAAAATCTTTAAAGAAGTTTTGGAGAGGTTTTAAGAACATGATGGTAAGAATAAGGCCTGGTTCAGACATGCTAACGGCAATTACTTTCCTCTCTTTGTGCTTTCCCATTCCATTTTCTTAAAGGTGTCTTTTGATAAGTAGAAGGTTTTTTTTTTTTTAATTTTGAAAAGCCTAATTTATTAACTTTTCCTTTATACTGAATGTATTCTGTGTCAAGAAAAGTCTTTGGCTGCCTCAGAATCTGCTTTTCTTTTATTCTAGAAATTGTTTATGGTTTATGCTTTCACATTTTATGGTTTAGTCTTAGATGCTGTTCTTCCATTTCAATATCCACTTGTTCCATCACCATTTTTGTAAAGTTGTTGTTTTAATGGGCAGGAAGCCAGGTTCAGACCCTGCCTTCGGTCCCACTTTCTGTGGGTGGCATGGGTCGCATGGATTTTCAAAGCCTGTGCTAGCTGTGTGAGTGTGCCAGCTGCGTGCATCCTGCGAGTGGCTTAGGGAGTGGGACGTGCTCTGCTTCCTTGTGTCCCTGCCATGTGGCGCACAGGTGAGGAGGAAGACCGGGGCTTTGCTCGGCGGCCACACACAAGTAGGGCCCGCTCTTCTCCAGCTCAGCCCTCTGCAGCGAGCCCCACGTGGCCTTGCCAGGAAAAACCGGGGACTTTTCTCCTGCACACGTGCTGTCCGCACTCCCTGCCCAGTTCTGGAACCCATGCAGCCCTCTGGTTGGAGCTGGGGAACCAACAAGGAAACACTGGGAAACTCAGTTCTGCAGTGGGACTTGTTCACGTCTGCATTTCAGTCCCCCATAGGCCTATTGTTTACTTTTTAGGGCTCCCACATGATTGTTTTTGGGTTTTGTCCCCAGATTTTAACTATGTTCAATGGAAGAAGGAGGTTTTAATTGCCCTATTCTGTCTTGTCGCCATTATTGTAATTTGAAGTATCTCCTCATCCCCCGTGAAATTACTTTGGCATAGTTCCTTCTCACCGTAGATATATATAGGTGTGAATCTCTTTCCCATCGCTGCTGTGACCCACTGATCAAGCTGTGTGTCTTCTTAGGACCCCACAGTCCTCATTTTTACTCGGACTTACTCTAGCTCCGGAGAACTATCAAAAGAAAGTAATGGGAGGCCTGCAAAGTTGCTCATGTGTTTCCTTCTTTCTTTCTTTTTTTATGAACATATAATGTATTATTTGCCCCAGGGGAACTGGTCTGTGATTCATCAGTCTTACAGCACTCACCATAGCACAAACCCTCCCCAATGTCCATAACCCAGCCACCCTATCTATTCCCCACCACCTCCCAGAAACCCTCAGTTTGTTTGCTGAGATTAAGAGTCTCTTTTGATTTGTCTCCTTCCCCATCCCATCTTGTTTCATTTTTTCCCCTCCCTTTCCCCCCACGACTCCCCACCCTGCCTCTCAAATTTCTCATAATCAGAGAGATCATATGATAATTGTCTTTTTCTGATTGATTTATTTAGATTAGCATAACACCCTCTAGTTCCATCCACATCATTGCAAATGGCAAGATTTCGGGGATTTTTTATGGCTGCATAGTATTCCTGTGTGTGTATGTACCACATCTTCTTTATCCATTCATCTGTTGATGGACATCTAGGTTCTTTCCATAGTTTGGCTATTGTGGACATTGCTGCTATAAACATTTGGGTGCACATGCCCCTTCAGATCACTACATTTATATCCTTGGGGTAAATACCCAGTAGTGCGATTACTGGGTTGTAGGGTGACTCTGTTTTCAACTTTTTGAGGAACTGCCGTAGTGTTTTCCAGAGTGGCTGCACCAGCTTGCATTCCCACCAACAGTGTAGGAGGGTTCCCCTTTCTCCACATCCACTCCAACACCTGTCGTTTCCTGACTGGTTAATTTTAGCCATTCTGACTGGTGTGAGGTGGTATCTCACTGTGGTTTTGATTTCTGTTGGCCATTTGGATGTCTTCTTTGGAGAAATGTTTGTTCATGTCTTCTGCCCATTTCTTCATGGCAAGGGTTTGATAAGTTTGGGTGTTGAGTTTGATAAGTTCTTTCTAGATTTTGGATACTAGCCGGTGTTGAGTTTGATAAGTTCTTTCTAGATTTTGGATACTAGCCCTTTATCTGATATGTCATTTGCAAATATCTTCTCGCATTCTGTCGATTGTCTTTTGGTTTTGTTGACTGTTTCCTTTGCTGTGCAAAAGCTTTAATATTGATGAAATCCCAGTAGTTCATCTTTACCCTTGCTTTCCTTGCCTTTGGCAATGTTTCTAGGAAGAAGATCCTGTGGTTGAGGTCGAAGAGGTTGCTGCCTTTGTTCTCCTCAAGGATTTTGATGAATTCCTGTCTCACATTGAGGTCTTTCATCCATTTTGAGTCTATTTTTGTGTGGTGTAAGGCAATGAACCAGTTTCATTTTTCTGCATGTGACTGTCCAATTTACCCAACACCATTTGTTGAAGAGACTGTCTTTTTTCCATTGGACATTCTTTCCTGCTTTGTTGAAGATTAGTTGACCATAGAGTTGAGGGTCCATTTTTGGGCTTTCTATTCTGTTCCACTGATCTATGTGTCTGTTTTTGTGCCAGTACCATACTGTCTTGATGATGACAGCTTTGTAATAGAGCTTGAAGTCTGGAATTGTGATGCCGCCAACTTTGGTTTGCTTTTTCAACGTTCTTCTAGCTGTTCGGGGTCTTTTCTGCTTCCATATAAATTTTAGGATTATTTGTTCCATTTCCTTAAAAAAATTGATGGTATTTTGGTAGGGGTTGCATTAAATGTGTAGATTGCTTTAGGTAGCGTAGACATTTTCACAATATTTGTTCTTTCAATCCATGAGCATAGAATGTCTTCCCACTTCTTTGTGTCTTCCTCTGTTTATTTCATGAGTACTTTATAGTTTTCTGAGTACAGATTCTTTGCCTCTTTGGTTAGGGTTATTCCTAGGTATCTTATGGTTTTGGGTTCAATTGTACATGGGATTGATGCCTTAATTTCTCTTTCTTCTGTCTTACTGTTGGTGTATAGAAATGCAACTGATTTCTGTGCATTGATTTTATATCCTGACACTTTACTAAATTCCTGTATGAGTTCTAGCAGTTTTGGAGTGGAGTCTTTGGGGTTTTCCACATAAATATCATATCATCTGCAAAGAGTGAGAATTTGACTTCTTCTTTGCCGATTTGGATGCCTTTTATTTCTTTTTGTTGTCTGATTTTTGAGGCTAGGACTTCTAGTACTATGTTCAATAGCAGTGGTGATAGTGGACAGCCCTGCCGTGTTCCTGACCCTAGGGGAAAAGATCTCAATTTTCCCCCATTTTTCCATATTCGCTGTAGGTTTTTCATAGATGACTTTTATGATATTGAGGTATGTACCCTCTATCCCTACACTTTGAAGAGTTCTGACTTTTCAGGAAAGGATGCTATACTTTGTCAAATACTTTTTCAGCATCTCTTGAGAGTATCGTATGGTTCTTGTTCTTTCTTTTATTAATGTCTTGTATCACATTGATTGATTTGCAGATGTTGAACCAACCTTGCAGCCCAGAAATAAATCCCACTTGGTCGTGGTGAATAACCCTTTTTTAATGTACTGTTGGATCCTGTTGGCTAGTTTTTGGTGAGAATTTTTGCATCCATGTTCATCAAGGATATTGGTCTGTAATTCTCTTTTTTGATGGGGTCTTTGTCTGGTTTTGGAATCAAGGTAATGCTGGCCTCATAAAATGAATTTGGAAGTTTTCCTTCCATTTCTATTTTTCGGAAACAGTTTCAGGAGAATAGGTATTAATTCTTCTTTAAATGTTGGGTGGAATTCCCCCGGGAAGCTGTCTGGCCCTGAACTCTTGTTCATTGGGAAATTTTTGATGACTGCTTCAATCTCCTTACTGGTTATGGGTCTATTCAGATTTTCTATTTTTTCCTGCTTCAGTTTTGGTAGTTTATATGTTTCTAGGAATGCATCCATTTCTTCCAGATTGTCAAACTTGCTGGTGTAGAGTTGCTCATAAAATGTTTCTATAATTTGTATTTCTTTGGTGTTGGTTGTTATCTCCTCTTTCATTCATGATTTTATTACTTTGATTCCTTTCTCTTTTCTTTTTGACAAGTCTGGACAGGAGGTTATCAGTCTTACTAATTCTTTCAGAGAACCAGCTCATAATTTCGTTGATTTGTTCTACTGTTCTTTTGGTTTGTATTTCATTGATTTCTGCTCTGATCTTTATTTTTTCTCTTCTCCTGCTGGGTTTAGGCTTTCTTTGCTCTTCTTTCTCCAGCTCCTTTAGGGTTAGGTTGTGTACTTGAGACCTTTCTTGTTTCTTGAGAAAATCTTATATTGCTATATACTTTCCTCTCAGGACTGCCTTTGCTGTGTCCGAAAGATTTTGAACAATTGTGTTTTCATTTTCATTTGTTTCCATGTATTTTTTTAATTCTTCTTTAATTTCCTGGTTGATCCATTCATTCTTTAGTAGGATGTTCTTTAGTCTCCATGTATTTGAGTTCTTTCCAACTTTCCTCCTGTAGTTGAGTTCTAGTTTCAAAGCATTGTGGTCTGAAAATGTGCAGGGAATGATTCCAGTCTTTTGGTACCAGTTGAGACCTGATTTGTGACCCAGGATGTGATCTGTTCTGGAGAATGTTCTGTGTGCACTGGAAAAGAATGTGTATTCTTCTATTTTGAGATGGAATATTCTGAATATATCTGTGATGTCCATCTGGTCCAATGTGTCATTTAAAGCCTTTATTTCCTTGTTGATCTTTTGCTTCGATGATCTGTCCATTTCAGTGAGGGGGGTGTTAAAGTCCCTTACTATTATTTTATTATTGTCGATGTGTTTCTTTGGTTTTGTTATTAATTGGTTTACATAATTGGCTTCTCCCATGTTAGAGACATAGATATTTAAAATTGTTAGATTCTCTTGTTGGACAGACCCTTTAAGTATGATATGTGTCATCCCTCATCTCTTTTTATAGTCTTTGGCTTAAAATCTAATTTACCTGATATAAGGATTGCCACCCCAGCTTTCTTTTGATGTCCATTAACGTGGTAAATTGTTTTCCACCCCCTCACTTTAAATCTGGAGATGTCTTTGGGTCTAAAATGAGTTTCTTGCAGGCAGCATATCAATGGGTCTTGTTTTTTTTTTTTTATCTATTCTGATACCCTGTGTCTTTTTTGGGGGGCATTTAGCCCATTTACATTCAGGGTAACTATTGAAAGATAGGAATTTAGTGCCGTTGTATTGCCAGTGAGGTAGCTGTTACTGTATATTGTCTCTCTTCCTTTCTGTTCTGTTACTTTTAGGATCTCCCTTTGCTTAGAGGACCCCTTTCAATATCTCCTGTAGGGCTGGTTTGCTGTTTGGAAATGCTTTTAGTTTTTGTTTTTCCTGGAAGCTTTATCTCTCCTTCCATTTTCAATGACAGTCTAGCTGGATATGGTATTCTTGGCTGCATATTTTTCTCATTTAGTGCTCTGAATATATCATGCCAGTCTTTTCTGGCCTGCCAGGTCTCTGTGGATAGGTCTGCTGTCCATCTAGTATTTCTACCATTGTATGTTATAGACCTCTTGTCCTGAGCTGCTTTCAGGATTTTCTCTTTGTCACTGAGACTTGTAAGTTTTACTATTAGATGATGGGGTATTGACCTATTTTTATTGATTTTGAGAGGGTTCTCTGTGCCTCCTGGATTTTGATGCTTGTTCCGTTTGCCAAATTAGGGAAATTCTCTGCTGTATTTTGCTCCAACATACCTTCTGCCCCTCTCTCTCTTTCTTCTTCTTCTGGGATCCCAATTCTCCTAATATTGTTTCATCTTATGGTATCACTTATCACTCAGCTTATCCCCTCATGGTCCAATAGTTGTTTATCTCTCTCTTTCTCAGCTTCTTTATTTTCCATCATTTGGTCTTCTATGTCACCAATTCTCTCTTCTGCCTCATATATCCTAGCAGTAAGAGCCTCCATTTTTTATTACACCTCATTAATAGCTTTTTTGATTTCGCCTTGGTTAGATTTAATTCTTTTATTTCTCCAGAAAGGAATTTTATTTCTCCAGAAAGGTTTCTCTAGTATCTTCCTTGCTTTTTTTGACCCTAGCTAGCTAGCACCTTGATAATTGTCATTCTGAATTCTAGTGCTGACATATTACTAATGTCCATATCGATTAGGTCCCTAGCCATTGGTACTGCCTCTTGTTCTTTTTTTTTTTTTTTTTTGAGGTGTTTTCCCACCTTGTCATTTTATCCAGAAAAGAATAGATAAATGAAAGAACAAAATACTAAAGGGGTAGCAATGACCCCAGAAGAACATACACTAACCAAATTGGAAGAGACCCAAATCCTGGGGGAGAAGAAAGGAGAAGAAAAAACATATATATGTGTGTATGTATGTATGTACATGTATATACATGTACATACATATATTAGACTGGTGAATAGAACAGGGCCACACACTTGCTTTTGGGTGTATTTTGATCTCTTAGAAGGAACTGCCTCTCAAAATTTTAAAGAAAGAAAAACATATATACAGAAGTAAGGATAAACATAATGAAGGGACAGAATATGACTGTAAAGATGAAAATTTTAAAAGATTCAAAAAAGGAATTGATAAGATTTTGGTTGAAAAAAGAAAAAAAAGAGGAAAGAATGTGACCAGACTGGAGACTAGAACAAAGCAATGCACTAGATTTAGGGTATATTTTGATCTATTAGAAGAAACTGTACCCAAAATTTTAAAGAAGAAAATATGTATACAAAAAATAAGGTTTAATACAATGAAGAGATAGAATATGACTATAACAATGAAAATTTAAAAAGATTTTTAAAAAGGTATTGATAAGATAAAATAATTTAAAAACATTAAAATAGGAAAGAGGAAAAATTAAAAATTAATTTTAAATTTGCGAGTGTCTAGCGAATTTACCTTCCACAACAGTAGCTGTCCCCCAAAGTTTAAAAAAGATTTTAAAAAATTAATTTTAATTAATTAAAATTGATTAAAAATTTTTAAAATAGAATAAGAAAAAATAAAATTAAAAAAATTTAACTTTGAAAGTCTAGAGGATCATGGGGAAAAAAGCCATTTTTATGTGTCACTTTCCCCTAACTCTGGAGTTCCGCAGTTCTCATTAGTTAGTGAACTTGGTCTTGGCTGGATGTTTTTTTTTCTGGTCTTCTAGGGGAGGGGCCTGTTGTTGTGATTCTCAAGCATCTTTGCCCGAGGTGGAATCGCACCGCCCTCGCCAGGGGCCAGGCTAAGTCATCACCTCGGGTTCGCTCTCAGAGCTTTTGTTCCCTGAACGCTTTCCGTACCGCGTTGGAGGCCGGGACTGAAAATGGCGGCTCCCAGTCTCCGACCTGGAGGAGCCGAGAGCTCGGGGCCTCAGTCCTCAGGGCGCCTCAGAGAAAAGCAGTCCCTCCCGTGTCCCTGGTCTCCGGCTGCGCTCCAAGCTCCCCCGGCCTGTGACCGAGCGTCTCCTCTCTGGCACGCGGCCCTGCTTAGAATCTCCGAACCCGGCAGATTCCTGCAGCCACTTCAGTGCCACCCGTCCCGGAGGAGGAAGGAGGGGTCTCTCCGGGTCTGCCGCCCTTGGGATGCCCACTCAATGAGCAGTGGCCCCACTGTGCTTTGGGTCCCAGCCCAAGGTAACTGCGAACTGAGAGACACCTTCTCAGCTCGGCTCCGTCTCTCTCGCCAGCTTCTCTCTGAGACCCGGGAGCTTGGTCGCGCTCAGACACCCCCAGTCTTTTTGCGTCCCTGCGGGTCCTGAGACCACACTGTCCCTGCAGGGGCTTCAACACCGCTTAGCCTCCAGGGTGACGTCCCTCCGTGGCGCCGACTTCTAGAAGTTCCGAGTCTGTGCTCTGCTGCTCGCTCACCTGCCGGGAGCTGCCCCTCCCCCCCGGGTCTGTCTTCCCGTCACTGCAGATTCACTTCTCCGCACGGCCTACCTTCCGGAACGTGGTCGATTTTCTGTTCCTAGAATCGCTGCTCTTCTTCTCTTCGGTCTCCTGTAGAATTTGTAGGTGTTCTGAATGGTTTGATAACCATTTAGCAGAACTCCTGGGACCAAATAATATTTAGGCCTCCTAGTTCTCTACCAACTTGCTCCTCCCCCAGCCTGTGTCTTTAAAGTGGTTTTGGCTCTTCTGGGTCCTTCGCAACCCCTTTAAATTTCAAGCATTGCTTGTCAACAAAGCCTGCTGGAAATAAAATTAGAATTACATTCCATCAACAGATACTATTCCTGGAGTTGATATCTTAAGAAATGGAGTCTTCAAATGCATGAGCATGATTCATATCTTCAATTATCTAAATCTACTTTGATTTCTCTCAATAATGTTGTGTTGTTTCCAGGTAGAGGCTTTGCTCAGATTTTGTTAAATTTATCTTCTGATAAATTTATCTTCTGATCTTCTATGTTGTTTGATGTTATCGTAGATGGCATTTTGGTATGTAAAATTCCATTTCTTTGTTACTACTATGTAAACATAGAACCGATGCATTTATATTAACCTCTTAATTCTAGCCCCATGCGATATTCACCAGTTAGGTGAATTAGGATTAATAGTTGTTTGCATGTTGTAATATTTAATACACACAAAATCATGATTCTGCAGTGATAGACTCTTCCCGCCTCCTTCTTGATATCGTCACTTTAAATAATGCAATTTACAGTTGACCCTTGAACAAAACTGGGGTTTGGGTGCTGACCCCCTGTACAGTCTAAAATCTGCCTATAATGTCTAATTCCCCAAAAAGTTAACTAGTAATGGTCTACTGTTGCTCAGAAGCCTCACCGGTAACAACAGTCGATTATCACACATTTTGTATGTTCTGTGTCTTACATAGTCTGTTCTTACAATAAAGGAAGTTAGGGAAAAGAAGATGTGATTAAGAAAATTCAAAAGGAAGAGAAAATATATAACAGTATTGTACTGTATTTATCGAAAAAGTTAATTCATGTGTAAATGGACCCTCGCATTTCAACCCGCCCGGTGGTTCCAGGATAAAAGAATAACCGTATTGTTGTGCTGTGACCTTCAGTACGACACAGAAGAAAATGAAAATGAATATTCTTGTTTTTTAACTGCAATTTTAGTGGGGAGCGTTTTGTCTTTCACTGTCAGATTCCTACAATCATAACTGGGGCTTAAATTTTATCATAAGCCCTTTCTACTTCTACATTTACCATATTTCTGTCTTATATTAATAAAAGGAGTTACACTGACTGGTTTTTGCATGTTAACACACCCTTGCATTTATGGAATGAAGCTCCTTTGGCCATAATGTATTATCTTTTTGTCCCTAATGATTGTTGAATTTTGTTTTGTTAAGGATTATTGTGTTTATGTTTTATTTCTTATACTAGTCTGACTTGTTTTTGGTGTCAGGCTTTATTCAGTCATACATATTGTGCCTTCTGGCTTTTTCTGAGGGAGTTTGTATAGTTTTCCTGTTAATTCTTCCTTTAGTGTTGCCTAGAATTCATCGATTGAGCTATTTGGCTTCAAATTTTCTTTGGAGGAAGGTTTTAGTTATAAATTCAAAGTCAGGCCTATTCTGACTGTTTTTTTCCTGCGTATGTGTACTCTGGTAATTTATGGGTTTTTTTAATGTCAACTTTGTCCAAGTGTTTAATTTTATTGGCACAGATCTTTTCATAGCATCCCCCTAACATCACATAATATTTATAGGGATGCCTCTTATTTCCTTAGGAATACCAGCAGTCAGTCTGTACACCCCTTCTTCCTCTGCTGCCCCCTCACCACACTTGGTAAGGTTTACCATTGCTCTTGACCTCTTTCAGTATTGACACTGTACCGTATTGTGGTTTCGTTGACATTCACTATTACTTCTTTCCTTTCTATTTCAGTGCTTTTAATACTGTCTTCGATATTTCTTGTTGCTTTTTTTTTTTTTACTTAATTTGGGATTAATTTGCAATTTTATTTCTAACTTGAGAATTAGCTCAATGTGTTAGATTTGAAACTTTCATTTCTAAGAAGAGCCTCGAGAGCCATAAACTTTCCAGTACATGTTGTTTTCCTTACCATTGAGTTTTTCATGTTTTCTGACTGCTGTTGTCATTTCTTTCTTGTCCTATAAACACATTGCTTAATTTCCAAATATATTTATTGGATGTGTATATATATATTTATGTATATTTATGTATTTATTGGGATTTCCTAGATATTTTTGTTCTTTGTTTCTAATGGTCTTCTTATTGCTGAATATGTGTGTATATTTTCAGTCCTTCTGAATTGAGGTGTTTTGTGACCCTGCAGATGTCCTGTGTGCGTAATTACTGCCTGTGTCTCTCTAAAAGAACATATACTCTGCTGCAGCTGGGTGGAGGGTCCCATAACCGGCAGTCACTTAGGTCATGTCCTTGAGCGTGTTCAGAGCCCCCGTGTCCTTCGCGACTTTTGTTTTGTCTACATTCCCTAACAGTTCCGGAGAGAATAGATTTGTCGGTTATGTACTTTTCCCTTTGTTACCTTCTGACCTGTTTTTGCATGTGACAAATCTGCTGGCACTGTAGTTACCACTCATTCCAACCAAATTGTGCTTTTTGTTTGGGACACGCTGTCATTTTATCTTGATCCTGGAAAGTGTGCTGACTCCCTGGGATTGTCTAGGGTTTGCTGGTTTTATTGACCCTACTTATTATTGGATTGCACTTTTCATTGGACCATTCTCTTGCCTTTCTTAATTCCCATAAAGTCCCGTAAAGCTATTATTTTCTTAAAATGTTTATGTCTTCTGGAAATTTAATTAAACGTATATAGTAGCTTCTCAGTCTACTTCCCGGGCTGTTTAACTTCTTTCATATTTCTTTCCTCTTTCTCTGTCTATGCTGACTTTGAATAAATTTGTACATACTGCCTTCCCAGTTACAGACTCTCTTTTTAGATTTTGAAGTCTGCTGTTTATCCTATCCCTTCAAGATTTTTTGTTTTTTCATTTCGGAGAATATTATTTCAGTCTTCAGTGATTTCTTTTCTTTTCTTTTTTTTACATTAATCTTCAGTGTTTTCAATTGTCTCTTTTTTCAAATCCATTTTTGTATTTCTCTTTATTAATATTTAGCTTTCACTTACTGTTTTGGGGGATCCAAAATAGTTATTTTTTTGAAGATTTTACTTATTTATTTGAGAGAGAGAATGAGAGAGCACAAGCAGGGAGAGCAGCAGGCTGAGGGAAAAGCAGGCTCCCCACTGAGCAGGGAAGCTGATGTGGGACTCGATCCCAGGATGCTGGGATCACGACCTGAGCCAAAGGCAGATGCTTAACTGAGTGAGCCACCCAGATGTCCCCAAAATAGTTATTTTAAAATCTTTGTCACATTTCTGTTTTGTTTGTTTCATGTGGACCACAGTCATTGGTTTCTTATAATGGCTATGCAAGTATTTATAATGCATCTTTAACACCTTCAAATTCTAGTGTAACACCTTCAAATAATGTAAGAAGCTCACAATAATGTGCTTATCCACTCTGTCTGGTGCTATTTTTTTTTTAAGATTGTATTTATTTATTCGACAGAGACAGAGAGAGAGAGAGCAGGGGGGAGTGGCAGGCAGAGGGAGAAGCAGACTCCCTGCTGAGCAGGGAGCCCAGTGTGGGACTCGATCCCAGGAACCCCAATATCATGACCTGAGTCGAAGGCAGAGGCCCAACAGACTGAGCCACCCAGGCGCCCCTATCTTTGCTTTATTTAAATGGGCAAACAACTAATTCGCTAGAAGCAGCTGATTTTTTTTCTAGCATTCCATGTACACACTCTTAAAAATAGCGTTAATGGAGTATGTGTCATAGCTTTGTATTGCCAATATTTGCAGTGAAGAGTTTCACATTTTAATGGCAATTTTCACTTCTGGGAGTCACGTTCAACAGGGTCGATCAGAGGCAAACATCAAACTCTTCATTTTGTCTCCATTAAGTAACAAAGAATTGGTTGGGGGACCTGTGACCTGTTTGTGTCTGAGACGAAAAAGCGCATGTAATCTGGTTGCTTGATTCTTCTTCTTCTTTTGTATTTAGCTTTTATTTCATAGGGAGCATTGGCATTGCAGGAGTAATGTGTGAGATTTATTTAAAGTCACAAATGAATTCCATACTAAACAGAACGTCTTTGTCTTGGTTTTCTTTGTCTTGCGTTGTCATGTTAAAATCTGCCTATTATCAGAGGTGAAAGATAAACTTACAAATGATAATTTGTAAATTATGAAACATTAGATCTTAAAAGGCACAGGATGAAAAATAAAACTGTGAACAGTAGAGACCGGTTGATTATGAAGCCATAACAAATCCTTGGCACACAGAAATCATGTATTTCTCCCAAGAAAAAGAGTGAGATGAAAAATACCTATACCGGGCGCCTGGGTGGCTCAGTGGGTTAAAGCCTCTGCTTTCGGCTCAGGTCATGATCCCAGGGTCCTGGGATCGAGGCCCGCATCAGGCTCTCTGCTCAGCAGGGAGCCTGCTTCCTCCTCTCTCCTCTCTCTCTCTGCCTGCCTTTCTGCCTACTTGTAATCTCTCTCTCTGTGTCAAATGAATAAATAAAATCTTTAAAAAAAAGAAAAAAGAAAAATACCTATACCACGTTGGGTTCCGCTCACCGTGCCTGCCTGCCTGCAGATGCGTTCCTCTGAACACAGTATGGAACACGGTTTTGTTCCAGACTGACTTTGCAGTGTGCTTCAAGGCGGGTGCTAAGGAGGGTGCTGGTTAGTAATCAGCCCTAAGCGGCCTGGGTTGCAGCCACAGTACAGGGGACCAGGTGCTCCCCTGCGGCTTAGCCCAGGATGGCCCGCCTGCCGATCCAGGGAGGGCCCGAGCCTGGCTGCTGCGCCCTCTCTCAGAGCGGCTAGCCACACCAGCCTCTCTGTGGCGAGCTGTCCCAGACTTGAGAATTCCTGCAAGACCGTGCGACACCCAGTATGCACTTCGACGGAATTCAACCAGCCATGCATGAAAATAAAAAAAATGAAAGCAGAGGATGATGAGGTGAATTCACCTGGAAAACTTCACCCTTGTGAGCAGCTGATGTGATGTGAGTGATGACCGAGGCAGGCCAGTACCAAACATACTAGAAAGGTGGAAAAGCACGTGCAGTTTGCCGGAACTGTGCATTTTGGATTGAGTCATGTCCACTGAGCATCTGCGGTGTGGCAGACCACGATGCGGGCTGTGGGTAGAGGTGGGGAACACACGCTCCCCGTCAGCTGAAGGAAGCAGACGTGTGCGTGCAGGGACACAAGGATGTGCGGTCACTGACGTGCGTTCTCTGCAGCATTTTCTAAACATCTTCGCAGGTGAGGCATTAGAGTCCTCATCTCCTGGACGTAGATCGGGTTCATGTTAACACAGTGAGTCTCATGCGGTCATTTTAGAAGAATTTATGTGTTGGATGCTGGAATTTCCTGTTTGCAAACTGTTTTCATTACCCTAAACTGGAAGTCGTGCCTGTAATTTTTCAGGAGAGGGTATAACTCACAGCATCTAGGCTTGGTGATGAAGGCGCGTCTACGGCATGTAATTATGTAAAAAAGTGAGAACCAAAAGGAGCACAGACATTTTATTCTCAGAACCGTGTCCTTAACCTCACTGATTTCTGAAACCAATGTCATCATTTTGAACACAAAAACGAACGTTTGTAGAATATAAATTTCACGTCGTCGTGATATTAACATCACTTTTCACAAATTTGTATTGACTCATTTCTCTGTTTCTAAAATTGTCCATCTGTCCTACTCTATGTTATTCTATCTTTGATCTATTTGTGTTGTAGTCCATAAAAATAAGTTTTCTTCAGAGACACTATTCAGGATGATTTCTCCTGCTTGGTGTCATGCCAGTGCTAGAAAGTTAATGTGGAGATTGGTCGAGGCCAGCATTTCTCAAACTTTGACATGCCCGAAAAGTACCTGGAATCTTGTTATGATGCAGGTGCTGACTCGGCAGGATTGTGGGAGGTGGGGGTGGGAATTTGCATCTCCCCCTGTCTCCCAGGGATGTTCACACAGTGGTCCGTGGGCCACACTTGGGGCAAGTAACCTACACCACCGTGTCAGATCCGTTTTGCTTACCCCGTCTCAGAAGTGGACCCGGTGACTTTCCCTGGAATAGTCGATCCCACGACCCTTAACGATTTGCGGCACTGATGACATCGCCACGAGGAGATGCCCGAGTCCCATTTTCTTATACAGGTTTGTCATGAAGGGATTTCTCAATGCGATAAATCATGGGCAACTTGGAATGACTTGCCGCACGTCGCCGTGACCTTTATGTCTGCCATGACAGAATATTCTATCCAAAATTAACATTATTCTTGGAAATGGGTTGGAATGTTTTGTTATTTGTTTTGTGTAATAATTGTTATGCTAATCAGGGAAGAAGATGGGCACAAATTATTCTCATCCAATTAAGTTCAGACACAGTGATCATAGAGAATGACCTGCATGACAGGCTTATTTTTCCTAACAGTTATAAGGACAGCAATCATAACATTACCTGCAACTTACTGAACGCGTGCTGTGGGTATTTGCTGTGTAATTACATCAGATCCTACCAGCGACCTTAAAACTTGGGTACTATTTGATCCCTGTTTTGTTGCAGGGAAGCGAATTTCTGAGAGGTTAATTCATTTCTTCTTCATGTCATTTATAGCAAGTTAAAAGTGGAACCAAAGAGTCAGGGGCACACAGGTTCTTTTTGTCTGTCTGTGGCTGCAGCTTAGCTCCTGATCCTGCATCACAACAGGAGCCCAAGGCCGCCTCTCCCTGGAGGTGAATTTGCCAGTGCGTTTCTCTATCTTTGGAATTCCTTTGTCTCTGAACGGTCTTCATTTCCAAGAGGTTACCTGCTCTTTGCAGCTGAATACGTAGGGGCACCTTGGGCCCTCACACGTCTTTGGTTCTCAAGCTCCCCCTTTGTGTCCAGCGTCCCCAGAGTCAGAAGAATATTCGCCTCTGTCCCTCTTTGTTATTCTCCCACCGGGATAGTTTTTGCCCTTTGGAGGAAGGCATTGCCTCTTGCAAGAGGTTCAGGTGAGGGAAGGATGCGTAAACCTGTCTTGAAGTTTCGCCCTCTCCTTGATGCGAGGCAGCCACGCGCCCCGACCGGCAGCCTGGCGTGGACGCTTCCAATCGCGGCTCCTTTCTCTCCGGACTCTGCTTTCCCTGTGCGTGGGGAGATGCTGATTCACAGGGCGGTGCTCTCACTCCAGGGGGGGAGCGCCATTCCCTGCGGGTTTCAGTTCTCCAAGGGTCTGACTCTTGATATTTAAATGAGATATTTGGAATTTAAAAAATTTACTCTCTCAAGCGCCACTTTTCTGGAAGAAGGGCTTTGTTCTCAAGACCACTCACTATTCCTGCTGTGAACCCAGAACTCAGGTTTCCTACTCAAAGCCGTAAATCTGACTCTGACCTTCCTACCTTCTTGTGTGCTCAATTAACTTCAACCCAATGGCTCATTTCAGGGGTGAGGATCTGCAGAAGATAGAAAATGACAAAGAAGAAGAAAATATGCCAGACATTACTTCCAAAAAATTTTAAAAGGTACATCTATATGGTTGGAAATAAGAGTACAAATGTGAGCAAGATGCTTTTCGACGGTGATTATCCAGAAAATAATCAAGCAGCCAACACACATAATTTTCTTGTCCACATGCCGCTTGTTGTCAGGGTGGAAGCAATAAACTGCCCTTATTGGAAATACTGGAATTTCTGTAACTTTATGTGAAGTCAAGAAGAGAAGGGATTTGTCTGAGATGAAATTCTCACCAAAATTTTATGCAAGTCCTGAATGAGTCTCTTGAAACACTTTGGAAGTGTGAATACAACAAATCACAGTTTTCTTTTGTTGGTTTTGGTTTTGATTTTGATTTCCATCCTGTTTCATTATAATTTTCTTATCTGCATATCTGCATAGAATCACCCAAATCTAAGATGAATCTCTTTTTTTCCCCCTGTCTTTTTGAATTGCTGCTGAAGGAGCATTTCAAATTTTAAAAAACTGAAGTGTTCTCCAGATGTTCTTCTAATCCCAAGCTAGGTAAACGGATATAATTTATGATATAATTTATACTGATAGTGTAAACATTGATCTTCTTTTTTCCCACAAAAGCCAATTTTTTTTCCCCAAATTACACCTGATAGAAAACAGATATTTGGCTAAAATGGAGAGGAAAATGATACGCATACCTGAATTCACGCTGATGTGNGGGGGGGGGGGGGGGGGGGGGGGGGGGGGGGAACAGTGTCTTCGCTGAGCTGTCCTGGGGGAACGTGGTATCGTGTGACTTGTAACACTGCTCGGACGCCCTTGTGAGCTATTGCACACAGATGTCTGATGGAGCCAGCAGACCCCGAGAACGCCTGCCGCTCGTGAAATCTCCACTCAAGCCGCTGCACCTCGCTGGAGATTTATGGCTCCCAGATCCCAAGACAGCCAGACAAGGCTTACTCCTCCGGTTACTGGTGTAAGACAACACCACGTCAGCCGTCTTGTTTGCAGGCACCAAAGGCTGCCGGGCTTTGAGCGTTTCAAGTGCTTGCCGTTGCCTTTGGGGGAAGGACGGAAAATCGTGTTCTGATTCCTGTTGTCCGGTGTCCCCTAGGGAACCCCATTTTGGGGGTTATCTAAGGATGTGTCCCTCCTCATGGATAATTGCCTTAGGAACAAAACAACCTCAGCTCTTCTGTTTCACCAAAGGGTGTACAATTAAGTGAAGAATTCAGTATGCAGGTTTTCATTTCCCTATCTTCACATTATTCGTGCAAGAATTGAAAAACTTGATCGTAATCTGGAAAGAGCCAAGATGCAAATGACATCATGGTTCGTATCTCACGTTTTCAAGGAGCATAATACAGAACAGGCAGGTGGTGTCACTCCTGGTCCTTGTGGGAAGCAAAAGGACTGTGAAATCCAGATTCAGGGCATCTCGGTGGCTCAGTCGGTTAAGCGTCTGTCCTCAACTCAGGTCATGATCCCAGAGTCCCAGGATCGAGCTCCGCATCGGGCTCTCTGCTCAGTAGAGAGTCCGCTTCTCCCTCTGTCTCTACCCCTCCTCCCTGCTCGCGGTCTCTTTCCCTTGCTCTCTCTCTCAAAGAAATAAAATCTTTAAAAAAAATTCCAGATCCAGCGGGAATTTTAGCATCTCTGAAGGTTTTTCCAATGTTCATCTTCAGTGGCTTACATTTCTGGGATAATGAATTGAGGTGAAGAGCATACAGGGTGAATGTGGTAAAGCCTCCATAAACAAATGAGTTTCCTAACTAAAAAAATAAAATTATGTCATGATCTGCTACTTTTAAAATATGGCCCTAGTTCACAGAACAGGGCATGGGTTTGAGGCAATGATCAAGGAGGCTCAGATGCAAGGATTTCAAACGCCCGGGAAGAATAGTGTTTTAGCTTCAATCCCTCGGCCAAATGCTTCCTGCTTGTTTCCCGTCGAAGTCTCGGGGCTTCATGTAGACAGGCCCTCTGCTTCTTTCCAGGAGAGAAGGACAAACCATTCCAGACAAGGCTTTAGATAGCAAGGGGATTGGTCACTGAATATTTGGACATCTCTTCTTTTCAAGCAATGGGTACAACTACTTAAATTATTTTTAAAGGTATGATTAACGTGCAATGTTATAGGAGTTTCAGATGTTCCATAGAGCGATTCAACAATTCTGTACATTCCTCTGCACTCACGACAGGACACCCCTTCATCCCCGTGCTCCCTTCCCCCCATCCCTCCCCTCCCCTCCGGTAACCATCAGTGCGTTCTCCAGAAAAGAGTCTGTTTTTTTCATTCGTCTCTTTGTTTTGTTTCTTAAATTCCACGTGTGTGGGAGACCATGCAGTGGTCATCTTTCTGTGACTGACTTATTTCACTGACCATCATACCCTCTGGATTCACCATGTCATTGCAAATGGCAAGATTTCATCTTTTCTGATGCCGAGTAATATTCCTTTGCGTATCAATACCGCATACTTTGTTTATCCATTCGTCTGTGAATGGACATGTACTTAAAATATCCTTAAAGCCCATTCAGAAAAACAAATAATGAACGTTGTCCCTATTTGTAATATTCAACCAATTTTCTCCCTCTACTTCTCCCACAGACAAGGGAACTAAAACGGGCATTTTCCCCACAGATAATCGGGCCTGAAGATTTCTAGCCTAAATTCCTCCAATATGTATGTCAGCTTGATACTGTTTCTGAAAAATCACGGATGGCCTTGAACTCCGTGAACACTTTGAGCAAATTGTATACATGTAATTAAACTTGGATTCTGTCACAGGAAGCTGTTTGGATTAATTTTTTTCATATTTCACTTAATAATGTTACTCTTGAGAACGTTTTACATAAAATTTGGAAAACCATGGAAGGAAGCTTACACTGCATGATATCACATTCACTGTATATAAATAAATACATTGTAAAATGCGTGTTATTAGAGTCAAGTCTTAAAAACCATGATAGTTTCCAGCTTTCACAGTTGGCACAAAGCTTCGCAGAAATTTTGCAATTGGTGTTAAGAACTTCAGGCCTCCCAGACGTTCCGCGGGCTCTAGTAGAGCACTCCCAAACACCATGAGAAATGTAAATATTATTAGGCGTGTTTCTGGTTAAACATGTTAACTTTCACTGCCCTTTGTGTTACAAGGTATTCTGCTTAAAGGGAATATAAATGGGTATTCTTGCTCAAGTTTACCATAAGGCCTCATTCTTTCATTTCTGCTTTTCTGGAACCTGGCTCGGGTGCGTCAGAGAGCCTAAGACAAAGCGAACCCATCAGAAAGCAGGACCCACCGCGAAACTGAGTTCATCCCCGAACTGAGTCGGAATGCGCTGACATGCAAGTTACCCAGAGATGTATAATTATTTAGATTTTTTTTAAATGTTATTACTGACGGCATTTGACATACAATTTTATTTATTTTTAATTCTGATTTTCATCCCTATTTATCTTTTTGTCACTTTTTATTTCGATGAACCTTCAAGCATGCAGAAAATGTCTTAGTATAAAATGGACTAAAAGCTGTTGCCCAATTCAGGATATAGGCTGTTTGCTGCATTTTCTTTGATCTATTTTCCTACCTCCCTCCTTCCTTCCTTCCTTCCTTCCTTCCTTCCCCTTCCCTTCCCTTCCTCCCTCTCTTTCCTCCTTTCCTCCTTCCTTTCTTCCTTTCTTTTTCTTTCTTCCTTCCTCCCTTCCTCCATCTCTTTTCCTTTCTTCTTTCTCTCTCTCGTCCGTCTGTCCATCTGTCTGTGTATCTCTGTGTATCACCTGTTGATATATCCAGCAGTCGATCCACCTCTCCTCTTCCCTGGGCCTTGTTATGCACACACGTATCCATAACACATGTGCACATACCCCGATAGGCAGAATACATGCGTAGTTTTCAGAACTGTTTGGAACTGACTTGCCAACATCCCCTCCACGTCGTACTGAATATTGTGGTGCACGTTTCGTCAGGGTCAGGACTGTGTGAGCGTGGAACGGCTGTCACCATCAGGAGATGGAGCTCCGGTACAACACGGTCCCCTAGTTCACAGCCGAGCGCCAACTTTGACCACTGCTCTGCAATTCCCTTTTCCCCCGTGTCTTTTCCTTCCATCTAGAGTGGCCTCCTGCTGTGTTTTGTGACAGTGATATTTCTGAAGATTGTAGGCCCGTTCTTATATGGAATGCATGAGTTGGTCTCATGATTCCTCACGATTAGCGCCAGTTTATTCACTGTGGGCAAGAACACCACGTAAGGTGTGGTGTGTTCTCTGCAACGCCTTGTATCAGGGAGCACGTGATGTCACTTTATCTGGTTATTGGTGCTGTAAAAATGCGTCACTTGGTTAAGGGGACAGCTCCTTGATTTTTTTCTCTGTAAAGTGGCTCATTGTCTCTTTGCGGTTCATAGGAACCATGTGGTGTAGATAAGAAATCAGCAAGGTATTCTGAGACTATGGATATATCATCTTGTTCATCAAACTCACCTGGGCTTCCATCAAAAAGAATGAAATCTTGCCATTTACAACGTTGTGGGTGGAACTAGAGGGTGTTACGCTAAGCAAAGTAAGTCAGTTAGAGAAAGACAAGTATCATGTGATTTCACTCGTGTGGAATTTTAGGAACAAAATAGAAGATCAGAGGGGAAGGGAAAGAAAAGAAAACAAGATGAAATCAGAGACGGAGACCAACCATAAGAGACTCTTAACTCTAGGAAACAAACAGGGTTGCTGGAGGGG